>OX596292.1:5288475-5777088 GCA_951394225.1 Harpalus rufipes
TTAAATTGAACACGTGCATGCCAGATGTTGGTCTATTTTTAGCTGATGCAAGGTCAGTGACTTGAACACGTGCATGCCAGATGTTGATCTATTTTCAGCTAATGCAAGGTCATTAAATTGAACACGTGCATGCCAGATGTTGGTCTATTTTTAGCTGATGCAAGGTCAGTGACTTGAACACGTGCATACCAGATGTTGATCTATTTTCAGCTAATGCAAGGTCATTAAATTGAACGCGTGCATGCCAGATGTTGGTCTATTTTTAGCTGATGCAAGGTCAGTGACTTGAACACGTGCATGCCAGATGTTGATCTATTTTCAGCTAATGCAAGGTCATTAAATTGAACACGTGCATGCCAGATGTTGGTCTATTTTTAGCTGATGCAAGGTCAGTGACTTGAACACGTGCATACCAGATGTTGATCTATTTTCAGCTAATGCAAGGTCATTAAATTGAACACGTGCATGCCAGATGTTGGTCTATTTTTAGCTGATGCAAGGTCAGTGACTTGAACACGTGCATGCCAGATGTTGATCTATTTTCAGCTAATGCAAGGTCATTAAATTGAACACGTGCATGCCAGATGTTGGTCTATTTTTAGCTGATGCAAGGTCAGTGACTTGAACACGTGCATGCCAGATGTTGATCTATTTTCAGCTAATGCAAGGTCATTAAATTGAACACGTGCATGCCAGATGTTGGTCTATTTTTAGCTGATGCAAGGTCAGTGACTTGAACACGTGCATGCCAGATGTTGATCTATTTTCAGCTAATGCAAGGTCATTAAATTGAACACGTGCATGCCAGATGTTGGTCTATTTTTAGCTGATGCAAGGTCAGTGACTTGAACACGTGCATGCCAGATGTTGATCTATTTTCAGCTAATGCAAGGTCATTAAATTGAACACGTGCATGCCAGATGTTGGTCTATTTTTAGCTGATGCAAGGTCAGTGACTTGAACACGTGCATGCCAGATGTTGATCTATTTTCAGCTAATGCAAGGTCATTAAATTGAACGCGTGCATGCCAGATGTTGGTCTATTTTTAGCTGATGCAAGGTCAGTGACTTGAACACGTGCATGCCAGATGTTGATCTATTTTCAGCTAATGCAAGGTCATTAAATTGAACACGTGCATGCCAGATGTTGGTCTATTTTTAGCTGATGCAAGGTCAGTGACTTGAACACGTGCATGCCAGATGTTGATCTATTTTCAGCTAATGCAAGGTCATTAAATTGAACACGTGCATGCCAGATGTTGGTCTATTTTTAGCTGATGCAAGGTCAGTGACTTGAACACGTGCATGCCAGATGTTGATCTATTTTCAGCTAATGCAAGGTCATTAAATTGAACACGTGCATGCCAGATGTTGGTCTATTTTTAGCTGATGCAAGGTCAGTGACTTGAACACGTGCATGCCAGATGTTGATCTATTTTCAGCTAATGCAAGGTCATTAAATTGAACACGTGCATGCCAGATGTTGGTCTATTTTTAGCTGATGCAAGGTCAGTGACTTGAACACGTGCATGCCAGATGTTGATCTATTTTCAGCTAATGCAAGGTCATTAAATTGAACGCGTGCATGCCAGATGTTGGTCTATTTTTAGCTGATGCAAGGTCAGTGACTTGAACACGTGCATGCCAGATGTTGATCTATTTTCAGCTAATGCAAGGTCATTAAATTGAACACGTGCATGCCAGATGTTGGTCTATTTTTAGCTGATGCAAGGTCAGTGACTTGAACACGTGCATGCCAGATGTTGATCTATTTTCAGCTAATGCAAGGTCATTAAATTGAACACGTGCATGCCAGATGTTGGTCTATTTTTAGCTGATGCAAGGTCAGTGACTTGAACACGTGCATGCCAGATGTTGATCTATTTTCAGCTAATGCAAGGTCATTAAATTGAACACGTGCATGCCAGATGTTGGTCTATTTTTAGCTGATGCAAGGTCAGTGACTTGAACACGTGCATGCCAGATGTTGATCTATTTTCAGCTAATGCAAGGTCATTAAATTGAACACGTGCATGCCAGATGTTGGTCTATTTTTAGCTGATGCAAGGTCAGTGACTTGAACACGTGCATGCCAGATGTTGATCTATTTTCAGCTAATGCAAGGTCATTAAATTGAACACGTGCATGCCAGATGTTGGTCTATTTTTAGCTGATGCAAGGTCAGTGACTTGAACACGTGCATGCCAGATGTTGATCTATTTTCAGCTAATGCAAGGTCATTAAATTGAACGCGTGCATGCCAGATGTTGGTCTATTTTTAGCTGATGCAAGGTCAGTGACTTGAACACGTGCATGCCAGATGTTGATCTATTTTCAGCTAATGCAAGGTCATTAAATTGAACGCGTGCATGCCAGATGTTGGTCTATTTTTAGCTGATGCAAGGTCAGTGACTTGAACACGTGCATGCCAGATGTTGATCTATTTTCAGCTAATGCAAGGTCATTAAATTGAACACGTGCATGCCAGATGTTGGTCTATTTTTAGCTGATGCAAGGTCAGTGACTTGAACACGTGCATGCCAGATGTTGATCTATTTTCAGCTAATGCAAGGTCATTAAATTGAACGCGTGCATGCCAGATGTTGGTCTATTTTTAGCTGATGCAAGGTCAGTGACTTGAACACGTGCATGCCAGATGTTGATCTATTTTCAGCTAATGCAAGGTCATTAAATTGAACGCGTGCATGCCAGATGTTGGTCTATTTTTAGCTGATGCAAGGTCAGTGACTTGAACACGTGCATGCCAGATGTTGATCTATTTTCAGCTAATGCAAGGTCATTAAATTGAACGCGTGCATGCCAGATGTTGGTCTATTTTTAGCTGATGCAAGGTCAGTGACTTGAACACGTGCATGCCAGATGTTGATCTATTTTCAGCTAATGCAAGGTCATTAAATTGAACGCGTGCATGCCAGATGTTGGTCTATTTTTAGCTGATGCAAGGTCAGTGACTTGAACACGTGCATGCCAGATGTTGATCTATTTTCAGCTAATGCAAGGTCATTAAATTGAACACGTGCATGCCAGATGTTGGTCTATTTTTAGCTGATGCAAGGTCAGTGACTTGAACACGTGCATACCAGATGTTGATCTATTTTCAGCTAATGCAAGGTCATTAAATTGAACACGTGCATGCCAGATGTTGGTCTATTTTTAGCTGATGCAAGGTCAGTGACTTGAACACGTGCATGCCAGATGTTGATCTATTTTCAGCTAATGCAAGGTCATTAAATTGAACGCGTGCATGCCAGATGTTGGTCTATTTTTAGCTGATGCAAGGTCAGTGACTTGAACACGTGCATGCCAGATGTTGATCTATTTTCAGCTAATGCAAGGTCATTAAATTGAACACGTGCATGCCAGATGTTGGTCTATTTTTAGCTGATGCAAGGTCAGTGACTTGAACACGTGCATGCCAGATGTTGATCTATTTTCAGCTAATGCAAGGTCATTAAATTGAACGCGTGCATGCCAGATGTTGGTCTATTTTTAGCTGATGCAAGGTCAGTGACTTGAACACGTGCATGCCAGATGTTGATCTATTTTCAGCTAATGCAAGGTCATTAAATTGAACACGTGCATGCCAGATGTTGGTCTATTTTTAGCTGATGCAAGGTCAGTGACTTGAACACGTGCATGCCAGATGTTGATCTATTTTCAGCTAATGCAAGGTCATTAAATTGAACACGTGCATGCCAGATGTTGGTCTATTTTTAGCTGATGCAAGGTCAGTGACTTGAACACGTGCATGCCAGATGTTGATCTATTTTCAGCTAATGCAAGGTCATTAAATTGAACGCGTGCATGCCAGATGTTGGTCTATTTTTAGCTGATGCAAGGTCAGTGACTTGAACACGTGCATGCCAGATGTTGATCTATTTTCAGCTAATGCAAGGTCATTAAATTGAACACGTGCATGCCAGATGTTGATCTATTTTTAGCTGATGCAAGGTCAGTGACTTGAACTCGTGCATACCAGATGTTGATCTATTTTCAGCTAATGCAAGGTCATTAAATTAAACACTTGCATGCCAGATGTTGGTCTATTTTTAGCTGATGCAAGGTCAGTGACTTGAACACGTGCATGCCAGATGTTGATCTATTTTCAGCTAATGCAAGGTCATTAAATTGAACGCGTGCATGCCAGATGTTGGTCTATTTTTAGCTGATGCAAGGTCAGTGACTTGAACACGTGCATGCCAGATGTTGATCTATTTTCAGCTAATGCAAGGTCATTAAATTGAACACGTGCATGCCAGATGTTGGTCTATTTTTAGCTGATGCAAGGTCAGTGACTTGAACACGTGCATGCCAGATGTTGATCTATTTTCAGCTAATGCAAGGTCATTAAATTGAACACGTGCATGCCAGATGTTGGTCTATTTTTAGCTGATGCAAGGTCAGTGACTTGAACACGTGCATACCAGATGTTGATCTATTTTCAGCTAATGCAAGGTCATTAAATTGAACGCGTGCATGCCAGATGTTGGTCTATTTTTAGCTGATGCAAGGTCAGTGACTTGAACACGTGCATGCCAGATGTTGATCTATTTTCAGCTAATGCAAGGTCATTAAATTGAACGCGTGCATGCCAGATGTTGGTCTATTTTTAGCTGATGCAAGGTCAGTGACTTGAACACGTGCATGCCAGATGTTGATCTATTTTCAGCTAATGCAAGGTCATTAAATTGAACACGTGCATGCCAGATGTTGGTCTATTTTTAGCTGATGCAAGGTCAGTGACTTGAACACGTGCATGCCAGATGTTGATCTATTTTCAGCTAATGCAAGGTCATTAAATTGAACACGTGCATGCCAGATGTTGGTCTATTTTTAGCTGATGCAAGGTCAGTGACTTGAACACGTGCATGCCAGATGTTGATCTATTTTCAGCTAATGCAAGGTCATTAAATTGAACGCGTGCATGCGAGATGTTGGTCTATTTTTAGCTGATGCAAGGTCAGTGACTTGAACACGTGCATGCCAGATGTTGATCTATTTTCAGCTAATGCAAGGTCATTAAATTGAACACGTGCATGCCAGATGTTGGTCTATTTTTAGCTGATGCAAGGTCAGTGACTTGAACACGTGCATGCCAGATGTTGATCTATTTTCAGCTAATGCAAGGTCATTAAATTGAACGCGTGCATGCCAGATGTTGGTCTATTTTTAGCTGATGCAAGGTCAGTGACTTGAACACGTGCATGCCAGATGTTGATCTATTTTCAGCTAATGCAAGGTCATTAAATTGAACACGTGCATGCCAGATGTTGGTCTATTTTTAGCTGATGCAAGGTCAGTGACTTGAACACGTGCATGCCAGATGTTGATCTATTTTCAGCTAATGCAAGGTCATTAAATTGAACGCGTGCATGCCAGATGTTGGTCTATTTTCAGCTGATGCAAGGTCAGTGACTTGAACACGTGCATGCCAGATGTTGATCTATTTTCAGCTAATGCAAGGTCATTAAATTGAACACGTGCATGCCAGATGTTGGTCTATTTTTAGCTGATGCAAGGTCAGTGACTTGAACACGTGCATGCCAGATGTTGATCTATTTTCAGCTAATGCAAGGTCATTAAATTGAACACGTGCATGCCAGATGTTGGTCTATTTTTAGCTGATGCAAGGTCAGTGACTTGAACACGTGCATACCAGATGTTGATCTATTTTCAGCTAATGCAAGGTCATTAAATTGAACACGTGCATGCCAGATGTTGGTCTATTTTTAGCTGATGCAAGGTCAGTGACTTGAACACGTGCATGCCAGAGGTTGATCTATTTTCAGCTAATGCAAGGTCATTAAATTGAACGCGTGCATGCCAGATGTTGGTCTATTTTTAGCTGATGCAAGGTCAGTGACTTGAACACGTGCATACCAGATGTTGATCTATTTTCAGCTAATGCAAGGTCATTAAATTGAACGCGTGCATGCCAGATGTTGGTCTATTTTTAGCTGATGCAAGGTCAGTGACTTGAACACGTGCATGCCAGATGTTGATCTATTTTCAGCTAATGCAAGGTCATTAAATTGAACACGTGCATGCCAGATGTTGGTCTATTTTTAGCTGATGCAAGGTCAGTGACTTGAACACGTGCATGCCAGATGTTGATCTATTTTCAGCTAATGCAAGGTCATTAAATTGAACGCGTGCATGCCAGATGTTGGTCTATTTTTAGCTGATGCAAGGTCAGTGACTTGAACACGTGCATGCCAGATGTTGATCTATTTTCAGCTAATGCAAGGTCATTAAATTGAACACGTGCATGCCAGATGTTGGTCTATTTTTAGCTGATGCAAGGTCAGTGACTTGAACACGTGCATGCCAGATGTTGATCTATTTTCAGCTAATGCAAGGTCATTAAATTGAATACGTGCATGCCAGATGTTGGTCTATTTTTAGCTGATGCAAGGTCAGTGACTTGAACACGTGCATGCCAGATGTTGATCTATTTTCAGCTAATGCAAGGTCATTAAATTGAACGCGTGCATGCCAGATGTTGGTCTATTTTTAGCTGATGCAAGGTCAGTGACTTGAACACGTGCATACCAGATGTTGATCTATTTTCAGCTAATGCAAGGTCATTAAATTGAACGCGTGCATGCCAGATGTTGGTCTATTTTTAGCTGATGCAAGGTCAGTGACTTGAACACGTGCATGCCAGATGTTGATCTATTTTCAGCTAATGCAAGGTCATTAAATTGAACACGTGCATGCCAGATGTTGGTCTATTTTTAGCTGATGCAAGGTCAGTGACTTGAACACGTGCATGCCAGATGTTGATCTATTTTCAGCTAATGCAAGGTCATTAAATTGAACGCGTGCATGCCAGATGTTGGTCTATTTTTAGCTGATGCAAGGTCAGTGACTTGAACACGTGCATACCAGATGTTGATCTATTTTCAGCTAATGCAAGGTCATTAAATTGAACGCGTGCATGCCAGATGTTGGTCTATTTTTAGCTGATGCAAGGTCAGTGACTTGAACACGTGCATGCCAGATGTTGATCTATTTTCAGCTAATGCAAGGTCATTAAATTGAACACGTGCATGCCAGATGTTGGTCTATTTTTAGCTGATGCAAGGTCAGTGACTTGAACACGTGCATGCCAGATGTTGATCTATTTTCAGCTAATGCAAGGTCATTAAATTGAACGCGTGCATGCCAGATGTTGGTCTATTTTTAGCTGATGCAAGGTCAGTGACTTGAACACGTGCATACCAGATGTTGATCTATTTTCAGCTAATGCAAGGTCATTAAATTGAACGCGTGCATGCCAGATGTTGGTCTATTTTTAGCTGATGCAAGGTCAGTGACTTGAACACGTGCATGCCAGATGTTGATCTATTTTCAGCTAATGCAAGGTCATTAAATTGAACACGTGCATGCCAGATGTTGGTCTATTTTTAGCTGATGCAAGGTCAGTGACTTGAACACGTGCATGCCAGATGTTGATCTATTTTCAGCTAATGCAAGGTCATTAAATTGAACACGTGCATGCCAGATGTTGGTCTATTTTTAGCTGATGCAAGGTCAGTGACTTGAACACGTGCATGCCAGATGTTGATCTATTTTCAGCTAATGCAAGGTCATTAAATTGAACACGTGCATGCCAGATGTTGGTCTATTTTTAGCTGATGCAAGGTCAGTGACTTGAACACGTGCATGCCAGATGTTGATCTATTTTCAGCTAATGCAAGGTCATTAAATTGAACACGTGCATGCCAGATGTTGGTCTATTTTTAGCTGATGCAAGGTCAGTGACTTGAACACGTGCATGCCAGATGTTGATCTATTTTCAGCTAATGCAAGGTCATTAAATTGAACACGTGCATGCCAGATGTTGGTCTATTTTTAGCTGATGCAAGGTCAGTGACTTGAACACGTGCATGCCAGATGTTAATCTATTTTCAGCTAATGCAAGGTCCGCCGAAGCGGCGGCCGGGGTGAGGGTCGGGGGCCGAGGTAGGGGCTGGGGTGGGGGTAAAACCTGCGCAGAAATCTGCGCAGTAGACCATTTTGTTGCAGAACCAGCCTAGGTATACTACTTCTTATGATCAACTACACGAAATAACTAATCAAGAAACAAAAAGAAATGCTCATATAATTATTTTAGGCGATTTCAATGCTCGAGTCGGCAGGAAAACCCAGGAGGATGGAGATACGTTAGGTACATACTACTATGGGAAAAGGAACGACTGAGGTCAGATGTTGGTCGATTTTGCCACAAGTCTGCAATTCAAAGTAGGTAATACATTTTTTAAGAAAAAAGCATGAGAAATATAAATGGACTTGGATATCACAAAAAAATGATAGAAAATGTAGACGTAATCCAAAACATTAATTTCGACACGGATCACAGCTTAGTGAGAGCTACAATAATTGTACTAGGAAAGAGCACTAGAAGATTTATTAAAGGAAATAGAACTTACAATATTCCAATACAACTTGAAAAGTCATATCAAGTAAATTTGGAAAGAAATGTTTTAAAGGAAAATCGGGAATTGTTCAGTGAAAGAAACCTGCAAGATTATTATGACGCCCTAGAGAAAACTATACTCAGTGCAGTTCCTAGTGCGAGAAGTACGAAGCAAAATCGATCCAAAAAGATATCACAAGAAACAATGAATTTAATCAGTAAAAGAGAAGAATTAAAAAAAAAATAAGAAACAAAACAGATATACAAAAAGTAGAGTTTTATGAAATTAGAAAATTGACAAAGAAAAAAATCAAAGACGATTTAATAAGATACAATAATAAAAAAATTGAGGAAATTGTAAGTACGACAGGCGCGGTAAAGAAAATGAAAAAAGAGTTAAACAACGGAAAAAACTGGATTGTTAATTTGAAGGATAGTAACAGTAAAGAAAGTACTAACCGGAAAGAAATACTCTCCGAAGCAACCAAATTTTATAAGACATTATACACAAGTATACAAAAAGCAGATTGGCACACCCAGCAATGGGTAATATGCCGTGATGAAATATTTATTTATTTATTTATTTATTTTTCATTATACACAAGTACCATTCCAAATGGTAATAAAGAAAATATAGAATTAAAGGAGAAGGAAGAGGTACCGCATATTTTAAAAGATGAAATTTTAAAAGCAATAAACGAATTAAAAAACGACAAATGTCCAGGTTGTGACAATATTACGAATGAACTTATTAAATATGGAAAAGAAGAACTCGTAGGACAAATCCAGTACCTCTACAACACAGTTATAAAAACAAAAAAAGTCCCATCTCAGTGGTTACATTCAAACATTATATTGTTGCACAAAAAAGGAGATAAAGGAAATTTAGATAACTATAGGCCAATCAGCCTATCCACATGTTTGTATAAATTATTTGCTAAAATTATAAACGCAAGAATATGCAAGAAAATTAATGAATTTATAGATTTAGAAGTGGCTTCTTTACAATAGACCATCTTCAAACTCTAAATCCATTAATAGAGAAAGCAAAAGAATATAATATATCACTATATATTGCTTTCATAGATTATCAAAAAGCATTTAATAGTATCAAGCATCAATATATAATACAGTCTCTACATCAAGCAGGAATCGAAGATAAATATATGTCAGAGCGGACAGGTTCGTTAGCACGTATTAGGTCATATTGCTAATAATGATTTTATGCAAGACTTTTACGATTCTAGATAGAATCAGAATTATCGACAGGTTATAAAAGAGGAAGACATCAGGTTACAATGAGTAGTATTCCGTCAGATAGTGGCGTGAATTGTTTGGTCGGTATTCTGGGATTATCAGCGGATCTGTGCCGTGTTCGTGTTATTATTATTCTTAGTTATATTGTGAAATAGTGTTACTGGGAATTTAAGATGAATAAAGAAGTTGAAGGTGGAATTGAAGTGATTAATGAAACCCTCGAGCCTCCTGCTCCGACATATATAAGACTAATAAAAAATATTTATGAAGAGAGTAGTGCAAGGATTGTGCTAGAAAACCCTGGTGAAGTCTTTAAAATAGCTAGAGGAGTACGCCAGGGCGATCCTTTATCTCCAGCACTATTCTCTTGCACTTTGGAATCAATATTTAAAAAATTAGTGGGAGAAAAAGGGTCTAAGAATTAATGGAAAATATCTTTCAAATTTAAAATTTGCTGATGACATTCTTATATCAGAAAAAGCGACATGCTAAGAGACCTAAATGAGGAAAGTAGAAAAGTAGGACTAACATGAATCTACATAAAACTAAAGTAATGTCAAATAGAGAGAAAATAAATATTAAGGAATAAGACTCAAACTTGGAATATGTCGAACACTACATCTATTTGGGACAAACAATCTCATTTAACAACAGGAAAACCGAAGAAATAAATCGCAGGATAACGCTAGCTTGGAAAAAGTACTGGTCCCTAAAAGAATTTTTTAAAGGAGAATTTCCGGTAGAACTGAAAAAGAAAGTACTAGATGCATGCGTACTACCAACTCTAACGTATGGATGCCAAACCTGGAGTACAACACAAGCTCAATTGAAGAAACTTGCAACGACACAGAGAAGAATGGAGAGAAGCCTGTTAGGCGTATGTTTAAAAGATAAAATACGTAACACGGAGATTATCAATAAAACTAATATTATTGATGTAACCAATACTATTAAAAAATGAAAATGGAACTGGGCAGGACACACAATAAGAACAAAAGACGAAAGATGGACGAAAGAAACTACACTGTGGATACCACTAGACAGAAAGCGAAAAACAGGAAGACAATTCAATAGATGGCAAGATGAACTTAAAAAACACGTAGGAGCTACATGGACGAAGAGTGCTTTGAACCGGAAGGAATGGCAAGACCTTGGGGAAGCCTTCGCCCAAAATAGGGTTGAGTAAATTCGTATTTGTGTAAATTATTTAAATGTAGTACAAAAATGTAATGTTAAAAATTCTAAAACTTGAAAATATATATTTAGAATGTAACTAGGAATTTACTAAATAAAGGGCTATTATTATTATTAGTTCCGACCAAAATGAGTAAAAAAAGCTTAATCAATATGGGTCCAATCTTCAAAAGTTTCCGATATATAAGGCAGTGAAAAATGAGTTTTACGGGGTTCGAAAACTAAGAGTTACGAATTCGATGTTGTGTCGACCTTGGCCAATATTCAATTTTCAAATAACTTTGTAACTATTAGAAATTGAGAATAATGTTTCATATAAAATTTTATTATTTTTTTAGTCTATTTACCGACAGACGAAATTTTGTTCGATCAATATCTTTGTCAGTTTTTCTTCGATTTTTCGTTTTGCTTTGAAACAGTTGAATATCAGGCCTTTGTTGATTAAGCATTTTTAAAATTCATTTTGGTCAGTACTAAATTTATGAAGTAAACTAAACTACATAATATTTCTGAATAAACTATACACTAAAATAAATCAATTTTTATAAACAAGAATTATTGTAATCGCCACCAAAAATGACAGTTTTTGTGATCCTAACCTCTTTTTCTTTACAAATGTCATATTAGATGAGAAGTTAGGTGCAAGTCTAAAAGTTTCCACAAAACCTCTTCTTCTTTATGCCTAGTGCACACGGAGAAATTTTTAGCTAAGTTTCCTGAAATTTGTTTCCTAAAGCAGAAGTACGAAAAGTTGCCCGAAAGTTAACGGTGCCGTTAAAACTCGAGACGTTTAGCGGAAACTTTTTGACATGCACCTAACTTCTCATCTATTATGACATTTGTAAAGAAAAAGAAGTTAGGATCACAAAAACTTTGATTTTTGGCGTCGATTACAATAATTCTTGTTTATAAAAATTGGTTTATTTCAGTGTAGTTTATTCAGAAATCTTATGTAGTTTAGTTTACTTCATAAATATAGTTTGGTTAGAATTCTTAATTATTTGAATTATAAGCACATATAGTTTAGTTTATTTCTCCATTTAATTTTAGTTAAATTTAATTCCTACATGTATTTTTGTGTACTTCTTGTTCTTTGGAAAAAATAATTCTCCAAGAGCCTACAGATTTCGAAAAAAAAATACCAGTTTTGAGGAAACTTTTATTTTTCTCGTGCGAACACACGGTAGAGTTCCCGTCAGCTAAGAAAAAGCCATTTACGTCATCAGCGCAGAAACCAATTTCTGTCATTGGCCTGTTCACGTGATACGCCAGTGTCGTTCGTGTCTTATTCTGAAATTTAGTTCTAATGAAAATGTATGGCACGCCACTGCCTACAAAATGTGTGAGCCTACATCATCACTACGTCATTGCTTTGCGCATCTATTGATGACGTAAACGGCTTTTTCTTAGCTGTTTTGTTTCACTGATTTTAATTTAAAAAATCTGATGTGGCCAGCACATGACCTTCCGTCATTTTTATATATTTTATATAAATCTCATACATACAGAAAGTCTCTTTTAAAAGATTATGTATATCCAGTAAAATTATATCACGGATATATTACGTAAATTGTAGTTCACACAGATATCTTACAATTAGTAATTTTTGAACGTTATTGTTTTGTGGTTTCGAACTTCTGAACTGTTTTAATTATAAGGAAGAATAGTTCATGACGCTTAAGAGCTGACCGTTTTTACATGCATTAAATAAATAAATTAAATTCGTGAAACCAAACTTAGTCAATAATAAATATTTTTATCTTTAAAAATATGCAAGACCTGAAAATTAAAATTCTGTTATATCTGTTAATATACCTATAATTTTAAAAATTTAACTATTAATACAATAAGAAGTAATATAATGTATGTACTTCCAACAAAACATCTTCAGTAATGTCTCTATTACAATAGATTATTATACACCTATATTTCTTTATTTCTAAATATATAAAAGATATAATCAAATATTTATATGTATCAGACAGAGAATTTACTCTTCTTTAATATGTAAGAATAAAAATTATCAAAAAATAATATTTAGAAGACTTTTTTTTAAGAATGTGCTACTTTCGGTTGTCCAATTATTACTAAAACCTGTTCGAGCTGAGAAATACGTAGTTAAACAGATATTAAGTATATAGTTTTTGAGAAATCGTCCTTCCAACGTCCCACATATACATACACACACACACACATACATCTACACATACACACATACATCTACACATACACACATACATACACACACACACACACATACACACACAGACATTATCGTAAAAATATTAAAATCGGATTGTAGGGACCTTAAAACGTACTTAATTATGAAAACCAGGATATTTGCGATTTTTGGAATAAATCCAATGCATCTCTTAGCGAGAGGTAAAAATCACTTAATTCTGTAGATTTTATTTGATAACTGACAATTGAAAGGTGATATACTCTTCGTTTTTGTGTACCTACTAGGTTTGCATTCTGACCACTCAAAGGGCAGAATATGATTTTATCATTGTCTGGCAGCCATCTACAGTTCATTTTTTGCTCTTATACGTTTTTCATATTATAATTTCAGGTCTCTAATAATTCTATAAGTAATATCGAGATAAATAATGAATATGGGTTTGATGAATAAGATTATACCTTCCTATCTTGATCTCTCATGATGAAAATTTGTTGTAAAATAATTCATGTGGGAATCATTTTGATTCCTTCTTTAATGAAATTTTCATATTATTGGTATATTACTGTATTGTAGCCCATCAGTCAATATAATGAGTGCGTAATATATTACACACAATATTGAGAAAAGATTTTCCAAACGAACATGGTGATTTAATTTGTTTTTAATATTCAGCGTTTATAGACAATTAGATTTTTTACACTTATGTTACATATTGTTCTATTTCTATAATAATATAAAATAAATATTCCTTACTACGTGTTAATAGACCTTTTCAATTAAATGAGAAAGAAAATGTACGCAGTGGGATCTGCGACTATTACTTCAATGAAAGGCGCGAGGCGTGCTTTTCAAACTTTAGAACATAAAAAAGTTTAGGATAAACTTCACAATAGAAAATTCAAATGCTTTTTTGGTAAAGCTGATGTGTCAAATGATGCATATATTTTATGTTTCATTTGACAGCTCAGCTAGTAGTTTTAGTCACCATTTTACTATAGTATTTTCTACTTATCAATTCAGTGCGCACTTTTTCGGTACTTTCCACTTAGTACGAGCGAGCTCGCACTCAGTGCACTGTAAACTTCATATTTTATCGCACCGACTATTGTAGCAAGTGCAACAGTTTCATTTCAAATAATAAAATCGTTGAAGAAGTTTGTTAGCCATCGTGCATGGTCATCTAATAGTCAGAGCCAGTTTATGTACTTATGACAAACATGAAAGACCAAAAGTTAATAATGGAAAATCTGACAGATTTTTGCAGATATTTTTTTTACCACAATACCTACCTAATAAAATATTTGAATAAACAAACTAAATTACGAAAGAGTTTTGCGCTTGTCATCTGATCTGTGCGCGCGCACTCAGCTAAAAATACTAGTAATATGCACAGATTGAATAGACAGACAATTTATAAATTGAAAAGTCCATTACCAAATCATCAGTAATTGATATTCACATATTTTCAAATAAATTACTATATGATAGTTTCTGCATATGTAAGTATTACCATTTAATAATCTGTAATAAATAAATAAAATTTATTAGACGATTTTTACAAGATATGAAAGCCTTACCATTTACGTATAAAATTATGTTATTCTGTCATTTTTCTTTAATTATATAAATATAAAGTATATTCCATAAGCCTGGAAAAGAATTTTATTACATTTGTTTGTTTCCAAATAAATTCTTAGCAATTGACGTGGAACATGGTTTTGTTAATATAGAAAATATATATTAGAAAAGATAAAGAAATTTTTGGTATATAAATATAACGTACGTCTTAGGTGTCATCCATATCAATACAGTATGAAATATTAGTCAACATCTTAAGATGGACCGTGGCTTTTGTGAAACGGAATGTCAAAATGGATGGAAATGGGTACCAAATTTTCATTACATTCTTGGCATTGGGAATGATCCACGGAGATAATCGAGATTGATTTGGGCTTAATATAATCCAAAGATATTCTGATTAAAAATAATAATAAGATTTATGTTTAAATCTTGACATTGAATATAATAAATATAATCCAGGAAATATTCAGAATGGAATGGTGCATGGTGTAAAGATATTGCGATTAAAAAGGATTATCATTTTAGTCTTGTCATTGGGCATGGTTTAATCCACAGAGATATTTGAATTTTGGCGTAGTGTATTTCAAAAATACAAAATGGATAACCAGATTGTCATTTAAATATTGGCATTGGGCATGATAATCCAAGAAATATTACGAATGTAAATGAGTACGATTTAACCTAAGATATTGAAAATTAAAAATATGAGACTATTTTCATTCCAGTCTTGGTTTTGGGCATGGTTTAATCCAGGACATATGGAGGATGGACTGGAGGTTGGTATAATTCAAGGTATCGAATAAAAAGGATTACAGGATTTTCATTTGTTTTAATGGTTTAATCTAGAATAGAAATGTATAGTGTAAACTAGTGTTTCCGAAACTTTGACTCGCGAAAACCTTTTTCTCTAATTTTACTCGGACTTCTATTGACTTGGACTTGTTTAAATACACAAGCAGAATTACTATCACGACCGTCGATTTTAAATTTAATTTTACGCTAATATCTACAAATATATATTATATAGTTTAGTTTAAAAAACTACTAGTCCTATAAATAGCGCAAAATCAATTTAATACATACATTTTTAATTGCCTATATGGTACTTTTCCGAAAAAGTCTGCGGGTTTCCAAGGAACTAGCAGCAAGCCCCTGGAAGGCCGCGGATCACAGTTTCGGAAACCCTGATATAATCCAAAGTTTGCGAAATGAAAAATATGACAGGATTTACTATTTCATTCTTCGCATTGAGTATGGTTTAATCCACGGAGAAATTCAGGTAGAAATATTCAGAATGGAAATAGGTATGATGTAATCTAACTTATTCAGAATAAAATGGGTCACAGGATTTTCGTTTCATTCTTGGCAATGAGTATGGGACAACATCCCCTCAAATTATTTGTGTAAAATTTGTTAAAAATATTCCTATCTAAAGGTACATTTCCAAAATTATCTATTAGCAATAACTTTTTTTATCAGTTTTACCGAAATGCATCATAATTCATTGACTTTATGCAAATATGACAGTTAAAGTCATAGTGATGAAAATAGTGTTCTATTTGTATAATAACATCAAATAGATTTTCATTAATGCGTGTTAATTATTATCAAATAAGTAAATAATATTTACACGTTTTCAAAGATATTAGTTTCTGCATATGATCATTTTCTTTCCATTTAATAGTCTGTAATAAATAGAAATTATTAAATGATTTTTACTAGATATAAAAACCTTACCATTTTAAGATTAGTATGTTATTATGATACTTTTCTTGAATTACATATAACGTTTATTCAATTAAGCCTGAAAAAAATGTGTATTACTGCTGTTCATTTCCAAATAAATTCTAGACAATTAAAATGGAACAAGGTTTTGTTAATATATAAAATATAAGTAAAAATAAATAAGTTTTAGATATACAAATATAACGGACCACATAGTTGTCATCCGTACCAATATAGTATGAAATAGCGGTGAACATCGTTATTTATCTTTATTTATTTATTCTTTAAACCCAAGAAGTTCTTCTGGATGGAATTGGGCATTGTGTAAATCAAAGATATGCAGAATAAATTGGATGGCAGGATTTTTATTTCTTTATTTGTTATGGGTATGGGCTCCACGGAGATATTCAAGATTGGATTTAGTGCCTAGCAAATATATAGTCGATGATAGAATTTTCATTTAATTCTTAGCATTAAAGACGATACTTGTACACATAATTCAAGACAGTATGGAATTGGGCATGGTGTAATCCAGATGATATTTATGATGGAATTGGGTATGGTGTCATCCATAGATATTTAAAATAAAATAACAGGATATACATTTCAGTCTTGACAACGAACATGGTGAAATCCACAGAGTTTTTCAAAATAAAATGGACGACAAGATCTTCATTTTATTCTTGGCAATGGATATTGTGACATCCATGGAGATATTCAGGATGTACAATCCAAAGATAATCGAAATAAAAAGGATGACAAGTTTTTAATTTAATTCATGGCATTGGAGATGATATAATTCGTGATGTATTCGGTTGTAATTGGCCATGGTGTAATTAAGGAGATA
The DNA here is from genome assembly GCA_951394225.1 of Harpalus rufipes. NCBI lineage: Eukaryota > Metazoa > Arthropoda > Insecta > Coleoptera > Carabidae > Harpalus > Harpalus rufipes. The sequence goes on from OX596292.1 coordinate 5,305,705, forward strand.
TTCATGTTGACATTGGGCATGGTAACGAATAAATAAAGAAAGAAAAATACATTACGCAATTGCAAAAGATAAAAATAATGATTTGCAAAAAAGTAGCAGTCAGGAAAAAATGAAAATGCGTGAAAACCTGGAATACAGATTAAAAGAAAATGAGAAAAATAAAATAAGCCTGCAAGGAAGAAGAAAGGATGATATCTACAAAATTGTTGAAAACGAAAAAAATAAACTGAACATAAAGGAAAGAAGAAAAAACGAACTTTATAAAAGTGAAGAAAATGAAAGAAATAAGAAAAATATGCAAAACAGAGAACGGATGAAATATATAAAAGTAATGAAAATGAAAGAAATAAGAAATATATACAAAAACAGAGAACAGATGACATATATAAAAGTAATGAAAATGAAAGAAATAAGAAAAATATGCAAAAACGGAGAACAGATGAAATATATAAGAGTAATGAAAATGAAATAAATAAAATAAATATGGCAAAAAAGACAACAGATGAAATATACAAAAGTAATGAAAATGCAAGACATAAAAGAAATATGCAAGAAAAAAGACAAAATAAAAAATATAGTAGTTTAGAAAAAGATAAAAATAAAATAAGCAAGCAAGAAAGAAGAGATGATGAGGCATACAAAAGTTTGGAAAACGAAAAACTTAAAACATACATGCAGGGAATAAGAATGAACGAAATTTATAAAGATAAAGAAAACGAAAGAAATAAATTAAATATGCGAGTAAGAAGAAAAGATAACATATATAAAAGTATTGAAAATGAAAAAAATAAAATTAACATGCAGCAAACAAGGACAGATGATTTATATAAATCTACAGAAAATGAGCAAAATAAAGAGTACATGCAAAAGAAGAGGGAAGATAAGGATTACCGACCGAAAAGTAGAAAATGAAAAAATAAAGTGTCTGTAAATAAATGTAGAAGACATAATAATTTTCGTGAGACTGAAAAACTCAATGATAACGCAGCAAAAAGAAGGAAAAGACAAAATGAAATAATGAGATTTAGGGAATATACTTATAATAATTTAATTAGACAAGATTCAGATATATTAAAATTAGAATTACAGTTTATAAGAGATAGATTTCACACGCCCGAAATTATTTGTTTTTGTTGTGAAGGATTATTTTTTAAACATTCTGTTATTTATTGCGAATATGAGGACAGTACAGGACAAGCGCAAGACTTTTATAATTTGGTCCACAATTTTCCCTTAAATTATTTGTGCAAAACTTGCAAAAAATATATATCTAAAGGGACAATTCCAAAATTAGCTACTAGCAATAATTTAAAGTTTCCAGTTTTACCGGAATGCATCAAAATTTTAACACCTCTGGAAGAACGGATGGTATATCCATACATTAACTTCATGCAAATACGACCGTTAAAGTCTTATACATTAAACGCACAATTAGGCCAGAAAGGGAGCGTAATAAATGTACCACTTGAAATTAATAAAATTTTACAAGTTCTGCCGCGAAATTTTGATCAAATGGACACCATTCAGGTAAAACTAAAGAGACATATGTGCCACCGATCTGAATATATGTTCGAGACCATTAGACCTGCAGTTGTATGTGATGCTTTAAAACATTTATTAAATACTCCTCTTTATAAACAATATAATATTGAAGTTGATCATAGATATTTTGCAAATTACGAACATAAATATGATGAACAAATTGAATTTATTGTGCACCAAAACGATAAAGAGGAAATTGACATAAATATTAATTCCAGTGTGTCTGTTATAAATTCTTCAGCGGATAGTATTTTCAACGACTCTTATGACTTTGGGGAAACATTTAGAAGAATTATGTATTCCAAAAATTTTTGCCGGGCATGGATTAAATACTTTACTTTCGTACAATGATAGGGTAAAGTCTGAATGCAGACGCCATGACCGAAGATCATGCACACCTACAAGGGTACTATATATGGCGAAGAAAAAATTAGAAAAGTCCTGTTTAGCAAATATTAATATATGTCTCAGGAAAACAAAGCAAAATTGCAGTTTATCTGCGGGAAATGTTTTACAGAAAGAATTTTTGGACAAAATAACGAAATTTGATGACGGGTATAAAATTTTAAAACACGTAAGATCCTCACCTTCTTATTGGGAATCTAAAAAAAGAACTTTTAGCAATGATTCGTCAGCTGGGGAAACTTGCAATATTTCTCACTGTTTCTGCTGGTGAAAAAATTTGGCCTGAATTAATAAAATCATTAGTAAAGATAAATTCTGGGAGAAACATAACAATAGAAGAAGCTTATGAATTAGATGAATTTGAGAAAACGAATCTAATTAAAAATGATCCGGTCACATGTGCAAGATATTTTGATTTTAAATTAAATAAATTTGTTATGTTTCTGAAGCAAATTTTTTAGTATTTTTGAAGATTTTTCTGTTGAAGATAGTTATAGCCGGACAGAATTTCAAATGAGAGGATCGCCACATGAGCATATTTTCTTATGGCTTAAAAATGCACCAATTTACGACAAATCTAATATTAATAGCATAGAAAACTGTGTCGAATTTATCGACAAATTTATTACATGTAATTATGACGAAAATAATCCATACATAGGTCTACAAAGGCACAAACATACACATACCCGTTATAAAGGGCAAAAGGTTAAAAAATGCAGATTCAATTATCCAATTCCAGTAATGCCAAGGACTATGATTTTGGAACTATTAAATTCAGAGGAAAATTCAAATGATTTAAAAACTATTTTCACAGAAATACATAAATTAATGTACCATTTGTATCAGAAAACTACAAATATGACATTTCAGGAAGTACTCTCAAAATTGAATATAACAGAAGAAAATTACATTTTGGCTATCAGAGTTCAGATAATAAACATGTTGACTTATACAACACTTCTAAAATTAATACGTATCCGGGGGAGAAATATCTATCTGAAGCCAAGGACTCCATCTTAGGGAAGGTAAATGCACAAACAAAATTATCTCTATTAAATTCTTTAAAAACTAAAAAAATATCCGAAGTAAATGGTTTACCACATCTAGTCTTTTTAAAAGTTGGAATAAAATATATGGTTACAAGTAATATTGACGTGGAAGACGGTTTGGTTAATGGCAGTTGCGGAGTATTAGAAAAAAATACAATTTAAAGCAAACACTAATGAACCTTACATTTTATGGTAGATTTTCAATCAAAATTTGTTGCAATGAAAGCTAATCGGGAAAATTCTAATGAGTTGAAAATGAACAAAATATCTTCTAAATTAACACCAGTAGTAAAAATTACCAGTACTCTAAATCTTTCAAATAAAATGCAGTATCCAATTATACGAAAACAATTTCCTTTAACACCGGCTGAAGCAATAACAATTCATAAAAGTCAAGGACAGACATATTCAAAAATTTGTCTAAATTTCAACATCATTAAAAGAATTACAAGATCTATGTTATATGTCGCTATAAGCAGAGTAACATCTTTGTCAGGGCCTGTACATTTTGGGCACATTTAAAAGTCCCAACTCAAGCGTGAAAGAAGATCCAGTTTGTATAGAATTGAACAAATTAAGAACACAAAAAGAGGTAAAATGGGAAGCAGAAGTTATAAAAAAATATAGTGGAATAAAGTTAATTTATCAAAATATATGTTCATTGAAAACCAAAATTTCCCATGTAAAAAGTGATACATGGTATAATTATAGCGACATATTAATATTTTCGGAAACCTTAACTAAAACAAGTGATGTAATATGGAAAACTATAATATTATATACAGATCAGATTCGAAAAGTGTTACACAAGGTGTTATTTGTTTTATCAAAACCAATTTTGTTTTTACAAATTATCGATACGGATAAAAATTGCCACATTGAATTAATTTCCTTTACTGTATGCAACATAAAAATCATCACTGGATACAAATCTCCTGGAGTAAGCCAGATTATGTTTGAAAGAAACTTGGAAAAAACTTCATTTCAATTGGATAAAGATAAAGTCATAATTTTTGGAGATTTTAATTATGATTTATACAATAACCAGAATGAATATTTTAAAAAGTTTTTTCTACAATTTCAATTTACAACTAAATTGTCGTCAAATGCCGTAACAACAAATCTAAATTCTCAGATAGATATTATTTTTTCAAATATGTATATGAAACATACTTCTCTTATCATAAACCTATTTATGTTCTCATTTATAACGAAGATGATTCAGAAATTTTAAATATGGTAAATCTACATGTAGGTACATGAAAACGACACCAATATAGTTGAATCAAATAATATAAACAGCCCAGTTATTCTAATAGACAATTCTCCAGATACTTCAGCTATTATAGAAAATATAAACGAATTGAATGAAGGAAATACACAAAATTTTGAAAATGTTAATGAAATAGGGAACAAATTGATACATCTTCTAAATTATCAGGATAATTATATTTCTGCACTTTAGGATTTCATCCATAAAAACAGGATCACGTTCAACGAAATCCGTAGAGATGGTGCAATTCTTCAAAATTTTCTATATGATCCCAATTTTGACAATGCGACAATGGATAAAATAACTGCATTTAATGATGTAGAGGATAAATTTAAAGTGGTTAACATTACTGGAGATGGTAATTGTTTATATCGGGCTATTTCATATTGTTTACATCGTACTGAAAAATATTATATGCACTTAAAATTACTCTGCGTGGAAACAATATTAGATTATGAAGACCATTTCGATAACCTGGATACAAGAAAATCAAATTGAAACCAATAGTGTGAAAGAATTAATTTTATTATGCGCAAATATAGAGAATATGGTAATGAAGAATCTATATATGCTCTATCCCTGGCTTTACGAAATGAAATTATGGTCGTACAAAAGTTAGAAGAAAATATAGATATTGTTTTTGGAATTGTACCATTCAATGCAGAATATAATGTTCCCAATATAATATTGAAAGACAAGTATTACAATGATCTTTATTGTAATACAGTTTGCATAAAGTACAAGTATTACAAATGGACATTGTAATGCGTGTTTTTCATACTATTTTCCCTATTTCGCATTCATTGTCTCTTATTTTAAAATTATTATTGAAAGAAATATAAAATATCAAGGTTGGTAACACTGACAGTTTCAATAAACATTTGAAATATAATTTACTTTGAGATTTTAACAGTTATTTACAAGTTAGGTTAGAGTTATAATTTATATTTAGTTATGCAGCTATAGGCGATGGGAAATAAGATCGTAGCGCCAAAGTGGAACTAATGTTAACGGGATAATTTCACATTTACTAAATGTATTTATGCATTAATGAGTAATGACACGTAATGATAGCTAAAATGAAAGATATTTATTTGACATTTAGAGTAAACTACCAACTTATCAATTTAAAAAAACCTCCAAAAATCTTTGTACAATTTTTATCATTGTATCGCGGTTTTTGATAAAAACAGTTATACAAAACTCGCTTTGTAATCGTGAAATAGGAAAAATTATTTATCTAATAAATCCTGGTAATCAATCTGCTCATTACAGTGTTATTTAAATAAGTGTACAACGCTAAACCGATGGTAGAACTAATCCTATCTGGCAATAGTTTTTGGTTTACATGCTTTCTATAAAAATACTGGAGTCCTTTAAAATTAACCAATTACGTCATAGTTAAAAAAATTGTAATTGTCTGGAAAAAATGTTGATTGTTAAAACTGACATTAAACTTTTTTTTCATAGGAGTACAATTTATATTCTCAAAATGCCAATTATCTTCACTAATCAAGAGTAGGCAGACATATAACCGTGTTGATAAACATGTAGGGTGGTAGCATGAATGGTCATTAGGAGATAACTAGGGAGGAGATAACTAGCAGTGCTTTGACTGTAAATTGTTTATGGTATATTTTAGAGAAATAAACTTCAAATAAAAGTTATAGATAAATTAATTGTACGCAACTCTTATTTAAAGTTTTTTCCTAATATAAACCACAAACGATTCACAGAGTTAAAACATTGCTAGTCATCTCCCCCCTAGTCATCTCCTAATCACCATTCACGCAACCACCAGTAGTTTTTACCTCTGGATAAGAGAGGTATTGGAATCATGCTAGAAATCACATATCCAGATTTTAGTGAATAAGCACGTTTTAAGGTCCCTAGAATTCGATAATAACATTTTTACGATGATGTCTGTGTATGTATGTGTGTGTGTGTGTGTGTGTGTGTGTGTGGATGTGTGTGTGAGGTTGTTGGATGTACGATTTCTCAAATTCTATTAAAGACCTGTGTAACTACGAATTCCTCAATCTAACAGTAATGGGAAGAGTTGAATAGATTCTGGTAACAATTGGACAACCGGAAGTAGTAGTATATTAACAAGAAACTTCTAAATATTATTTTTTGAAAATTTATGTTATTACAAATATTAAACACCAAAATTCTCTATCCAACACATTTAATGTTTTTATTATACCTTCTATAGATTCAAAGATATAGATATATAATCTATTAAATAGTCTCTTGTAAATCTTACAGCCCAAACACCTCCATGGTAACACTACTTGAGAAATTAAAATGTCTGTAATTGACAGATAAATATCACTAATGTCAGTAGTATCAAAAATACAGAGATAATACTGAAAGCTTTTTCTGGGAACGATATTTAATATATCTTATTGTATTATTAATTTATATTTGAAATTACAGGTACACTGGCCTGCAAAAAAATCGCGTCCACCTGTTTTTTGCTGTATTGAGTCGGTCTCGATTGTTAACTTGTCAGACTCACAAGTGTCATTAGTGTCAATTAAGATGCCAAAATTATCAGAAAATGAGAAAGTTGTAATACTTTCTAAGTTAGAAGAGGGGTGGTCGATCAGATCAATAGCAGAACATTAAGATTAAATAAAGTACTGGACGTTAATGGAGCGATGATAAATTACTAATGTTATTTCGTCCATAATTTGTTTCAGTCAGAATTTTTACTTATTTATAATCCATTTAAAATAAATACTTGGTTGTTCTTTAATTTTTCTAGAATATATTTGTAATTTAGTAGTAACTTAGCACAATGAAGAACTTGCTCCACGATACCTAAAATAATGACATGACAGTGACAATGGTGACAACTCCATTGACAGTTGTTATTAACCTATTTAAAAAAAATCTGTTGTGGCCAGCACAATACCTCTCGCCACTTCCTTTTTTTGGTTACATAAGTATAGGGCGCGAACGGTAATGTTACATTTTTGGGTTTGACAAGCAAATGTGTGGGCCCGTTTCAGAATGATAATTAGTAATTATGTACATAGATGTCAAATGTTAGAATTTTTCATTAAAAATTTCAAGATTTTCTAAATTTACGTAGTTAATTTATCACCAGGAGTTTAAAGTTTACTTGTATGCCTTAGATATTTAACATTTAATTCTGCTCCACATGGAATTGGAAAATCACTAAATTTAGAATGAGAAATTATGATATTTGACATCTATATACATAATTACTAGCTATCATTCTGACATGGGCCCCCATATCTGCTTGTCAAGGCCAACAAAATCATATGACTGCTCGCTCCCTATTGTATTTAACATTTCTTGTATACCTACACTCTACACCAAAAATTCTACTTACGCATATATCTATTCCATATATATTTAGATTGTTTAATTTTAAATTCATTTTTGATGAAGAAATTTTGTCCTCTTCTAATTTTTCGAAATGTTTCCAATTCTATTAATACATTAAGAAATAATATAATGTATGTACTTCCCAGAAAAACTCTTCAGTAATGTCTTCGGATTTCTGACACTGACATTATCTGTCAGTTACAAACAAATTAAATTTTCAACTATTTTCCATGGCCATTCTTTCGGCTGTAAAATTTATTATAACAGATTATTTTACATACTATATTTCTTCTATCTCTAAATCTATAGAATATATTGTAAAATATTTAAATGTATCAGAAAGAGAATTTATTTTTCTTTAATATTATCAAGAAAAAATTTCAAAAAATATTATTTAAAAGATTTTTTTTCAAGAATCTTCTACTTCCGGTTGTCCAATTGTTACCAAAACCTTTTCAGATCTTCCCATGAATGTCCGATTGGGAAATACGTAGTTAAAAAAATTTAAAGTCTTATAGTTTTTGAGTAACCGTCCTTCCAACATCCCACACACACACACATACACACACACATCCACACACACACACACACACACACACACACACACACACACACACACAGACATCATCGTAAAAATGATAAAATCGGATTGTAGGGACCTTAAAACGTGCTTATTCAATAAAATCTGGATATGCGATTTTTAGCATGAATGCAATACCTCTCTTAGCGAGAGGTAAAAAATCGTATTTACATAGATAAAAATCTGTTGTGGCCAGCACAATACCTCTTGCCACTTCCTTTTTTTGTTACATAAGTATAGGGCACGAACAGTCATGTTACATTGTTGGCCTTAACAAGGAGATGTAGGGGTCCCATTTCGGAATGATAATTAGTAATTATGTACATAGATGTCATATGTCAGAATTTTTCATTAAAAATTTCAAGATTTTCTAAATTCACGTAGTTAATTTGTCACCAGGAGTGTGGAATTTACTTGTCGAAGAAAATAAACCACATGGAATTTGAAAATCTGACATGAGCCCCATATCTGCTTGTCAAGTCACATGACTGCTCGCGCGCTAATGTATTTAACATTTCTTGTATACCTACACTCTACACCAAAAATTCTACTTACATCTATTCCATATATTTAGATTATTTTAAATTTAAATTCATTCTATGAAGAAATTTTGTCCTACTCTTCCAATATTTCGAGATGTTTCCAATTCATTGTCGGAAGTAACAGTATTTCTGAAGGGTATGTGTAATATACCTATAATGTTAAATATTTAACTATTAACACAGATCAGTACATTATTTGTGCTCTGTGCTATTAATACATTAAGAAATAATATAATGTATGTACTTCCCAGAAAAGTCTTCAGTAATGTCTCCGGATTTCTGACACTGACATTTTTCTTTCAGTTACAAACAATTTAAATTCTCAACTATTTTCCATGGCAGTCTTTCGTCTGTAAAATTTATTACAACATATTATTTTATATATTATATTTCTTTTATCTCTAAATCTATAGAATATATAATAAAATATTTAATTGTATCAGACAGAGAATTTAATTTTCTTTAGTATTACCAAGAAAAAAATTTCAAAAAATAATATTTAGAAGATTTTTTTCAAGAATCTTCTACTTCCGGTTGTCCAATTGTTACCAAAGCCTTTTCAGATCTTCCCATGAATGTCCGATTGGGAAATACGTAGTTAAAAAAATATAAAGTCTTATGGTTTTTGAGTAATCGTCCTTCCAACATCCCACACACACACACACACACACACACACACACACACACACACACACACGCACACACACATACACACACACACATATGCGATTTTTAGCATGAATCCATTACCTCTCTTAGCGAGAGGTAAAAAAAGGTAAAAACTCGATTACTTGATTTTTAAGGTGTACGCGATATTTTTGCAAGCCAGTGTATATTACATGGACCCTTCAGAAATACCGCCAATACCGTTAATGAATTGGAAAAACCTCGAACATTTAGAAGAAATGGAGAAAATTTACTCATACAATGAATTTAAAATTATAGAAAATACGTAAATATATAGATTACGTGTAATTAGAATTTTTGTGTGTACAAGAAATGTTAAATACAATACTTCTATATGCCACAATGTAAAGGGTGCTAGAGGTATTGTGATGGCCACAACAGATTTTTAATTATGGAAGTGTATGTTAATTGTGACAGGTGTGATATTTTTTCAAGAGAACACATTAATTTTTACTTTTTTGCGAAATTCTGAACCTTGACGTAATTAGTAAATTTTAAGGAGCTCCAGTTGTTATAGAAAACATATAGAACAAAAAATAATCACCAGATTTACTATTTATGGATTTAGTTCTACCATGAGTTAAGCATTGTCCGTTTACATAAATAACATCCTGTATAGTGTTGTTACGAGTATATTGGCTGGAATGCTGTATAACCTCTGATAGTAAATGGTAGGCACACTATGTTTACAAAGAAAATATTATTTTATTTTATCTAAAAATGTAAATATGGCAATTATCTACCTATAGTGATCACGGTACTGTCTTTTACTTAACGAGTTACAGCATCCCAACTACGAAATTTTTACTAATCCGGAATATTGAAAAATAATGTTTCAAACATAATAATTTAATGTGTGGGGTTATGAAACATATTTTTCTAACCATAAACCCTGGCATAAACCAATTTATGTTGTAATTTACAACAAATATGACAAAAATTACATAATGTACATACCTCAAAAGGAAGAATATGCATTTCATTTTTAGCATTGGGTATGGCTAAATTCATAGAATTTAGAATGGAAGTGATAATCAAGATCGAAAGGTTGACAAAATTATCCATCCATTCTCTCCATTGGTCATAATTTATTGTACAGAGTGATTTAGAATGGAATTGCATAGCTGTTCAGGATGGAAAGGAAAACAGAATTTTCATCTCATTTCAAGTTTTAATCCACAAAGATATTCGGGATTAAAAGGAAAACAGAATGTCCATTTAATTCTTCATATAGGATAAGTTTCATCGCACGAGATATTCGGGATTGAAAAGAAAACAATATTTATATCATGCCTTGTATTATATATAGTAGCTTAACACTCCATTGAGGAGTTGTGATGCTTCTAATGAATCCTTCTAGATCATTTTTATGAGGGGGGGGGGGGGTTATCGGTCCTCGTTTCTGGTGTTTATTAAATATTCTTTGCTATGGTGTTCCATTTCTTCCTATCTCCTGTTTTTTTTTCAGCTGATAATTCCCGCTCTTCTTAAATCCTCCTCTACTTCTGCTAGCCATGTTAATTTTGAACATCATATTCTTTTTTTACTCCCAGGGTTCCATTGCATTACTGATTTAATTGATTTTTGGTTGTCATCTGTCCATAGGTGTCCGAGCAATTTTATTCTTTGTTGCTTAATTTTTTTTATTGTCCTCTCCTTTTAGTTCTTGCTCGATCTCATGGTTCATTTTTACTCTATATTCTGTATCAGACATTTTCTTAGGCCTCATATTGAATAAGTTTTAATGTACGGAGATATTCGGGATTGAAAGGAAAACAAAATGTCCATTTCATTCTTCATATTTGACAAGTTTTAATCCACTCGCATATTCGGATTTGAAAGAAAAACAAGATATGCTTATCATTCTTGATATTGGACGTGTTAATCCACGGAGACATTCGGCATTGAAAGGAAAACAGAATGTTGATTTCATTCTTAATATTGGCCAAGTTTCAATCCACGGAGATAATCCGGATTGAAAGAAAAACATAATATTCATTTCATTCTTGTTATTGAACAAGTTTTAATTCGCAGAGATATTCGGGTGGGAAAGTAAAATATGATATTAATTTCTTGCTTGATATTTAAAATGTTTCAATCCACGGAGACATCCAGGATTATAAATGAATCGGAATTTTTATTTCATTCTTCATATTGAACATGTTTAATCCACGGACATATTTGGGAATTAAAGGGAAACAGAATTCCTACCTTCATTCTTCATTTTGAACAATTTTTAATCCACGGAGATATTTGGGATTGAAAAGAAAACAGAAGTTCCATTTCATTCTTCATATTGAACTAGTTTTAATTCACAGAGATATTCGGGAGGGAAAGGAAAACATAGTATTCATTTTTTTCTTGATATTGCAAAAGTTTCAATTCACGGAGCTAGGATTCTGAGTGAATCGGAATTTTTATTTCATTCTTCATATTGAATATGTTTTAATCCACGGACATATTTGTGAATAAAAGGAAAACTGAAATTGCACTTCATTCTTCATTTCGAACAATTTCTAAAACACGGCGATATTCGGGATTAAAGTGAAACAGAATTTTCATTCTTAAACTTTCATTTAATTGTTAGGATATGCAAAATATTGAATGCGTTACAGCTATTAAATTCTTATACTTTGCATTCGTTATTAATATATTAGAATACGCTAATTCAATCTTGCACCCTATCATGCAACTTAAAGTTCTTATTTGAATCGTATCCATTAATATGAGATTACACTGAGATTACACTGATCGGAATGTAGACCTAAATTCCCTTCCTGAGTGCCATTCTTGAGTTCCTGGCCAAAGACCTCTCTACATTATTTATTTCTCCATAACAATGTAGATGAATCATTTTACCAAGACTTGCATTATTATTATTATTATTATTATTATTATTCCCCCCCCCCCGCGGGCCCTCCTTGTCGTGGTGGGGGGGGGCTCAGTAGCCTTTGTTGCCAGCAAAGGTGATACTAACGGGACCTGACGTTTTCTTATAATCGGTCGATTAGTAGGTGACCGTCCGTGCACAGATTTTTTCATACCTACCTGCATGTTGACCGTGTGCGGTGACCCGTGTCGGTGGAGGAGGGGATCCTGGTAGTTGAGGAAGCCCCGACACACTACTTTGGCCCTGAATTCACCTAAACGGGAGGTCGCAGGCTAACCCACCTGAGGCCAATCGGTTCCCATCCCGTTACGAGGCTGGGGGGTGAGTAGTCTTGGGGATGTGGCGGGATCACCGGGAAGCGGGCGTGCACGAGGACTTAGCGGCCCCATCGTGATCTCTCCCGTGGACTGGCTCTGCTGCTCTCCGGGATTGCTATAGTCTTTGGGAAGCCCTGGCACTATACCGGTTTGCGGTATTAGTGTCCCTTTTGAGACTCCATGGAGGGTGGGGATACCAAAGACCGAAAGTTCATTACAAATGAACATGAATTTTTCTAAGCCGCTGTCTGGTTCGCCGTCCTCCAAAAACGGTGCGCTTGGAGCCGTGTCAAAAGCTCCCGGGGAGAAGACCCCGTCAAAAAACAAAAATTCTTGTGAGGGTACGCCTAGTAACCTCACTATTGATATGAACCAAGAAAAGGAGGTAGTACCCCGGTTCTTGGTCATTCAAAGGCTTAGTGGTAATTTTGAAAAAGTTAGCCCTTTTCTTCTACAAAAATTACTATTTGGATTGGTAGGAGATTTAAAAACCATTAAAAAAATTAAAGATGGACTACTTGTGGAGACAGTTTCAGCTCCTCAAGCAAAAAAATTATTAAAAGTAATAAAAATGGGAGATATGGGAATAGAAGTGGTCCCTCACAGAACACTTAATGTATGTAGGGGTGTAATTTATTGCAAAGACCTCTTGAATTGTACAGTGGAGGAGATATGCTCTGAGTTACGGGAACAGGGTGTAATTGAAGTAAGGCGAATTAAGTCTAGAATGAATGGTGAATTCAAAGACACGCCGAATCACATCTTAACCTTCAATACCCCGAAACTTCCAACTAAGTTAAAAGTAGCGTATATGTCCCTCCCTGTACGCATGTATATCCCTGCACCGATGCGCTGCTTCCGATGTCAAAAGTTCGGACACACAGCTGCACGGTGCAATAGTCCACACATTTGTATATGTGGAAAGGTCTTGCATGATGGAACCCCTTGCATGGAACCCATTAAATGTATCAACTGTGAAGGAGACCACTCTGCTCGTTCCAAAATTTGCCCACTTTATAGGCAAGAGGTTGCCATCCAAGAGCTCAAAGTAAAGGAGAATATTACTTATTTTGAAGCAAAGAAGAAGGTTGTTATTCCTACACCGGCCGGTATGTCTTATGCTAACAAAGCATCAGCTTTAGTAACACCGGATCCTACTTCATTTGCGCAGCAAGTAATTCCTCATCTTGTTCAAGCATTAAAAAGTGTCTTTGTTACAAAAGAAATTTTTAATGCCAAACAAAGTGCACCTCTTATCTCCTGTAATACTATTTCGACTCCATCTAAAATTCCTACACAAGAGAAGAAAAAAGCAAATTCTACTAATTCTTCTTTTGTGCCTATTTCTTCTGGCCCTTCTTCTATCATTCCTACAAAGGAGAAGAATAGGGCAACTACTATTGTTTCTTCTTCCGACGAAGATCTTTCCCTTAGCTCTGCACCTTCGCAGCAGCAAAAGAAAAAGAAGGGTTGGCCTATAGGCAAACCAAGGAAACCAGTTTAGTTCTTCAACATAACATTATAAGTCATGAATAATATTATTTAGTGGAATATTAGGGGATGCGTCTTTCATTATTGTGACTTGAAGATGCTACTATCGGAATTTAATCCAATATGTACGTGCCTTCAAGAAACACACTTTACACCAGGCCAGGCTTACTTATTGAAGAATTATAGTATAGTTAGGTTCGATTCTGCACCCCATATCCGGGTCAACGGAGGTGTGGCGATTATCATAAGACAAGATGCGAAATTCAAACAGGTTAATCTCAACACTAATATTCAAGCGATTGCTATACGAATGTCAGCCCCATTTAACGTTACTATCTGTAACATATATTTACCTGACGCCAACTGGGATTTGACTGACATTCAAGCTATTATTCAGCAACTTCCCAGTCCCTTTATTCTCTTGGGAGATTTCAATGCCCACCATTTCATATGGGGATCTGGGCATATTGATCCAAGGGGTAGAATTGTTGAGAACCTGCTTGATGATCCAAATCTTGTTCTAGTAAATGATGGTTCACCTACATATTTTAATGCCCGTTCAAGGACCTTTTCTTGTATCGACCTAACTATACTCTCATCAACATTATCAACTCGTTACTCTTGGCGGGCACTTGATGATCTACATGGGAGTGATCACTTTCCTATAGTGATCACTACAGACACTCCTATGTGTGAACAAGTGTTTGCGCCAAGTTGGTTAATGAGTAAAGCCGATTGGTCATGTTTCAAGGCATCCCTTAAAATTCCACCCATGACTAATAACACCAATGTAAATGTAGAAGAACTAACAGAAAATATTTTCTTAGCAGCAGAAACTGCAATCCCTCAGAGCAAGTGCAAAGCTCAAAGAAGGTCGGTTCCCTGGTGGAACCGCGAAATTCAAGAGTTGGTCCGGGATAAAAAAATGGCTTTCAACCGCTTCAAACGGATTCCCACTCAGGAGAACCTTATTCTTTTTAAAAAAGCCAGAGCACTAGCACGACGTTGTATATTGGAAAGCAAGCGAAAATCTTGGGACGAATATGTTTCTGGCATTTCGTCCAGTACCACAACACAAGAGTGTTGGTCAAGGGTTAAACGTATCGCTGGGCATGGTAATTCTACAGGCATAACCTACCTAAAACTGTTGACCCAATTATTCAGCATATCTTGTCCCTCATGAAACATCTTCATGAGACAGGGAGAGATATTTATTTTCTTTGGGTGCCAAGTCACGTCGGCATTAGGGGTAACGAATTGGCTGATAGTAACTCTGTTGATGTCGTAATGTATAAATCTTCAGATATAAGTCCTCATCTGAAGAAAGAGGTATTGGCTTTGTGGCAGCGCACATGGGATGGGGTTCAGAACCATCTAAAAACCATTAAGCCGTTGGTTGCGCCAGTTTTATTGCCGAATGATCTTACCAGAAGGGATCAAGTCAAGATCCATCGTCTGAGAATGGGTCATACAAGTCTGACACATGGGTACCGTTTAAATCGGGATAATGCCCCTATGTGCAACAGATGTGATACTGCTCTGACAGTTGAACACATTCTTGTCGCATGTCCACAGTATGATCTACTCAGGCGACTATATCATTTAGATCAAGACCTTTCCTTTATTTTAACAGACTCTGATAAGATCCGTAATGTTCTGAAGTTTTTGCGTGCGGTAAATATATATGAAAACTTATAGACTTGTCTATTTTTTCATCTCAATAACATTTTCTTTATGTAATTCTTGTATTCTTTTCTATTTTTCTCATTATACGTATATATAAGTATGCGTAAATACTGTAACGTTTTTATTTATATGGGTGAAGTGTAAAACATAGACAAATATTATTAACAAAAGAATACGTTTATTAAACGGTAAATGATTAAAGATTAAATATTAAAAGAATAATAAAAACAACTAACACTATGATTAAATAATTATAAACACTAAGAATATTATTAAATGCTTAAACACTACGATTATTTATCTAACCAACATTTATATCACTGCACTTATTTATATAACTACATTTATTTATGTAAACTGTTAAACTGTTTATTTATATCACCGAGTTCATATCTGGTTACTGGTATATATGAGACTGAGACTCCGTCTTCTCCCGGCCAATATTTATACAGCGCGTAACAGTCTAGAAGCCACTAGAAGCCTTCCAAGCGACAATGACCGGCACACAAAGGGACAAGGTCACGGCGCAATTAAGAGTCCAGCCGCTGCGGCGCCAGGGATTGCGTCATCGTTCTCGTATATTCGTTCAGTGGTGGCGTTGTATACTATTCTCTCGGGGGCGCACGTCACATTGCCCCCTCCTTAAGACTGTTTCGTCCCGGAACAGTTCTTGATGACGAAATCTACATGCATTGCCCTTGGTACACTTTGAAGTCTTGAAGAAGTGTCAGTCGATGGTCCGCTGGGGTTCTCCTTTCTGTCTGTTAGGGTTAAAGCTGCAGACGAGAATTTCAATACCGGTATAGCGGAAGAGGATCTCTAACATGTTCCTAACCACTCTCCAATCCAAGCCATCTAATCCACAGCCTAACTTCGGTACTGCTAGTTTCAAAATGTCATTCTCTAGCAGATGATCCTTCAGGTCACACAGCGAGCTCCATAGATTGTGATATGACGGCTTTTCGTACGAGCGTGGTTTTGTGACCAGGTAGTAGATATACCGCTGCTGTTCTGCATTGTTATCCCTCAGTCGTAGCGTCTTCCCGACGGATGGATCTTGGTTGGCCAATTCTTGTAGTCGTCCAAATTTTGTCTTAAAGACTGACGCTATGCCGCGTGACATCTTTAAGTCTTCCGATACGCAGTGGCCGAGGGAATAATCTGAGGACACGGTGAACAGATCTCTATGTTCTTCCGTCGTCACGCCATACCGCGCCTTGTGACCAAAGGAATACTGTTCCATGAAGTCTTCAAAAGTTGGTTCCTGAGCTATGATCCGACGAACCGTTGCTCCATGATGGTCTTCATTGTTGTCACCAGCGAATGGGACTAGCCGGTTGAAGTGTACTACTCTTGGCTTCCCTGTTGGTGTTTTTCTAATTCTGTATATCACGTCGTTTATTCTCTTAACGACCTCATATGGACCTTCCCAATTTCTTTGTAGCTTTGGTGATAAACCTCGGCGCCTTTGAGGATTGTAAAGCCACACTAAATCCCCTGGTTGGTATCCACCTTTTTCTGCCTTGATGTCATACTGGTCCTTCATTCGGTCGCTGGCAGCTTGAGTGTTTGTGCGGACTTGTTCATGAATGTCGTTCATTCTTCTCCGTAAGTCCGTTACGTAATCTTCCCCGGCCAGATCTTCCCCAGGTTTACTGCCGAACACCAAGTCACATGACAGGCGCAACTCACGCCCAAATAAGATGTTCGCAGGACTTTGCCCTGTGGTTTCATGCACGGATGAACGATAAGCCATTAAGAACAGATGAAGATGTCGGTCCCAGTCTCTTTGGTGGTTGGAGACTACCTTCGACAAATATCGGTTGATCGTTCTGTTCATGCGTTCAACCATGCCATCGGACTGCGGATGTAATGCAGTTGTCCTCGTTTTATTAATCCCTAATATCTTACAGATATTTTGGAAAACGGCAGACTCAAAATTTCTCCCCTGGTCGGAGTGAAGTTCACGTGGAACTCCGAATCGGCATATACACTCCTTGACTAAGGTTTCGGCGACCGTAGTAGCTTCCTGGTTGGGTAATGGATAGGCCTCAACCCATTTGGTGAAGTAGTCCATGACAACCACGATGTATTTATTTCTGTCTTCGCTTTCTGGAAATGGTCCGGCCACGTCAATCGCAATGCGCTCAAATGGACTGCCAACGTTGTATTGACGCATTGGAGCTTTCCGTCGTCTATGAGGGCCGTTGCTTCCAGCGCAAACTACACATTTCTTGCACCAGTCTTTATCGTCTTCCTTGCAGTTAACCCAGTAAAATCGCTGGCGCAATCTTTCTAATGTTTTGTTGACTCCAAAATGGCCACCTCCAGATCCGTCATGGATCTCTTTCAGCACGTCTGGAATTCTATTCTTAGGAATAACCAACTGAGTTCTCTTCTCAGTTCCATCGGTATTTTCCACCAAACGCTTTAACAGGCCATCTTCAATCATCATAGAGTCCCATTGCGCCCAGTATGATTTTACACTCTGTGAGTGTGGTGCAACTTCTTCCCATCTTGGTTTTCTCTCTTCTGCTTTCCACTCCAGCAGTATTTTCAACGTCGGGTCATTCTCTTGGTCTTCGCGTAGTCCATCGGTCTGCCAATTATCGTCGACTACTGTTGTCCTGGCGACAGTAAAATGTTTCTCTTCCAGTCGACTACAATGCTTGCACTCATCTTGGCATGGCCTTCTGGACAATGCGTCGGCATTACGATGGCTGGTACCCGCCCTATGATCGATTTTGAAATCGTATTCCTGTAGTCTTTCAATCCATCTAGCCACCTGACCTTCAGGATTCTTGAATTGTAGCAGCCATTTTAATGCAGCATGATCAGTCCTAATCAGAAATCGTCTTCCGTACAAATATTTGTAGAAATGTTCCACGGATTTCACGACTGCCAAGAGTTCTTTTCTAGTTACACAGTAATTCCTTTCTGGTTTTGACAAGGTCTTACTAAAGTAGGCAATAACTTTCTCATGCCCATCTTGTATCTGGGAAAGAACGCCACCAATTCCAACGTTGCTGGCATCTGTGTCTAGTATGAATTCTCCTTCAGGTAAAGGATAACTCAAGACGGGTGCGCTTGTCAAAGCATGTTTTAGTTCTTTAAATGCAACTGTACAGTCCATTTCCCAGATAAATCTTCTTCCTTCTTCAGTAAGCCTTGTCAGTGGCTTGGCTATGTTGGCAAATCCAGGTACATATCGCCGATAATAGGTACACAAACCAAGGAAACTTCTGAGTTCGTGTTTGTCCCTAGGTGCTGGCCAGTCTCTCACAGCCTTTATCTTCTCCTGGTCGACTGCAATACCCTTACCGGAAACCACGTGTCCCAGGTAATGAACTTCTCTTCGAAACAGGTGACACTTCTTCGGGGTAAGTTTCAGGTTAGCCTTCCTCAATCTCTGGAAAACCTCTTCCAAATTCTTCATGTGGTCCTCGAATGTCTTACCAACCACAATAATATCGTCGAGGTACACTAAACAGGTTTTCCAAGATAGCCCAGCCAATACTGTTTCCATGAGTCGTTCAAACGTTGCAGGAGCATTGCAGAGCCCGAACGGCATTACGGTGAATTGCCAAAGTCCTGTACCAATGGTGAAGGCTGTCTTCTCTTTGTCTTTTGGATCCAAATCCACTTGCCAGTATCCGCTCTTTAGGTCCAAAGTGGAGAAAATCTTTGAGCCAGCTAAGGTGTCTAATGTGTCGTCTATTCGAGGTAGCGGGTAGCTATCCTTCTTCGTCACGTTGTTAAGTTGACGATAATCGACGCAAAATCGTGTAGAGCCATCCTTCTTCTTCACTAACACCACTGGTGAAGCCCATGGACTGCTTGAAGGTTCAATCACACCTTCCATCTTCATGTCCTCGATTATTCGTTCTGCTTCCTCACGTTTCGCCAGTGGTAGTCTTCTTGCTGGTTGACGGATGGGTCTTGCGTCTCCGGTGTCTATTTTATGGTGAACTACATTAGTTCTCCCTTTGTTCTTCTCATCAAATTGGAACACATCTTTAAAATTTCCAATTAGATTCTTTGCCTTCGTTCTCTGGTCGGCGGTCAATTCTTCAAACGATGTTGTCAGTTGATTGATTAACGTGTCCGGGACTTTCCGAGATGTGTTCCCTGTGGCCTTTACAGTTCTAATAATCGAGGATACTGTCATGCATTCTCCTAAAATTGTTCCTCTCTTCAGAACAACAGGATAAAAATTGACGTTCATTATTCGAACTGGAATTACCTGGCTGGCTTTGACCAGAGATTTTCCAACAACAATTCCAGTGCCAGTTTTGGCATCATCATTTTTGGGCTCCAGCATAACGATATTTCCCTCACAGAAACTACCATCTAAATGTGCTCCCAGGATAGTTTCACTTCGTTCTGGGAGGGTGATGTCTTCGGCCATTAGTACACGCACAACCTTGTCGTCTCGTGGATTTAATATCAGTTCTTCTTCATTGACCATCATCACTCCCTTCTTCAGGTCAAGTTTAAAACCATGCTTTGACATTGCGTCCATTCCGAGTATTACTTCATCTTCAACTTCAGCTACTAGTGCACGATGTTTAAAGGAGGTGTTTCCAATAGAGATGGTGACATCTACTTCTCCTAATGCGGTAGCTTGTTCTCCCGTTGCTGTGCGTAACCGCCACTTGGTTGGTTGAAGATGCGTCTTGCCAGTTTTCCTTATGAAGTCGGGTCTAATTATAGTTTTTGTCGCACCCGTATCCAGTAGCATTTTCATTGGCCTTCCGTTAATAGAGCCATCCACATAGATGCTATTGGCTTTATGATGAAGAGATGCGACATAACTGATGGATTGTGGAGCTACTAGATTACGGGTCGACAGTTGCTCCTTCGCATCAACCCGATTTAGTTTTCCGACTCCTTTTCTTCCTTTGCAGATTCAGTCTTCTTATGCATCTTTCTACAAAGTCTCTGCGGATGGCCCAGTTCACCGCAGTTCCAACAGCGGAGTTTCTTTCTTCCGGTACACACTTCGCTTGCAATTCGTCGCACTGTCTCTTCTAGATCTTCAGTGTTTTCTTTTCTCTCAGCATCCATACTTCGCACTCGCGATTGGTTACGTGAAGCTTGTTTGGCAGCTTCATGCTCCAATGCATATGAGAGTGCGTCAATTAAAGTTTTTGGACGGGCCAATCGCAGTGCTTGTTGAGTTTCGCTGTCTCGAACTCCGTAGATAAATGATTGAGTGGCCAAGCACTCCAAAACACTGTCAGGAGCTGTAGGATGTGCGAGATGAACTAAACGAGCTACGTCGACTTCAAATTCTTGAAGGCTTTCTTTTGAACTTTGATACCGGTTCCTCAGTTGCGTCTGGTACACCTGCTCCAGATGCGCATTTCCATACCGCATATCCAATCGTTTGACTAGCTGGTCGTAGTCTTCTTGTTCTTCCTCTTTCAGCGTTTGCAGGATGTCGATAGCTTCTCCGCGCAACGAGACAGTCAACGCCGTAGCCTTCTCCTCGGACGTCCAATTATTCGCTTTTGCGGCCGCTTCAAATTGTTTTAAATAATTCGGCCATGAAGACTTCCCATCAAATTCCGGTGTTTTTATGTGCATTTTTGAAGTAGTATCAGGTTTTACTACCTTTCCTCCTTCTATTAGACTTGGCTTAGCAACTTCGGAATTCGACATTGACGACGATGTCATTTTAGTGAACGTTTGTTGTATTTCTTCAATCTTCTTGTCATACTCATCTTTTAAATTCTTCAGGTCTTCCTCGGATTTTCTAGAATTCTCCTCTAATTTTTCTTCTAGACTTCTAGAATTTTCTTCTAATTTTTGTTCTAAAGTTCCTGTCAATTCTTCTTTTAATGTTCTACAATTTTCTTCTGCCTTTCTAGAATTCTCCTCTAATTTTTGTTCTAATGTTCGAGAATTTTCTTCCAATTTATTTTCTAATGTTCTAGAATTCTCTTCGACTTTTCTAGAACTTTCTGCCATCTCCTGTTTTAATTCTTCTTTTAATGTTCGAGAATTTTCTTCTAATTTATTTTCTAATGTTCTAGAATTTTCATCTAATTTTTGTTCTAATGTTCTAGAACTTTCTTCAGATTTTCTAGAACTTTCTACTAATTTTGCTATCTGTTTACCAAGGTCGGATACGTCATCCGGAATTTCGAATAGGTAATCTTCAGGATTTTCACCAGCATCGGTTAATGCTTGCCGCAGTCTTTCTTGAAGTGTTGACTTCCTTCCTGTTGTTTCAACATCCCGTTCTTCTAGTTCTCTCTTGAGATCACCTACTTTTAATTCACTTAATTTTAATTGTTTAGTCGCCATTTTATTTATTTTTATTTATTTACACTTCACAGTTTAACAACCCCACACCTGACACCAATTGTAACGTTTTTATTTATATGGGTGAAGTGTAAAACATAGACAAATATTATTAACAAAAGAATACGTTTATTAAACGGTAAATGATTAAAGATTAAATATTAAAAGAATAATAAAAACAACTAACACTATGATTAAATAATTATAAACACTAAGAATATTATTAAATGCTTAAACACTACGATTATTTATCTAACCAACATTTATATCACTGCACTTATTTATATAACTACATTTATTTATGTAAACTGTTAAACTGTTTATTTATATCACCGAGTTCATATCTGGTTACTGGTATATATGAGACTGTGTCTCCGCCTTCTCCCGGCCAATATTTATACAGCGCGTAACAGTCTAGAAGCCACTAGAAGCCTTCCAAGCGACAATGACCGGCACACAAAGGGACAAGGTCACGGCGCAATTAAGAGTCCAGCCGCTGCGGCGCCAGGGATTGCGTCATCGTTCTCGTATATTCGTTCAGTGGTGGCGTTGTATACTATTCTCTCGGGGGCGCACGTCACAATACTTATATTTATATATTGTACTTTATGCATGTGGGTTTTGTTGATCTCGTATATATATATGTATATTTATTTTATATATTTATTTACATGTTACCTTTTTCAAAATTATTATTATACTTCTATTTGTAATACTTATATAAAAGTATATGTCCTGTATATTTATTTATATTATACTTTTTGATTAGTATATGGGCTAATAACCTCAGCAGTTGATGCCCTCTTCTAGTTAAAAAAAAAATTATTATTATTATTATTATTATTATCTCTTTATTTCACAAACTACTAATACATATATTACATTATAAAATGAAAATACAAATTATTGTGCATCCCGATATTTTGGATAAATATGTATTCCGCAGTTTGGAAGAACCACTCCATCCGGCAGCTTACCAAGCGGCTTAGGTATGGATTTCTGCGTTAGCACCTTTCTAATGATATGTGCTGTTCCAATTATTGCCGTTGTCTGGATTTCGGTAGGGTCATGTTTACCAGGCATTTTTTCGATGTTCCTATTATTATGGGCAAGACAATAGTTTTTGTTTGCCACATTCTTTTAATTTCGATTTCTAAATTTTTATATTTGAGAAGTTTCTCGGCAGTCTTTGCAATAATGTTTTCATCCGCTGGTACAGATACGTCTATAATATAAGTAATTTTCTTTGTTTTTATTACAATATCTGGTCTATTAGCTCGTATTTCTCGGTCTGTTTGGATGCCCATATCATATAATACTGTAACTTGATTATCAGTGCTTATAATTACTTTTTGTGGTTCGTGTTTATACCAGTATTTTTCTAAATTTGGACAAACATAAAACTTACAAATGTTATAATGAATTAAACTACATACTTTATTATGCCTATCTATGTATTCCTTTTTTGCCAATGAACCACAAGCCGATATTATATGATGTATGGTTTCATCTTCTTTTTTACAAATCCTACATTTTTTATCTATGTCACTTTTATAATTTTTTTGCGCAATGTACCGCGTTTTTATTGCTTGATCTTGTGTAGCTGTTAACAAGCTTTCAGTTTCTCCTTTCAAAGTTCCAATTGTTAGCCACTTAAAAGATTGGACTTTGTCATACTTGATCTTGTCTTTATCTGTAAGTTTTTGACCATGTAATTCCTTGTTCTTCCAAATTTCAAAAAGTCTTTTCTCTTTTCTTTAACTGTATTTGGAGATCTGTTATCTTGTTGAACTAGCTGTTGTGTTGTGTACCGAGCTCCTTCTTCTTGAGTTTCTTCTATTTCTGCCCCATAACTCCCATACACTTCTTCTGGTTCTCCTATAGGTTTATAAAGTTTCTCCTGAATTTTCTTTGATTTTTTGAGAATAGATTTTGATTGTGGTAGGCTCATTTCAAATTTTGTTATGTTTTCAATTATAGTGTCCCGGTGAATATTTTTCTTCATATAGTAACTTAGGCTATAAATTGTGTTATAATAACTTGCCTCTATTTGTTGTAAACCTGTACCACCTAATTTTCTTTTGACGTATAATCTTTCTACATCTTGTTTGGGATGAACTAATCCATTAATTGTTAGGAATTTCCTTGTCTTTCGGTCTAATTTTTGTATTTCTTGCATGGTCCAATCAATTATCCCAAAACTATATCTAATGACAGGTAATGCCAGAGCACCGATGGCCTGGAATTTATTTCTGCAGTTTAGGTGAGTATATAGGATTTTTTTAAGTCTAGTAAAGTATTCTCTACTGATCAATTCTTTCATTTTAGGGTGATTAATGCCATCCCCTTCCTCTATACCTACATAGTTGTATGTTTCTTCTGGTTCTAAAGCTTTAATTTGTTCTTCTGGGTTAAGTTTTAGATTTTCGGTATGTCTTAGTTTTCCACGATGAAATGCAGCAATAGCACATTTATCTATTCCAAACTTCATCTGTATATC
This sequence comes from Harpalus rufipes, assembly GCA_951394225.1. Taxonomy (NCBI): domain Eukaryota; kingdom Metazoa; phylum Arthropoda; class Insecta; order Coleoptera; family Carabidae; genus Harpalus; species Harpalus rufipes. The sequence continues at coordinate 5,330,339 of OX596292.1, forward strand.
TGTAGAGAATTCATGTACTGTTTTAATAGTTCTGTGAAGTTCTTCTTTACTCTTACAAATCAATTTCAGATCGTCCATATACAGTTGGTGGGTTATATTGTGAGGCGCATCTTTTACTTTATATCCTTGTGCTGTTTGATTAATTAGTGTAGATAACGGACTCATCGCTATACAAAACCAGATTGGCGACAAAGAGTCTCCTTGGTATATACCTCTCTTAATATTTATTGTCTCAGTTACTACTTGGCCTGTTGCAGAATTAACGTACATATTAGTTTTCCATGTCGACATTAAATGTTTTAACATCTTTATTATTATTATTATTATTATTATTATTATTATTATTATTATTATTATTATTATTATTATTATTATTATTATTATTATTATTATTATTATTATTATTATTATTATTATTATTATTATTATTATTATTATTATTATTATTATTATTATTATTATTATTATTATTATTATTATTATTATTATTTTTGCCTATTTCTCTGTTTTTATCCAGGTAATAATCATACACACGGCCAGCGGCAAGTATGTACAATGGTTTAGTAAGTAAAATGTATTAAGTTACTGGTATATTATACTAATTAAATTTTTCTTTTTCAGGTTCAATTCAGGACTCTCCCAGGACCCTTCTAACGATGCTGCAGGTATGTAGTAAAACAGCTCTCTGCATGGGTATGTACAGTGACTTTTGAAGTTGTAATGTTTCCAGACTTTTATGTAATTTTAGTGGGATTTCGCCGGTGCATCCCAAGACTACTGGTACTATTTGGACTCGATCCATCTTCCACATCTTGCGGATCTCATCAGCTAATGGTAAATATTTATTAATTTTTCCCGCATAGCCTGTATTGACATTGGCACATAGTGGGACAGTTATATCGATTATGTATGTAATTTTCTCGTTCTTCAGCGTCAGTACAATGTCAGGGATGTTGCACTCGATTGTTTTATCGGTAATTATTTTCCTATTCCAATAAAGCCTAGTTTTGTTATCTTCACAGATGTTAGGTGGATGGTATTTATAACAGGGGACGATCTCATTGTATTCCATATATTTCTTTCTTAGTTCTTGATGGACTATACCTGCTACCTTGTTATGTCTATCTAGGTATTGTTTCGGAGCTAAGACTGTGCACCCTGACATTATGTGGTCCAGGGTTTCCTCATAATCCCCACACATACGGCACTTTATGTTGGGTATTGCTTCTTTTATAATCCTTTTCCGGTAGCTGCGCGTTGGTATTACTTGATCTTGGATCGCAGTAATGAAGCCCTCAGTTTCATTAAAAAGTGCGCCAGTTCTAAGCCACGTTTCCGATGCTCTGGTGTCTATATGCTCTTGATGTATTTGTGCAATGTACTTGCCATGCAATGGTTTTGATTTCCATATAGTTTTTAATTCTTGCACAGTGAGGCATTTCTTAGAGCTTTGAAGTTGTTCTTCTGCTAGGCGTAAAGGTGTTAATCGCTTGTCTGCTTCTACTATTACCTTGTGCATCTTGGAGTCTTCTGCTTTTTCATGGAAATATTTTCTGAGGCTTTGGACCTGTGTCATATTTCGCAGTGGTATGCTAGGATTATTATTATTATTATTATTATTATTATTATTATTATTATTATTATTATTATTATTATTATTATTATTATTATTATTATTATTATTATTATTATTATTATTATTATTATTATTATTATTATTATTATTATTATTATTATTATTATTATTATTATTATTATTCTTATTATTATTATTCTTATTATTATTATTATTATTATTATTCTTATTATTATTATTATTATTATTATTATTATTATATTAGTCAGTACTGGGTAATATGCCGTGATGATATATTTATTTATTTATTTTTAGTATTTTTGTGTGTATAAATATGTATAAAAATATATAAAATAAATAAACTATTATTGGTCCATACAGTTTTTTAGGATAGAATTATTAGGCATGGTTTTATCCAAAGATATTCAGAATAGATAAGAAGACAGAACTTTCAATTAATTTTTAGCATTAGACATGGTTTCTTTCAGGTTGGAAACGAAGTCAAAATATTCATTTCAATGTTGATATTCACGGTGGAATTATGCATGGTTTAATTCACAGATAATCAGCATGGAAAGGATATCAGCATTTTCTTTCCAATCTTGGCATTGCACATGTTTTACCATTTAGAAAAAATCGTGTTAGACAATAGGCAGCATTTTATCATAGAAATTTTTTTGGATGTTCCGGAATAGCAAAATTTTCAGTTAAAATAACAGCACTATAGTGAGCAGATTGATTACCAGGATTTGTTAGATAAATAATTATGGGAACGTTATATTCTGCATTGAATGGTACAATTCCAAAAATAATATCTATATTTTCTTCTAACTTTTTTACGACTATAATTTCATTTCGTAAAGCCAGGGATAGAGCATATATAGATCCTTCATTACCATATTCTCTATATTTGCGCATAATAAAATTAATTCTTTCACACTATTGGTTTCAATTTGATTTTCTTGTATCCAGGTTATCGAAATGGTCTTCATAATCTAATATTGTTTCCACGCAGAGTAATTTTAAGTGCATATAATATTTTTCAGTACGATGTAAACTAGTTTCTTTCAAACATAATCTGACTTACTCCAGGAGATTTGTACCCAGTGATAATTTTTATGTTGCATACAGTAAAGGAAATTAATTCAATGTGGCAATTTTTATCCATATCGATTACAGCTGAGTGAAACATGTGAAATGTTTTTGATATTTGAAGTAATATATTATATTATATTGGTGATTTTGAAATAACTTTTTTTACGAAACGTCATTTTTGTTAGACTAATGCATTAAATAACAGATCTACTAAATTAAAATCATTTAGTACCTTATAATAAGTATTAAATTATTAAAGGAATATGTCAATATAAAATAATACCAGTTTCTTAAACATTAAGAGATCCATATCATTAAAATCTGATGTAGCCAGCACAATATCTTTCGTCAATCCTGTATATTATGTACAAATTCCATCATTCTAGAAACATTAGAGTTATTTCCCTTATTCTTTCATTAATTTACGTTTTATTGATACTGACATCTGTTAATTTGAATTACCTGAATATATTAGCAGTTTCCATCCATGGTTAAGTTAGCATAGCTGGCTGAATTATAAATTTTATTATCTTTATAAATCTTTAACTCTATATCTGTTGAATATGAAATATAAAATGCAATCAAATCGTATAGAGAATAATATATTCTTTAAGTTATAATAACATTTAACTGAGTTTTTCAAGAAAAACTGTTAAAATCTTCAAATGAGGGTACTTCCGGTTGACCAATTATAACCAATATCTAATCAAGTCTGCATATGGTTGTAAGAAAGAGGAATATGCAAGAATTGTAATTTTTGGAATTCTAGTATTGGAGATATCGTGCACGAAAGGCGGTCACATACACACACACACATACACACACACGCACATACGAACACACACACACACATACAAACATCATCGTAAAAATAGTAAAATCGTATTGTAAAGACCCTAAAACGTGCTTATTCAATGAAAACTCACCACCGAATTTTTTGACCAAAGACAATACCTTCCTTACCTAGAGGTGACGGAAGGTAAAAATTACAAATTATACACCACTTGCCATATATATGAAGCAGACGTGGGTCCAAAACTCTGTTAACATTATTCCCATCACGATAGGAGCCACTGGAGAAATCCCTTATAGTCTTCATGAAGCTATGGAAAGATTAAATTTGGAAAAGGAAATATATCATAGACTTCAAAAAGCTGTATTACTGGATACCTACCTGCAACACCGTTCGGAAGTTCTTCAATATAATTTAATTTAATTAACTCTGCAATGTTCACATGCTTCTCTATTTTCTACTTTTTTACTTTATATTGTATAATATTTTCCGTTAGGCCATATGTACAATTTATACCATTCGATGAGAATAAAGGATAACAATAATAAATTTATTTGCTTAGAAAATAAATTTCATACAAATGGATTGGTAACAAAATTTACATTAAGAATAAAAGTATATAAACATATAAGTATTTTCATTTATAAGTATTGCACATAAATATTAAATATAAATTTTATACATTTAAAGCAAAAGCTCTAAGTTTTAACGCAGTGTTACAATAGTACTAGAAGATGTCAGCTACTTTTCCTTGGGCCAGGTCGGTCGGGTCCGCTAATAATTCCATGTTGGCCGCTTCTGGATTGTTGTTGCTGTGAGATGTGTGTTTGGATAAGTATTTTTCGCGGATTGGGTTGTAAAGAGGACAACTAAAAAGGAACTAAATAATCCTTTTGTAATAAGAATCAAATTATATAACCATTACCAAAACATATAAAGAACATTGATTCGTTTAATTTAAAAGGAAACTAAAATATTTATTAATTGATAAATGTACTACATTAATGAATATTGTACGGATAATTTTAAGTAGATACTTTGTTTATTGAAATATCATGAACACTATATTTGTGACATGTATGTATTTTTGACATTCCATATACCGATGCAATTTTGGTCTTACTTGAAGAATAAATTGTTATTATTGTTATTACTATTATTATTATTATTATAGAATTATTTTTTAACTTGAATAATAGAGAAATTATAGGGAGCCGCGTTTTTACTTCCTTGTACGTAAGTAAATGAAGTATTGTAATCGTGAAAAATTTCGGTTTTCAGATATCAGCGGAAATATCCATTTTGATCATCCCTGAATCCATTTTGACTAATTTCGTCGTGGTACGTACGTACGTCCGTACGTACGTCCGTACGTACGTATCTCGCATAACTCAAAAACGGTAAGCCGTAGAAAGTTGAAATTTTGTATTTAGGACTCCTATAACATCTAGTTGTGCACCTCCCTTTCTGGTTATTACACAATTTCCAGAAGTGGCACTTTACATGAAGCCTATAATAGATTTTAATGAAAAACTGTTTTAAAATATAAACCAAAACTTTTCAAATTTGGTATACCTACAAGACTTTTATGTCAATCGAAATAACATAATATATTTTGGTTAAAATAGGCTAACCGGAAGTGGTACATTACTTGAAGTTGTTAACAGTTTTTCTTGAATAAAATGATTTTATTTTGATTTTAGAAATAAATGCTTCAAATAAAAGTTTTAGAGAATTAATTTCTGCGTCTAGCACATCAAGTATTATTAAATTAGCCCTTTGTATAAGCGAGGTATGTAAATTTAAAAATTATATACTTTTTTGTTTTTGTAATAAAGCTTGCTATGGATTAGGACACAAACATAAAAAAAATGTTCATGTCAAATTACGTTAAATACGTGCAATTTTATGATTCGTACAATAACAAATATATTTTTATTGTGAAATTAGTCATATTTATTGTTGTAATCAAATATTTCTTTGTTGTAATCAAAACTCTTTTTAAAAAGAACCGGGTTAGATTATGGTCGCTATATATCTTACTGTTTTGAAGTTAATATTAATATTTTGTAATTTATTTATTAAATAATATGTATAGTTTATTAATCGTATGGAAGTCGTGTGGTGTCCACATCAGATTTTTTCTAGATATGTTCTTTATATACTCGTAGTATAAATATAAATCCTAATTATATTTATAAAAATACAATTTTTCTTGAAACCAAAATTAAATACTTTTAGTTCTTGAAGTACGAAAGAATAAAAATACTGCAGTGTAGAGATATTTCCCGGCCAGTACGTACTAGACTAGCCTCCAAGCGAGGTATTATCGCTCGCGCTAGCCGTAATTTTTAAATCTTGCTCTTTGAGATTTTGGCGCCTCTCCTTACGATTGTAGCGCTAGAGATCCGCAGCGGATTAGTTTGTCAAGCCCAATTCGACGGCGACCTTAATTGACTGAAAAGTCATGTTATCAATTAACTAAATATAAAACTTGGTTACAACAATGATAGAACTTGATTACAACAATGTTAATTACGTCAGCAGCGAGAATAAGTTATTATTATTACTATTATTATTATTATTATTATTATTATTATTTCTTTATAAAATATTCTATGGAATATAAAAAATAAAATCTGTTTATTTGAAGTTAGTTTTCGTTAATGTGAATTCATATTTGAAAAGTGTGAAATCATACTGTTATAGATCCGAAGCATCCCGCGCGGTCGAAATCCACGCGGTCGAAATCCCACGCGGTCGAAATCCCACGCGGTCGAAATCCCACGCCGTCGAAATGTTCCCCCAACACTTTGTCCGTTGTGCAGAAATTCAAATATTCCCAGCTCGTCGAATCCCACCCGGTCGAACTGTTACACGATACAAATCCATCGTCGTGGTAAGACCAGAACCGCTCTCTATATCGATCGTATTGCATTCAAACAATCTATGCTGCGTGGTAGTTCCGAGTGAAATGTATAGATGGTAATGCATTTTTCCAGTGGACCATGTCATGTCAAAGATAATATATTAAAAAGAAATTTATAAACATATGTTATTTTTAAGACCATATACAACGGACTATTTAATGAATGAAGCAGGAAAAGAATTTACCTATACATTATTGATATTCCTGGCCCGCCATTTTAGATTAGCTGTTATAGTAAGCTGTTCATTCTTTATTTCAGTTGTAAAATTATGTATTACTGTTTCTATTTTAAATGTTATGTTGCTTTTATTTCCAAATATACTTTCTTCCAATTGACAGTAACTTTTAAATTACAATTTAAAAATTGACACAGAATCCAAATCTAATAAGTATAAAATTCATACGATTTAAAAGGTACATGAAAACAGAAGAGATCCTTCAAAATTTTTAAAAAGTTTCCACATTGGTATATTGTGTTATTAAATTTTTAATACAATAAACCGAAATACTTTCTTTTTGGCATGGAAAATATATGTCAATATTACATATATTTAAATTATGTGCTTTATTTCTCATGTTTATTGTTTTAGAATAAAGTAAACCGTGAATAACGATGTCAGTATGGTAATAATATTACCGTACGAATACAGTCATTCAGTTTCCGCCATGGTAACTAAGATGTAAACAATTTTAATGCAGTTGTGCGTAAAATATTTTCAAATTATGATTATTTTTATTGAATGAGTTGTTGCACGATTATTTTTTTTTTTTCGTTAGTTTAATCAAAAGAATAAGAAAAAATATTTAACCCGTATTTTTTATTTTCTTTTATATTACTCTCTATTTATGAGAAAATTGTCTCTGCAAATAAATTATTTAAATTGCCTCCTATTCTGTCGCCTGATGACGTCAGAAAAATACTAACCAATAAGGGAGTGGCTTACATTTCCCACCGACTGAATTTAAACAAGTGACAGCCGTGACAACTATCAATTATATATTAGCAACTAGATTAGCCATATTATTGATATTTATATTTTGTAAAGAGTCAAACATGGATGTAGAAAAGAGTCTTGTGCTAATGTGTCCAAATAGAAGTAATAATGATAAAAAAAATAGTTTTAGTGCCTCAAAACGAAGAAAAAAGAATTAAATGGTTATCTCAAGAAAAGATAAAATCATGCTGTGAAGATCATTTTGCTGTAAGTATTAATAATTTTATAATTAAATAAGAAATATTAAATAATTTTTAAATTTTTATCTTTTTAGTTCTGTCATTGGTTGGAATTTCTTGGACGTCACAGACAGTGTAATTTGGCGCCAATTCAAACAGTACATTTTTAAATTGCTAATGTGTTTAATATATATAGAAATTTGAACAGAAAATCATATTTACTATAGTTACCGTCAAATGAGTATGTACTGCAGATTCCTACACTATTGCTAATTCAGGGGCAATGTTGAAAATGCCAAGTTATGAAGAAGCATCAACTCATACTTATTTGACGCGAGTATAATACTATAGAAGGTACTTCTTCGAATTTCAGATTAAAAAAATATGTTAACACATCATTGATCCTAAAAAAAGTATAATGTGCAACAAATATGTTAAGCTTTTATACATTTGTGTATTTGCACTACTCGCTTATGACTTACGTCGCAATTTGCACTTTCTTATATACTATTTAACAAACTTACTTGATTTTTTGTTTTCGATATAATTTTTTTATAATTTAAAAAATCCTCAACATCCAAAATAGTTTTATATAACGGAAAGAATGTGAGTATATTTGATTTTCATTATTATAATTATTATTATTATTATTATTATTATTATTATTATTATTATTATTATTATTATTATTATTATTATTATTATTATTATTATTATTATTATTATTATTATTATTATTATTATTATTATTATTATTATTATTATTATTATTATTATTATTATTATTATTATTATTATTATTATTATTATTATTATTATTATTATTATTATTATTATTATTATTATTATTATTATTATTATTATTATTATTATTATTATTATTATTATTATTATTATTATTATTATTATTATTATTATTATTATTATTATTATTATTATTATTATTATTATTATTATTATTATTATTATTATTATTATTATTATTATTATTATAAGTATAATACTGGAGTTATGGTTCTGACCCCTGTGGTGCTCTTTACACGACAGCTATAAAAGCGCGTGAAATGATCCCTGGTAAGTACCCTAATATCTGCGAATAAAATTATTTATACACATTTGTTATTCTTATACATTTAAACTTTGTAACGGGTGTTATGTTACTTTTATTTTTAAGGATTCCACAGTGTTAAAGTAAAGTTAACATAAATAAACAATGATTATATTAAAACGCAAAATCATTACAATAAACAATTATAGCAGGGAATACAATATATAAAAATAAATAAGTTTAAACGTATAGTCAACGTGCAGCGATCACACCCTACTAATTGTCTTTTGTCTCTCTTTGGAGTCTCGAGTCTGTAAATAAACAATGGTGGACATTCCCTTGTACGGCAAAGGTCGAGCAACTTCTAAACCCTTGTTACAATTTATTGACTATAAAACTGGTCAATACGGTCCTCGACCATAGTAACAAATGAGAACAAGGGTCATACTAGACCTCAAAATTTAAAAAAAGTTATTAGTTCCTAAAATATTAGAGTTTTTAATGTCATTAGTTTCGCCTGTATCTACGTCAGACACCTACTCTATTCCAAATTCATATTACTTTCAAGCCTTGTGCTATTGCTTTTTTAAAAATGCTGAATCTATTTTGATGTAAATGAATGCAGAAAATAAATAAAACTAAAATAAACCTAATAATACTTGTTTAAATTTATTATGCTACGCCCGAAGATACTCAATGCATTTGTATGAAAGTGAAAGATATATTGAATGACATAGGCATCGCTTCTCATTAACAATTTTAACTTCACAAATGAAAATTCATTGTTGACTGACATTAATTTGAGGTCATTCATTTGAAAATAGTCATACCATCTCTAGAAAAAGAAAAGCGCCATAAACAGTGCGCTTATAGATGTTTTTAACGACGTATTTGCAGTGCGTTTATAGACTCATAAAAGAACCGAAAGTATTTAATATTTCTTATTTAATTATAAAATTATTAATGCTTACAGCAAAATGATCTTCACAGCATGATTTTATCTTTTCTTGAGATAACCATTTAATTCTTTTTTCTTCGTTTTGAGGCACTAAAACTATTTTTTTTTATCATTATTACTTCTATTTGGACACATTAGCACAAGACTCTTTTCTACATCCATGTTTGACTCTTTACAAAATATAAATATCAATAATATGGCTAATCTAGTTGCTAATATATAATTGATAGTTGTCACGGCTGTCACTTGTTTAAATTCAGTCGGTGGGAAATGTAAGCCACTCCCTTATTGGTTAGTATTTTTCTGACGTCATCAGGCGACAGAATAGGAGGCAATTTAAATAATTTATTTGCAGAGACAATTTTCTCATAAATAGAGAGTAATATAAAAGAAAATAAAAAATACGGGTTAAATATTTTTTCTTATTCTTTTGATTAAACTAACGAAAAAAAAAAAAAATCGTGCAACAACTCATTCAATAAAAATAATCATAATTTGAAAATATTTTACGCACAACTGCATTAAAATTGTTTACATCTTAGTTACCATGGCGGAAACTGAATGACTGTATTCGTACGGTAATATTATTACCATACTGACATCGTTATTCACGGTTTACTTTATTCTAAAACAATAAACATGAGAAATAAAGCACATAATTTAAATATATGTAATATTGACATATATTTTCCATGCCAAAAAGAAAGTATTTCGGTTTATTGTATTAAAAATTTAATAACACAATATACCAATGTGGAAACTTTTTAAAAATTTTGAAGGATCTCTTCTGTTTTCATGTACCTTTTAAATCGTATGAATTTTATACTTATTAGATTTGGATTCTGTGTCAATTTTTAAATTGTAATTTAAAAGTTACTGTCAATTGGAAGAAAGTATATTTGGAAATAAAAGCAACATAACATTTAAAATAGAAACAGTAATACATAATTTTACAACTGAAATAAAGAATGAACAGCTTACTATAACAGCTAATCTAAAATGGCGGGCCAGGAATATCAATAATGTATAGGTAAATTCTTTTCCTGCTTCATTCATTAAATAGTCCGTTGTATATGGTCTTAAAAATAACATATGTTTATAAATTTCTTTTTAATATATTATCTTTGACATGACATGGTCCACTGGAAAAATGCATTACCATCTATACATTTCACTCGGAACTACCACGCAGCATAGATTGTTTGAATGCAATACGATCGATATAGAGAGCGGTTCTGGTCTTACCACGACGATGGATTTGTATCGTGTAACAGTTCGACCGGGTGGGATTCGACGAGCTGGGAATATTTGAATTTCTGCACAACGGACAAAGTGTTGGGGGAACATTTCGACGGCGTGGGATTTCGACCGCGTGGGATTTCGACCGCGTGGGATTTCGACCGCGTGGATTTCGACCGCGCGGAACGCACTCTATAGATCGACCGAATTCATTCGCGTTTACAATAATTAAGGTGAAATGATACTCCCTTTTATTTTGTTTCTACGCCGAAGCGAGCGCTAGTGTGAATAATTATGGCTGAATCGATAAAGTAGAAATATTTGTACATTTAACAGTCTCCATCTATTCAGTAATAGTCATACTTGATCCAAGTTCTAAACCTAAAAGTAAAATATGTCGTTTGGCAATAACTCTCGTAGGTTGCCTATAGCAAATGAAAATTGAACATTTTATTGAACGTGTAATAATAATTTTAAAAGTATTAACGAACGTAATAGTACATTAAGATACAAGTTTCATAAGACATGATTTTAGCGCACGCGTTTTTGCTAGAAACGAGCGGCTTGCCGCGAGTTTTCTAACGGGACAAGTGCGCTGAAATGTCTTATGAAACGTGTATTTTATACTATTTTTTCTATTTTGGTCCTTTTGTCAAAAAAAATATTTACAAATATACGTGATTTCATTTTTAGGAATATTTTAATTTTTATTTGATACAGAAATTAGGTTTGAGTTCTTTTAAGAAGTACTTTATGACATCCAAATGGGTTTCATAAAGTACATATTAAAGAACCAAAATAGAAAAAGATATTTTGTTTGTATGAAATATTAATAATGTATTGCAAGAGGGAAGAGTGATGAAGTGAATGAATAATAAGTAACAAAATTTTAAAAATCGTACGTTACATATATTACATATTATTCCTTAATTACATAATATTTTGTATTTACCGTAGGAAACTTTTAGTATGAACATATTTTTTATAGACTGTAAGAATAAATGTTACATTTTCACAATTATTATTAAAAAAATAATAGGTAGGTAGGTATATCACAATATAAATAATTTTCGTATGATATTAAATGTATTGTCTTCGTATAATATTTGGTTTGCAATGAATGTCTTGTTTTTAATGTAATATTTAATAAAATATTATGGGACGGGGTTCAGCAATTCAGCGTTATCCATATCCACTCATCCAGCGTTATCACCCATGACGCTTTAGTTTAGGATTGTAATAATTGCTCCTAAATATGCTAAAACAAAAAATTGAATATATTTAGTTGCATTTTTTATAAATATGTTACAATCTATATGCCATTATGTATGATGTAATATAAGCCAAACAGATAATAAACCTGTTTCACATTTTTCGAAAAGTATTTGAAATAAAAGTTTATGCAATATTTTTTTAGTAATATATTTTTTTAATAATTTCTTATTTTCGTAAATAATTAAATATAAATCTGATGTGGCCAACTCAATATCTCTCGTATAATTTAATTTTTATTCATGTAAATACTTAAAATTAAATTAAATTTAAATATCGGGTTCGATCCAGACCGACACCAAATATTTCAAATTTTAAATGGCACAAAAATTACCCCTGTGGTGCACTCTCCAGGCCAGCAATAAGTGCTCGTGAGGTGACACCTGGTAAACGTCCGCACGGTGCAAATATATCATCATCGTTACCGAAATCTGTGTACAAAGCTGACTGGCAGACCCAGCAATGAGTAATATGCCGTGATGTTATATTTTATTTATTTATATACTTACCTATATTCATTACTGGCGTGGAGAGTGCACCACAGGGGTCAATTTTGTGCCATTTAAAATTCTAAAATATTTGGCGTCGGTCGGAATCGAACCCGGTTTCCCAGATTCGCGCGAAGTGACGCTCGGTAAACGCCCGCACGGTACAAATATGTCATGCATTATTACTGACATCTGTGTACAAAGCATATTGGCTAATCCAGCAATGGGTAATATGCCGTGATGATATATTATATATTTTATCTTACCTACATATTTACTTATGCTGGAAACAGTATTAAGTTCCTTTCCATATAATTATTGTTCCATTTACTTTCTTTTTAAAACGTTACTATTATTATTTGAAATGATTAATTTGTTACCAGTGACATATCAGTCAGTTACATACATTTGAGATCTGAACTGTATAACTATGGAGTTGTGTTTAAAGCGTAGGCTCCGGGATTAAAATTATAGAAATTTACCCATAAAATATGTACAAAAAGTGTTAACGCAAGCATGTAAAAAAATTAAAAACTTTAATTCTTTTAATAACAAATCTCGAAAAAATAACATTTAAAGGTATTTTTCGAAGAAAAACTATTTTGAGCTTCCAGTAAAATGCCATTTCCAGTTATCTGATTTACTCCAAATTCTAATGACATCTTTCCATATAAGAGTAAAGTAGAAATACAAGGTTTCAAAATTTTCTGAACGATAGTATTTGAGTTAGAGCGTAAAGAGGATCCACACACACATACATCATCGTGAAAATGTTAAAATATGATTGTGGCACCTTAAAACGTGGTCTATACCTCCCTTACCAAGGGTAGCGGGAGGTAAAAAAATTGGCGCCAAAAATAGTCATGAAAAACAACCCCCTCTTCTGTGACATCCTAGTACATACATTACGCTTTTCGCAGGAAGGGTAACGGCGTCAGTCTTTTGGGACGCCAAAGGCATTCTGCTAATTGATTTTCTTGATAAAGGAAAAACTGGAACTGGTCAATACTACGCCACACTTTTAGACAAGCTGAAAGCAGCAATTTAAGAAAAACGCCTGGGAATGGCAAAGAAAAAGAGTTTGTTTCACCACGACAATGCGCCAGCTCATTCAAGTCGTATTGCTCAATAAAAATTGACCCAAATGAAATCGTCCCCCATCTACCGTACTCGTCCGATTTAGCTCCCCCGGTCTTCTATCTTTTCCCGAAACTCAAAACGTTCTTCACTGGAAAGAAGCCATCGAAGCAGTAAATGCTTATTTTGAGGATCGCAAAGAAAACAGAACACGTGACTTTTTCAAAATATCCAAATTTCAAAAAAATATTGTAAAATATCTAATAAATATTTCGAAATATTTTCAGTTTTCATATTTAGAAAGCATATAAAAATTATTGTAACAGCCTTATTATACCTTCTTGTACATAAGTATCCGAATGGTTCTGCTAATTATTCATCATGTCATAGATACGTACAAGCTTTTCATTGAGAATATGTGTTCGTTCTTTCAGAATAATAGTTATTTATGTATCAATTAAGGTAGGTACTGAAGTTCTACTTTTTATTATGAATGTGGAATTTAGTTGCCGAGGCCGTAAGGCTGAGGAAATAAACCATATGATGATAAAAAGGAACTTCAGTGCCAAAACAGAAAATTTGTGAAAATGAAAGGAATATTTATTTTTATAGGTTATGTTGACAAATTTTTCAGCTGCTGTCAGTCACACAAACGTACGTACATATATTCAGTGTTGTGAATCTCTGGACATTGAAGTTATCGTAATGAACACTCAAAATTACGTGTGTTATCTCAAATCTCATCGGAATAATGTCATTCATTCTTCTTGCACATATTTCTTGTCATTTTACGTATAACTATGTACAATAATTTTCATAAGGTAGCATTTAAATAAAATCATCGTATAATGCAGCGATTCTCAACCTAGCGTTTTCCAAACTACGCCCACTTATTCGGTCATTGAATCATTGAATGATTCGGGCGAAACGCTTTCTGGTGCTGCGCAATTCTGTTTTTGAATATTCGGGATATGAATGATTCTGTGCATGCAATTCTGGTTTTTAGTATTCTAAAGTTGAAGACTTTCTCCTTAATTTTTCAGTTTTAGTGTATTGTAGGATAAGAATAAATTTATCCAAATATTTTCAAAATAATTAAATCCTTCTTTATATTAATATAACAACATATTTATGTAAATGGGGGTTAATTTCATTTAAAAAAAAAATTCTCTATTTTTGCATTCTTCTCTGAAATTAATAATACCCGAAAAAATTTATTAAGTTGATGAAATTTGCTTGAGACGCCACATCGCTGTGACTGCTATAAGATAGAAGTCGAATGATAAAGAGAGTAGAGGGAATATATCGACAATAACAAGCGCGTGAACAGTTGCGTAGGAATCGAATATATATATATATATAAATATTCAAAAATCGTTGCATTTAAAAAAAATCTTAAATTTCCAAGTGCACTTGACACTACTCGGAATTTGTAACTTCTTTTAATTCCTTTTTTAGGTCACATATATTTTCTCGTGTATAAAACCACATGACTAATTTTCTTTGGTAATTTTAAAAATTCTTGACCATACAAGCATCGTTCATTGTTTCTTAATAATGACAATTTAGACCATTTTGTGACTTCACCTGCCATATTTTCTTCCAATGCTAACCTGTCGCTATTTGCCGGATTTTATTGTCTCTTGTATTTCGTCAATTCGATGACCAACAAATTATTTAAATATGTTATCTGTAGCAGTGGCGACTCGCTAGGGTAGGCAAAAAGGCAACGCCTACCTTATACATCGTAGTAATACCAAAATGAAAAATATGTTTTATCTCTACTTTTTAATAATAATAAATATTAAGTTTATTCACAATTATTATAATAATATGTCGATTCCTAACCTTTTAGAGGTTGGGAATACGCCATTCCTAACTGTAATGATAAACTTTTGGGTGCGAAAAAGCAGATTTCACTTCCACCCCACGGGTTGAAAATGTTTATGTAGGGGTTGCTTAGTACTATTGTCATAGATCCTTATAATAAGGTAGGCCAAACAAATTTTAATATAGCTGTCAAAAAATATTAACTCAATGATTTATTCTGAAAATTATTGATTTAAAAAGAGGATGATTGTGAATAAAATACCTCGATGGGAGTTTCATTACAGCCTCGCGCTGTATCTCACCTCAAGGATTCGCCTCTCGGTAATACACATAAGCCCTCGGCTATAAGCTATAATGAAACATCCCACCTCAGTTATAATATACTATTAAAAACATGGCATATAAAATATTTTCTCCAACATTATTTTAGGAACTACATTCCACCACTACAAATTATGTTGGATTAATATCATTCGAACAAACAGTGTGGCATAACTCCGTTTGGAATAATTACGCACGGCTTCCGACAAATCATTATGTGTTCAGCGGTATATTAGCGCGGTAGGTACAGGTCTCCGAAATAGGAACTCATCTAGGTTGCTTACAAGATAACATGCGATAGCCTGATGAAAAGAGAGAAATAATACTATAATTCAAGCTAAATAATCATTTGTACAGTCGTGCAACTACTTCAATGACCGCTTGGCAAGCTTCGCTCCTCTTCGTTCGGATTCGTGCTTACGAAAGATATTGGTACATACTACGCTTTATGCTTGAGACTGTACAATATAATTTCCCTTTCATTTTGTTACTGCGCATGCGTTGCGTATATCAAATATTATGGTTGGGATGATATAGTAACGTCTGCTTGTTTTATTTATTTCTGAATTCGCGTTTGACGTCAGAGTAATAAGTTTAGCTAAATAATAATATATTACTTAGAAAATTAACTAAATATTTTGTCGAGAAAAATATCAAGTGCTAGGTAATAAAGACAAATATGAATTAACGGAGAGCTAGTTATTACCAAATAAATCTAAACAAAGATATGAATTGTGTAATAAGCAATTTATGACATAGTTAAATTAATATTGTTTGTTTCCTAAAAAAAAATATTATTCTCGTAAGTAAGCTATATTTTTCGTATCATTTCTAAATTTTGTTGGAAAAAGTACTCTGCAACATGTTTGGAATGGCTTATTCCAATACTTGTTGTAGTTGTAGAGTATACTGTTATTTATTTAGTTACAAACAACAAGCTACAAGAGAAAATATACCCCCAAAAGCGCGTAATTGAGTAATTGAAATCGTGAAGCATACAATCACACATTCGTCGTGCACGAGAATGTGAGAGAGAAGGAGACGAAGCTATGGAGACTGTAAGAGATAGAATATAACGCTGTACTGGAAACCAATGATCTCGTAACTGTTCTGTAGATGCGCCCTAGAGAGAGAGAGAGATTATGTTTTAACCATTAGAGAGCGACAGGTAGTGTATGTCACGTGGTAGGGTTACTATATAGCACAGCTTGTGCAGTGTGTATAGAACGGGTAGTTTTCTGCGAAATTTCCAGTGTTTCATACATAAAAATCAGGTTCGGACTGAATCCACCGAGATGATGAGAAATTTCTCAGTGGATCCTAGCCTTCTTTTGGGCCCTTAGGCGAGACGATTTTTTCAAAATTTAATTTTATATAAAATTATTCAATATTAAATTATAAAAGTCATTCTTTTGTTTGTACTATATACTTTTGTTATTGTATTTTTGTAGACTAGATGGCTGACGAAGGAGAATATCGTAGTTATAGTTTACATTTTAAAAAGTTATTATCTCTCAATTGCAATATATTTTTTTAATGGTGATGTATTGCAGTGCCTTTGAGTGCACAAATCGTGCAAAAAAGGAGGAAAAATATCTTTTCACGGCTTAGCTATTAGGATGAATAAAATAATGACAGTAATAATACAGACGTTTTAATTTCGAATAATAATTTTAGTCTACAAGACCTCATAATCCCCAATGTTAGTACATATTGTAATGATGTATTAGGTTACATATGTGGTTTTATTATGAAAATATTAAAGAAATAAATTCAATGCACAGAATGTTCGGCGAAATTAGGGCAGGGATATTCAGTGTCTCAATTAATAAATAGAAAAAATCGCAGTGGACTAACGATGCCTTCGAAATATGTATTGAATATATGCAAAATCGCAGAAATTACTTTTAGAGGTACAGCAAATTTTACAGGAATGTTATTTTGAAATTAATATTAGAGACTATTTTTCCAACCCTCAATAACCATGTACTTGACCAGGACTCATTAAATAATCATTTATTGCAAATTATAAATTAAATTTTGCAATTATTTTTCAAAATCAGGCTACACCACATGAGGCTAAAATAAGAATAAGGCAAAAATTTACTCATCAAATTTTAGTTACAGGCCTGTAATTGTTTTTTTCTTAGTTCATTTAAATTTAGTTCGTTTCATGAATAGCTTTATTACTTGTAGTTTTTATAAATATTTTGCGTTTTATACAGTTTGTAATTTTTTTACCTTCCGTCACCTCTAGGTAAGATGTCAGTGTCTAGTGCGTTTTGCATGAAATAATATTACTGGAAATTTAGAATCTTGCAAGAAAATTTATGTATGGAATTTGTATATAATACACAGGATTGACGGAAGGTATTGTGCTGGCCACATCAGATTTTTTATTAATCATGTGCTGTGAATTTTTTTTTTAAATTAAAGTGATTGTAGAAAGCTGTAAATATGCACAGTAAAGTTTTTCATCATTTATAATATTTTTATTATGAAATTCTAGCCAAAACCAAATCCCGCGTTGCGGCGACTACTCATTTTTAAGTTTACTAGTTAATATTTTCATTGTATATTCCTTACTCGTTCAATAAAATGTTTTTCTAAGTTTTTATTTGTAACTTACCCTCGCAGTCATACACGCACAGTCTTATGTATTCTCCTTCTCACTCACATGTTCATAACAGTGTTTCGAGCCGAGATGCGTACCAGGGAGCATACATATATAGTAGAGTTATGAGATCATTGGTGGGAACGTTTGACGCTCGACCAACGTAAAATTATAAGAAAACGTATTATTTTATATATCATAACATAATTCGATTGCTATACCTTAAAATATTATAAAAAATACACCACTATGTCCTCAGAAGACCAAAGAAGCTTTTATAAAGAATATTATTCTTTTGATTTACGGTTTAGTTTTTGAGATAATCTGGTGTAAACATAAAAAATGGTTAATTTGGGTTGATTTTATTCAAATTTCTCAAGCTCGTAAGCCTCAATGTATCTCGCATTAAATAATTAAAAATAGATCACCCACGAAAGTTGAAATTTTTTTAATTTGAAAAAAAAATATTATGTTCTCTTTATCATTTTATCTCTACCTCAAATTTTGATTGTAGTGCCCTTTTGCCAGGCTTCAAGTTTAACAAATTCGAAATTTTGGTTTGTCAGGTCATTAACATTCATGTGTGAAAATTCCAGCTTGTTACACCGACTCCCCCACAAAACTTATATTTTGACGCTTTTCGTAGCACTGAGCATTCTACTAAATACGTACAAGCGCCAGTCAACCGATGCTGAATTTTTAATAACTTATGGCATATGCGAAAGGATCTTTTTACTTTCCTAACATACAATTTTTTTTTTTGCAAGATAAAAGCGTCTGGCGCTCTTAGACAATTTGTCGTTCGCCTCTAGCTGTTACGTCGCGAAGTAAACACATACGAGCCTATTCTTCATACACGAAATTATTCCTCATTCGGTCGCGCCATATATACCCATATACGAGTACACCAAATAAATATCTCCGCATGTAAGTGTTTTTATTTACCCCGATTTTAAGAAATTAGAACCTCGTTTGCTGATCTTTTTGCGACAAAATAACTTTGGCTGCTCGCTTGCCATTATTATAACACACGTGAATACAATAGACAACAAAATACAATTTTACACTACGAAACGCAAACGCAGTATAAAATAAATGCTGCGAACAATATGTAAGACAATGTATAAAGTCGGGACGAAATATAGAGCCGCCGATTTCATTATAGTTTATCTATTCACCGCTAGGTCTACTCATAGCGCCACATCCTTATATTTCATGAAAATACTTACCGAATTTGTTTAAATTACGAATATATTCTATATTAAAAGATAAATATTTAAAATACTTACCTGAGACATATAGAAATATGTATAGTACCTAACACTAAACAAAATTTAACATTAGAACTTCAGACACTTGAGAAAAAAAATAAAATTAAACATGTTATTTTTTTTAAGTATGTTCTCGAAGTTTAATTTTCGATTTTTTTTTATATGATTTGTATAACATAATTCTTCAAAACATATTAAAGTTTAAACAAAATTTAACGTTTAGTATAGAAGAAACACATTAAAATGTATGAAAAAAGTAGGTTTTTTGTATTTTTAAAATTGTTCTCGAAGTTCATTTTTTTTTATTTTCACATATTTTATTCCCTATCCTGTTACAAATTTTTCATGCAAATTTAATTAAAATCCAACATTTAGAACTGAAGATATTTTAAAAATAATATTTAAATTATTGTTTTGGGTGAATAAATAGATACAAAGATTATTGAAACTATTTTATTTTCATGACAAATTGTTTCCTTTTTATTATTGTATACGAAGAGATCATATTACATTACATAATTTTAAATAAAACATGAAAAACCTATTCACTAATTTTGAATTTCGCGGGCAGGGGTATCATTTCACCTTAAGCATTTTTATTACAACGAAGTAGGGAATATTTCATCATTTTCATTTTATTAAAATTCTTAGCTTAACCCTTTGTTGTCCAAATTATTAAATAATTCAAAAAAATTATTTTTTTAATTTTAAGACTTTAAAAAAGTCACTTTTTGTGCAACCGGCCGCGAAATAGGCATTTCGCAGCCGCAATATAGGCCACGAAATTGAGTAAACAATCACTATGACAATTGTTTTGTTTATCAAATGTCAATTCCATAGCTACCTTGAAAGCCAACTTTCAATTTACAGTGAAACTGTTTAAAATTAATAAAATTTGTAATTATATATTTTTTACGGTTGCACAAAAAATATTGTGTACACCTTGTCCGCGAAATCCTTTAGCGTCCTCGAGATTGTCTTGCCTCGGCCGTAAGCGGCCTCGGCGACAATTTTTCTCTCGGTACGCTAAAGAGTGATTTCGCGGCCTTGATATACAAATAACTATTATAAGAATAAAAAAATAAGATTTAAATTTTTCATCCCCACCCCTTTTTTTTAAAAAAATGTGTACTGAAAGGTACCGCCAGGAAATATAAAGCAAAAAATATGAATTTTTAACGAAAATCTTATTTATTTCTGACATCTACATATCTAGTTCATGGTACTCTAGGAAACAATTTTTATTTTCATTAGAACACAGAAATACACCACAGGCATTACATTTCGAATGAGGGCGTGACTGAATGGACTTTGCACTGCACATTTCACACCTTCCTCGGTTAGAAACATAGTTTATCCAATGTGATCCTCTGTTACCTAATCTGATATCGTCTGATACACTGTAATAATGTTTACGTCGCTTAGTAATAGGTTTTAGCTCGCTGGACTTTCTACCTCGTTTGCGACTTACAATTTTGTTCATATTTATCAACTAATGAAAAAATACATTGCTATTTAAAAAAATTCAATTGTTTTCCGTTGCTCATTTGTTTTCTGAAATAAAAACAACTGAATGCTGCCTTATTATGGGAAATAAAATGTTAAACAACTTTTATATAGAAATTTTTTGTATACTGTCGTTATTTACCGAGATATATACTATAGTCCAAACATAGTGGGCACCTGTATATATATATATATATTATAGAAGTATTTTAAAATGACTTTATTTTTCTTTTATACCATTTTTTTTTACTTCTAAGGTTAAATAGATACAAGGAGAAATTGAAATTAATGCTAGGTGTATGATTTATTTTGTCCAGTACTGTATATATAAATACAAGTACAGATTTTATTCACAATTTGATAATGAGCGATGAAGCCCATTTTCAATTAAAATGGTTTTGTAATGATGCAAAACTGCAGGATATGGACTACGGAGACTCACTTGAGTGTATTGTCTTGTGCGATGTATCGTCTGAAAGGATAATTGGCCCATATTGCTTTGAAAATAAAGATGGTCTCGCAGTTCTCATCAATAGTGCTCAATATCGGACGATGTTGGAAAAAAAAATTAGGGCCAGCTATGGAAAACCATCCAACTCTGTGGTTCCAACAAGATGGAGACTCAGCGCACACTGCAAGGGACTCAATGGCTCCGTTAAGGGATATCTTTGGCGAACGTATTATTTCGGATTTAACCGCTCCTGACTCTTTTCTTTGGGGATATTTGACAGAAAAACCGTACGTTAATAAGCCAAGAACCATCATCTAATCAAAAAACAACATTTGCAATTAAAACGAGGCAATAACACGAATAACACCTAAAATTTAGCGAAAGTTATGAAAAATGTTTTGGAAAGAACATGAATGTGCGAAGTAGAAAATGGCTACCACTTGTGACATATTATTTTTCATAATTAAACTAAAAATATTTCCCATTAATATACCATATTTAAAATAAATAAAATTATCGCTTAAATAATAAAGAATTCAAACCACAACGTTCACTTTACGCAAGCCTGTATAATAGCAAATATCTGTACACCTACGCTAGTCTAGTTCCTATTTATAACTATGTCAGTGTTGAGTGCGCGATGACGTAAGTCGGAGCCAACTCTTGTGTATTCACTAGTTATACGGCCTACCATATCGGCGTTCTTATTGAGGCTTCTGTTGCACGAGACTTAACTAGCGGTGCCGTTGGATTTGTGTTTTCCGTGTGTAATTGCGTCCTGAAAAAGAAAATGTATAATCAATATTCGGGCCTATTCTGTAACAAAGTGGTTAAATTTTAGCAATTGATTAAAATAAAAACTAATAGACATGGATTTGTCAACTAGAAATCCATTTTTTTTTCGTTATTTATCGATGTACTTAGGCCATATTTATTTGGGGCTTTTACAATAACTTGATAGGTTAATTGTGTTTAGTTGGCACATTTTAAGTAACCGAGAACTGATCCTGAACTGACCCAACTCACCCAGCAAATATGCTGGGTTAGTTTACTCTCTCTTTCTAAACAGTTGCGTTCTTTATTAATTTCTTAAAACTGATAGATGTGGATTGCATGAGGAGTGGTTTATATACAAATGAAATCATGTAAAAAAGGGCCAGTTATACTACCTTTAATGGGAATAAATGACGCGAATTCGAATTAACCGCCAAATTTCAGAACTATATCATTTCTAGTATATTCCGAAACCGAACCAGTGATAACAGCGGTAACGGTCATGGTTACTGAAAAAATTTAACCAGTTGAAACGTTTCGGAACGACGGGGTTAAACTAGTAATATTTCTATGCGAAGTTGGCAATGATTAGTAGGGTTATTTCATAAACAAATGTTGGTGTTAATTTTGAAAGTAATTACAAATTCTGTATTAAATATTTATTAAACATAGATATATTTTTAAATACTTTATACATAAATATAGGTATGAAAAATTTATTATTTTATTATTTCTAAATAAAATAAATATTATCATCACGGCATATTACCCGTTGCTGGGTGTGCCAATCTGCTTGTTATACAGATTTTGGTAATGATGATGACATATTTTTGGACCGTGCGTGCGCTTATCAGGCGTCACCTCACGGGCACTTATTGCTGACGTTCATAAAATAAAAATAAATGTGAAACTGAAACAGTTCTTTAATTATAAATAGGTACTTTTCCTTGTGTGGACACAAGACCACTCTCCGTTATTGCTCGTATTCACATTGTTCGTAGCATTTATGCGACTATATTATTTCGTTCACAATATTTACACTACCAAATGTCTCGTTACAAATGCAACATTTATGAATTAATTCTTGTTGTTGAGTCTAAATAAGAGAATAATGCTTGAAAATTGTAGAAGTACAAGTACATGATACAATATTATTTTGGTTTTAAATATATTTAAAAGTATTATAATGTATTAATGAATTAGAAAAAACTATTTTCAAATTTTATTTATCTCCATATTTGAAATATTCTCAATAATACTGTAATTTTCACTTTGCTAGAGAACTTGCCCTGACAATATAACTTCTTCAATTTTCTTTGACTCGCTGCAAGTAACCCAGGTTGGTTAGAAGTCAGTTCAAGTTTTGAACCTGAAGTTCCCAAATAAATACGGCCTTCGTAGACCATTTCAGAAATTAAAATCGCATGCGCTAAGTGTTACGATTGCAATAAAATATTAGTATTGTTAATGGAGGTAGGAATAGAAAGAAGGGAGCATGAGGTTACATTGACGGCCAGGGTAATGGAACCTAGTGGGGACGGACGAACACTTCTGTTGCTTCAATCGAGAGAGGTGATAACCACATCTCGGGGGCCGGGGTTGCGTATAATTTTGAAATGCCGTCATTTAACGGCACTAAGTTTTTTAGTTCAAAAGGTAATTGTAGAGCTCCCTCAAATTTCTAAAATGGCCTATTGTTATAAATTTTAAAGACAATAAGAATAAATCATTTAGAAAATAGGGTCAATTTACGATTAGTATGAACTGATTAAGGGTGATTAACGAGCAGTTTACTATCAGTGTTTTATATCTGCCAGTCGTTTATGGATTATTTTAGAGGAAAATACTTCAAATAACAGTTATAAAAAAAATAATTGTACGCATTTTTTATTTGAAGTATTTTTCTCCAAAATGGTTGAATTTTGCGTGACCATTATTAGGGCTGGGAAAATGATTGACTGACGATATTTTTTTTAAAAAATCGGATTGATATTTTTTTGAAAAGACCGATGAATCGAAAAATCAATTATTTCAAATAAATTAATCAATTGAAAAATCGATTTTTTTTTTCAAAAAGATCGATTAATTAAAAAACATTTATCTGAATTCCGGAAAATCAATCTTTCTATAAGATATCGATCTACTAGATTTTGAAAGATCGGATTTTCTATAAATATTTATTCCAAGATCTGTGAAAAATGTCTTGATTTCAATAGATTTTATGTACGTATGCGTAGTAGCAACTTCTTATTAATAAGAATTGGTCTTTTAATAAAATCGATCTTGTGATCTTTTATTAAAATCGGGTTTTTGGTCTATTAAAATCGTTTTTTAATCTTTCATATTAAATAATATCGATTTTTTACAATTTATAGATCAATCGCGACAAATCGATTTTATCAAAAGATCGAAAATCGATTTTATCAAAAGATCGAAAATCGATTTTAAATTTCTAAGATCGCACAGCCCTAGTGACTACCTTGTATAGATTTTGGTACCTTTGTGGCTTTGCGAGCCTTGTTGCGAGGATATTGTTCTCTGTAGAAATTGCCGAAAAGCACAAAGAACAGTATTGCGTGTGCAATGATGATATACGAATAGCCGTTGGGGTAGTCACACTCAATGAATAATGTTTGCAACGAATGGGCGAAAACCAGCATAAACTGAACCTGAAATTAAATAAATTATTAGCATTTATTATATATTATTTATTTAACATTTCTATCTATTTTGAACATAAAAAGTGATTGAAAAAAACAAGGACAAATAGCTATTTTCCTTATTAGTAATTTAAATAATATCGCATAAGCTAGCATTTTTATCATATAAAACATTTTTTCTGACGACCACGTAAGAAACATATTGTTTCCACACAATAATTACCTATGAACAAAAAAATGGCAATATCATTTATGTATGAGATAATTCATAACACCCTAGTGTTTTACTATAACGCACAGCAGTGTTCCCAACTGACCGGTAATTTGACTTTGTCTTTACGAGAAACTGTTAAATTTCAAAGTATGAAAATAAATAATAACTACGAATGATAACATGCAAATGTAACCCCTTTTCTTTATAATCATAGTTGGCACGATAATTTCACAATTATGATAAACAGAACAGTTGTCTTTTGTTTATTCCTGGGATAAATACGCTATCTTGAGAATAAATTTAATCGTTCGACCTGAAAGCGAATAAATATTTATTCCCTGGTTAAATTTGATATTTAAAATACAATATAATGGGGTCATTTCACATTTTCTAATTTATTTTTATCTTCAAAGAATAGGGCAAATTAAATATGTACGTGTATGTTTTACACCTTACAAGTCTTTAGAATCAGAGATATGATTTTTTAAAAGTTGACTTGAATTTCAAATAGTTGGACGCTGACGTCACGGCTATACGTCACGGCTTGGCGGATTCGACAGTAGCTCTCTACCGGTTGTATTTGGAACTATGATTGTTTGGGTTATCACTTGTCAGTGACAGCAACATATTGATAACGCAAAACATATTTCATACAATTTTTGGTATTTGTTTTAATAAATGTTTTATTTACATACCTACCTTTCCTCTTAACTCTGCTGTCACCTGTCAAAATTTTAGGTTAGTTTGTTTACAACAGCAAACGGAAACTACGTTGACCGTTGTGTGTGTGAGAGAGGAATGTCTTTCTGTGAGTATTAAACCGTGACGTCACGAATTTTACAGCCGCGAAAATTTATTAGCAAATTTATGAATGAAAAGTCGCATATTTCATGTTATTTTATATTACTATATTTATTAAATGAGATGGATTTCACGATTTTATAAAAAAATAATCTGATGTGGCCATCACAATGCCTTCCGTCAATCCTGTGTATTATGTACAAATTCCATAGATAAATTTTCTTGCGAAGGATTCTAAATTTTTGGTATT
The DNA here is from genome assembly GCA_951394225.1 of Harpalus rufipes. Lineage (NCBI taxonomy): Eukaryota > Metazoa > Arthropoda > Insecta > Coleoptera > Carabidae > Harpalus > Harpalus rufipes. The sequence continues at coordinate 5,356,680 of OX596292.1, forward strand.
ATGTGATTCTCTTTCTCGGCAACTGGATTCCTACTCCTGATAACAAACAAACCACATGAAATAAGAAAATTATGAAATTTTGAATGAAAAATTATAACACTTGTCAGTTATGGACATAATTAATTGCTGTCATTTTGACACAGGTCCCCATATCTGCTTGCCAAAGTCAGCAAAATCATGTTACTGCACGCGGTCCCATACATAAATTTTCTTGCAAAAGATCCTATATTTCATAAAAAAACTATGCAAATTGCACTAGACACTGACATCTTCTTCTTTAGTTTTTCCCATTCGTTAGGGGGTCGCTATTTTTTATTTTCTTCTTCCACTCATTTTTGTTTTCCGTGTCGTCCTCATTCAGTTCCTTTTCTCTCAAGTCTTCTGCAATGCAGTCTTTTCATCTTATATTTGGTCTTCCTACGTTTCTTCCACCTTCTATTAATACATTCATCTCTCCTCATAACATGTTCAAACCAATGTAATCATCTCTCTTATATCTAGAAACTTCTAACACTAGAGTTACTTCCCTTTTTCTTTCATTGATTTATATTTTATTGATACTGACATCCGTCAATTTGAATTACCTGAATATATTAGCAGTTTCCATGGTTAAGTTAGCATAGCTGGCTGAATTATGAAATTTATACCAAATTTATTATCATTATTCTTCTTTAACTCTATATCTGTAGAATAACAAATATAAAATGCAATCAAATCGTATATATAATAATATATTCTTTAAGTTATAATAACATTTAACTGAGTTTTCCAAGAAAAACTGTTAAAATCTTCAAATGAGGGTACTTCCGGTTGACCAATTATAACCAAAATCTAAACAAGTCTGCATATGGTTGTAAGGAAGAGGAATACGCAAGAATTGTAATTTTTGGAATTCTAGTATTGGAGATATCGTGCACGAAACGGCGGACACACACACACACATACACACACACACATACACACACACACACACACACACACACACACACACGAACACACACACACATACAGACAACATCGTAAAAATAGTAAAATCGTATTGTAAAGACCCTAAAACGTGCTTATTCAATGAAAACTCACTACCGAATTTGTTGACCAAAGACAATACTTTCCTTACCTAGAGGCAGAGCTGGGCAGTAATTAATTACTTTTGGTAATTAATTACTAATTAAATTACAAAAAATTGTAATTAATTACATTGTAAAAAAAAGTAATTGTACTCAATTACTTTTGAAAATTTGGGTTTTAAATATTAATTACTATTTTGAACCAACAAGTAACGGAATCCCCCGGGATTCGGGCGAAGCTTAGTTTACCTGCGTTGTGAGTGTAACAACAGGTTACAAATGAAACTTGTCATGCACGTTGGGACGTACGACGTACTTTGGACTTTTACTTAAGTTATAATTTATTATTTTTTCTGAATCCTAATAGTAAAAATATACTTTTCAAGGAATTTGCAATGTCTTCATATAGGATTTCATATAAATCAGTATAAAGTATTTTTAATAACCATATACACATATGTATATCAGGGTGAGTCTGGGAAGATGTCCACACTTACAAGTAATCTCGATTTTTTTCATATTTTTGATATAAAAACATTTACATCGTTGAAAAGAGAAAAAATGGCGGTTTATAATTTAGTAAAATAATTATAGGTTGCTATTTAAAAATAAAAGTTAATAGACGTATCTTGTAAACGTGATTTTATAAAAAATATCTACATCTGCCATCAAATAGTATATTTTTTTAAAAATAACTTTTATATGAGTATTTTTTTCTATTACTTATAATTAAGAAGTGAAATGTCGACGATGCGGGGAGGGGGCTGCGCATCTCCCCAGACTCAGTCTTTATATGGGTAACTTGTGGTACGGAAATTCCAAATCACTTTAGAACATTTACATCCCTCTATATGAAGGGTCACTTTCGTGTCTACCTGGGAGTGAGGCAGATTTTCCTACCCTAAACAGATATTCGTGCATCGACCTTCTAAAAAGGAATAATTATTCAACCTTCGAGTTGCATATAATTTCAATCCAAAAAGGTAGCTACAACTACGGCAAAATTTTACAAAGTTGGCAATTCTTTATAAATTTGTTTTATTATTCTTATTATTTTTATTTATGTTGTATTTCATATTAAACAGTGTAGTATTATCTTTTGTTTTATTTAATGTAAGGTAAAAGATTTTTTTATTAAAGTAATTGAAAAAGTAATTAAAATGTCAATTACAATGCAAATGTAATTGGTAATTTAATTACATTTTGGATAAAGGAATTTTAATTGTATTCAATTACTTTTTGAAAGTAATTTGCCCAGCTCTGCCTAGAGGTGACGGAAGGTAACAATTATTTTTTAAATGACCCCATTATCGACAGTGATTTTGAAGACAGTGGATGATAATGTTGGAACGGGAACACGCGAAGCGTCCTATACATCGCTCCGTTCAATTCTCGCTTCGTTCAGTTTCATAAAGTTCAAATCTTGACCATGAAGTTGGTGCGCACCAAAACGTTCATTTCTTGCCATGTTCAAATACCTAATTCGTGCGCTCCCAAATTTAAACATTACACTCCAAAGAACAAATTGCAAAGAAATATGTTTTATTCATTAGAAATACATTTATACTTCTTGAGACTATTAATAGGTGTCGTAAAAATTGTGGAAATGTCAACAAATTCAAATTGAAATATAGCAGAACCCCGGTTAACCGAATTCGGGTCAACCGAAACCCGGGTTAACCGAAACAATTCCACGTATAATTATCAGTTCCACGAATGATTATGTAGCCCCACTTACTGTCCGGCTCCTTCATTCCACAGGCGGGCTGTAGCGACGGGGAGCTCGCACGGGGTTCGCAAATGAATAATAGAGTGGAACGTAGGTTTTCTTGTGTGTGTCTTTACGTATTGTTGTGAGATGGCATCTAAACAGAAGCGTGTTGTGATTTCTATTACGGATAAATTAGCTGCTATCAAAGAAGTTGAAAACTTATGTACATACTATACTGTATCTAAAAACTGTAACTACATACGTACATTATGTAATGTACATTGTTTCAAAATAATTCATTTCCCCTACACACCCATTTTAGTACATATGTAGGCTATTTTTAGATGTTAATGGGTTAACCGAAAAAATCTTTATCCGAAACGGCTGCGCCCCCTTTATTTCGGTTAACCGGGGTTCTACTGTAAATTTATTATGTATGTCAAAGTACGTAGTAATGATAAATATAATAATAATAATAAATTTGTTATAACTTTTATAATACACACAGGTCTTGTTGGTGTTTCCACGAAGACCAAATGTACATTTTGTTGGGTTTCCCGCTAGACAATTGAACAATAGTGTAGAGAGGCTTAACGGTATATTTTACAACTTGCAGGTGTGCGACATTCAGACGTCCCTGAAAATTTCCCAAGGGTATGGGTTCGCACTTGATAAATTTGTTCAAAGTGGTGTCATTGCCGTCCAATGACGAACATCACGAATAATCACCTGGGTGAAAATTAATCAAACAAAAAGGCTCTGTTACTTTAAATAAGTTCAAAAACCATAATCTCTGTGGTACTATTATTTCATGTTAAAAACATTTTTTTATTAACAAAATCATTGACAGAAAATATGTATACGAATTTAAATCAGTTTGAGTGGTCAAAAGTACCAAGCAAAGAGGGTAGGGTCGCGACGCACGAAAACTTTTACATAACCTTCTTCAAATCACGACTTACGCATATCTCGACTCCGCAAATCTAGTCCAGCTCAAATCTCGACTTATGCACCGTTCGACAAGGTCACTAGCAAGTACACTACAGAGTACAAATTACACAAAAAATACTACCAATAACACAACCTATCCTACTTCAATTTATACTCCAGAGTGTACTTGTCAGTGACCTTGTCGAACTGTGCATAAATCAAGATTTGAGCAGGACTAGATTTGTGGAGTCGAGAAATGCATAAATCATAATTTTGAAGAAGGCTATGTAAAAGTTTTCGTATGTTTCATGTAATCCCAGCAAGGAGAATATAATATTTTTGAAGCAGGCGGATTCATGAAATGAGATACTTATTGTTATGTTTAGATTTTGACTTTAATTAATTATTGTATTGTTTTTACACAGGAATGTGATACAATGAATTTTGAAATACAAGTCATTTGACAATTCTTAATTTATGAATTATTTATTTTGCATATGGGAATAGCGTGATCACAAAAATCAGATGTAAGAATAATACATAGTTATTTACGCAACAAGTCAAGAAAGTGTTCCATTGCAGGATGAGTAGGTAATATTCCTGAAAATATTAGAGAAGCTGCGAACGTTGCTCTTTCAGAAATCGTACCGCGCAATTCAAAATATCGCTATGAGAGAGAATATAACATTTTCGAAAATTGGTGTAAGGAAAAGGCTGTTACTGAAAAATATTACAAATATGAACTAAATCGAATAATTTATACTTAAAAGAGGATCAAAATGAGGAATTTCTTATGATGAAGGTAAACACTAATTTTTATTAGTTTATGTGTATGTATAACAGACTTATCCAATTTTATATTGTACATTATTCTTATACTGGCCTCGGCAGGAGCATGTCGTTGTGATGAATTAAATAAAATGTCTTTAGAAGACATTAATGAAACTCCTAAAATGTTAATTATCAAGATTCCAAATACAAAAATAAATAATGTAAGACGTTTTGTATTTGTGAAGGTAACCAACGCTATACAGGTGTTAAAAAAGAGTAAAATATTTTAAGGGCATATAGTACTGACCAAAATGAGTAAAAAAAGCTTAATCAATATGGGTCCAATCTACAAAAGTTGCCATAAGGCAGTGAAAAATGAGTTTTACGGAGTTCGATGTTGTGGCGACCATGGCCAATATTTAATTTTCAAATAACTTCGTAACTATTAGAAATTGAGAAAAATGTTTAATATAAAATTTTATTGTTTTTTTTTTTTTAGTCTATTTACTGAGAGACGAAATTTTGTTCAATCACTATCTTTGTCAGTTTTTCTTCGATTTTTCGTTTTGCTTGGAAACAGTTGAAGATCAGGCCTATTAAGCATTTTTTATTTTTTCATTTTGGTCTGTACTATATACCCTCATAAAATTTTACCCTATTTTTAACAACCTGTATAACCCTGTAGAAGAAATATGTTATTGCGCTCCGCTCATAAAACATAGGCATTTATTTCTCAACTACAACCAAGAATACTACTATTATCAGAATTAATATGTTATATTTATTTTTATAATTAAACATTATCATTATATTATAGTATTTTTGTTTTTATGTTTGTACGGAAAATTGAAATAAAATTCGTGTTCAATAATATGTTAATAATTGATATTAAATAAGTTTCATTTTCTGGCAAAGCTTTCATGAGTCTTAATAGGCAGGCAACTGTTCATTTTCATGCAAGTTTCAGGTAAAATCATTTGATGGGCGTGGCCACAAATGAAATTGGCGCTTGGTGCGAATGCAGTGGGGGTACCAAGGACCGTGCTTACACTTGAAGAGACTAAGTTGATCGAGATGATGGAAGGCGCCGTTGAAGATGTACTACTGTTTTGTTTGCCCACTCTGGATCATTACGACGCTACTACTGTGTTTGAGCCATTGTGACGACCATAGTGACCAGGAGACCCCAAATAAGGCTGTCTGATCGCAGATATGTTTTAAATTATCGTTAAGGAGGCAAACTAGCACTACAACCCAATTTATGAATACATGACATTTATGCATAGTGCATACGGAGAAACTTCTAGATAAGTTTCCTGAAATTTGTTTATGCCTAGTGCACACGGAGAAAGTTTTAGTAAAGTTTCTTGAAATTTATTTCACGAAGAAGAAGTTTTGGAGGAAAATAAAAGTTTCCTTAAAACAGGTATTTTTTCGAAATCTCTATGCTTTTGGAGAATTATTTTTAAGAACAAGAAGTACACAAAATTACAATGTAGGAATTAAATTTAACTAAAATTAAATGGCGAAATAAACTAAACTATATGTGATTATAATTAAGATAATTAAGAATTCTAACCAAACTAAATTTATGAAGTAAACTAAACTACATAATATTTCTGAATAAACTACACTGAAATAAACGAATTTTTATAAACAAGAATTATTGTAATAGACGCCAAAAATCAAAGTTTTTGTGATCCTAATCTCTTTTTCTTTACAAATGCCATAATAGATGAGAAGTTAGGTGCATGTCAAAAAGTTTTCGCAAAACCTCTCGAGTTTTAACGGCACCGTTAACTTTCGGGCAACTTTTCGTACTTCTTCTTTAGGAAACAAATTTTAGGAAACTTAGCTAGAAGTTTCTCAGTGTGCACTAGGCATAAAGAAGAAGAAAGGTTTTGCAATACACATGAAGAAAATACCTTACACCATTTCATCTTTTGTCCCATATATGATCCAATTGGAAGTAAATTCATTAAAAAGTATATTACTTCCAGTCATTAGGAGAACATCAATAGGAATGTACTTGCTGAGCATTCAAAGCAGGAGATACTAAATATATTCAACTTTGTTTCACCTTGTTTAAAAATTAGAGCATTTGCACTTAATGTATAATAAAAACTGATCATGTAAGAAAATAACTATGTTACAACACAATAATTTTCACACGTACAGTATAAAATGTGATTTATTGTTACCAATCCTTTTGTATGGAGTTATTTTCTCTGAAGAAAATAAACGATTTATTTATTATATTTTATATATCCTTTTTACCTCTCGCTAAGAGAGGTATTGGATTCATGCTAAAAATCGCATATCCAGATTTTATTGAATAAGCACGTTTTAAGGTCCCTACAATCCGATTTTAACATTTTTACGATGATGTCTGTGTGTAGATGTGTGTGTGTGTGTGTGTGTGTGTGCGGGTGTGTGAATGTGTGTGTGTGTGTGTGTATGTGGGATGTTGGAAGGACGATTACTCAAAAACTATAAGACTTTAAATTTGTTTTGGTAATAATTAGACAACTGAAAGTAGAAGATTCTTGAAAAAAAATCTTCTAAATATTATTTTCTGAAAATTTTTCTTGGTAATATTAAAGAAAATTAAATTCTCTATCTGATACATTTAAATATTTTATTATATGTTCTACAGATTTAGAGATAAAAGAAATATAATATATAAAATAATCTGTTGTAATAAATTTTACAGCCGAAAGAATGCCATGGAAAATAGTTGAAAATTTAAATTGTAATTGACAGATAAATGTCAGTGTCAGAAATCCGGAGACTTTACTGCAGACTTTTTCTGGGAAGTACATACATTATAATTATTTCTTAATGTATTAATAGTTTAATATTTTATGTTACAGGTATATTACACATACCCTTCATAAATACTGTTACTTCCGACAATGAATTGGAAACATCTCGAAAAATTAGAGGAGTAGGACAAAATTTCTTCATAGAATGAATTTAAATTTAAAAAATCTAAATATATGGAATAGATATAAATAGAATTTTTGGTGTAGAGTTTTCCTGGACAAGTAAATTCCACACTCCTGGTAACAAATTAACTATATGAATTTAGAAAATTTTGAATTTTTTAATGAAAAAATCTGACATTTGTGTACATAATTACTAATTATCATTCTGAAACGGTCCCCCACATCTGCTTGTCAAGGCCAACAATGTAACATGACTGTTCGCGCCCTATACTTATGTAACAAAAAAAAAGAAATGGCGAGAGGTATTGTGCTGGCCACAACGGTTTTTTTTTGATAGTTATAACTATACTTTGATTTTTCTGAAATGTCGTTTAGTTTGTATTTTGAGTAATAAAGTAATATAAACTAGTATGTAAAGAATATTTAAATTTGATTAAATGGACCCCTAGATATTATTTTAATCTCAAAACACCATAATGGTGGTTCGAGACACCATAATGATTATTAAGAATCCTAATTAGGATCACCCAGTCCGACTGCTCGTGTTATAAATATTCACGCGACTATTGTACGAAGGACAAGCAGCTACTGAAAAATATATCGCTAATTTCCCTAAATGGGAAAATAGCTTAAATATTAGGTATTTTTGGAAGCACTTTTTTCAAATTTAACAAACGCACATGGCTTCAAAATTTAAAAATACATTCATTAGTATTCCTTGTAGTACAAGAAGAAGTTTCATGACTCTCGGTTGTATAGTTTAATTATAATTAATAAAATAGTAATTGCGTGTTTTAGCATAAATTTTAAAGCTGATTATTGGGATTTCTGGAAAACTTATGAAAACGGAAACTGTGCCTTGCACTAATACTTGATGTATATTTTAAAAATTTGAAAAAAGAAATGATTTATATAGGTATAACTATTTTTTGCGAAAACTAGTTTGAAAAATGTTGGGTGCGACAAGACACTGTTTTCCTTATCAATATACCGATAACTTTTCCTTTTCAATGAATGAGATTACCCCAAGAGAAAAAAGGTATAAAATAAATTATATATTATAAATTTTCACATTTACATTATTATTCGAAACTTTGAAATGAATGTGAAGATTTTTAGTAATATTTTTAAATCGTAGAAATAGACTATTCGGATCGAGGAGAATTTTAAATACGAAGAAAGAAATTCTCCTCGATCCGAATAGCCTATTTCTACGATTTAAAAATAAAACATTTAGGATGGATCTAAAATATTTATAATTTTTAGTAATACTTATAATAGTTGGTTCATTTATATTTTACATTATTATTTCAAATAAAATTCACAAGGAATGAATAAGAAAAGTATGAAATGAATGAAATTATAGTTCATAAGTCATTATTTACAAAATTGTTGTACATTTACAATACCCAGTACAAAACCACGACGTATTATTCGCCTACATATTATTTCTGGTAATAAAAACCAGGTCCGTGAAGTTGGCAACCACCTAAAAGCACAGACGACCAAATTGGTGGGAATCGTTTGTGCTTCGTTAGTGCTTAATTGTGCCTTTAGAAAATATACAGCAACCCCAAGCGTTCATTAGTTGTTATAAACAAATTAAAAGTGGTTGCCAACTTCACGCTTAGCAACCACCTTAGAAGCACAAACGACCAAATTAGTGTCAATCGTTTGTGCTTCGTTAGTGCTTCAAGGATATATATAAATAAATTCAGCAACCCCAACCGTTCATTAGTTATTAACAAAATAAAAGTGATTGTCAACTTCACGGTCAGCAACCACCTTAGAAGCACAAACGACCAAATTAGTGTCAATCTTTCGTGCTTCGTTAGTGCTTCAAGGATATACATATATAAAGTCAGCAACCCCAAGCATTCATTAGTTATTAAGAAAATAAAAGTGGTTGCCAACTTCACGGTCAGCAACCACCTTAGAAGCACAAACGACCAAATTAGTGTCAATCGTTTGTGCTTCGATAGTGCTTCAAGGATATACATAAATAAAGTCAGCAACCCCAAGCGTTCATTAGTTATTAACAAAATAAAAGTGGTTGCCAACTTCACGGTCAGCAACCACCTTAGAAGCACAAACGACCAAATTAGTGTCAATCGTTTGTGCTTCGTTAGTGCTTCAAGGATATACATAAATAAAGTCAGCAACCCCAAGCGTTCATTAGTTATTAACAAAATAAAAGTGGTTGCCAACTTCACGGTCAGCAACCACCTTAGAAGCACAAACGACCAAATTAGTGTCAATCGTTTGTGCTTCGTAGGTGCTTTAAGGATATACATAAATAAAGTCAGCAACCCCAAGCGCTCATTAGTTATTAACAAAATAAAAGTGGTTGCCAACTTCACGGTCAGCAACCACCTTAGAAGCACAAACGACCAAATTAGTGTCAATCGTTTGTGCTTCGTAGGTGCTTTAAGGATATACATAAATAAAGTCAGCAACCCCCAGCGTTCATTAGTTATTAATAAAATATAAGTGGTTGCCAACTTCACGGTCAGCAACCACCTTAGAAGCACAAACGACCAAATTAGTGTCAATCGTTTGTGCTTCGTTAGTGCTTCAAGGATATACATAAACAAAGTCAGCAACCCCAAGCGTTCATTAGTTATTAACAAAATATAAGTGGTTGCCAACTTCACGGTCAGCAACCACCTTAGAAGCACAAACGACCAAATAAGTGTCAATCGTTTGTGCTTCGTTAGTGCTTCAAGGATATACATAAATAAAGTCAGCAACCCCAAGCGTTCATTAGTTATTAACAAAATAAAAGTGGTTGCCAACTTCACGGTCAGCAACCACCTTAGAAGCACAAACGACCAAATTAGTGTCAATCGTTTGTGCTTCGTAGGTGCTTTAAGGATATACATAAATAAAGTCAGCAACCCCAAGCGTTCATTAGTTATTAATAAAATATAAGTGGTTGCCAACTTCACGGTCAGCAACCACCTTAGAAGCACAAACGACCAAATTAGTGTCAATCGTTTGTGCTTCGTAGGTGCTTTAAGGATATACATAAATAAAGTCAGCAACCCCCAGCGTTCATTAGTTATTAATAAAATATAAGTGGTTGCCAACTTCACGGTCAGCAACCACCTTAGAAGCACAAACGACCAAATTAGTGTCAATCGTTTGTGCTTCGTAGGTGCTTTAAGGATATACATAAATAAAGTCAGCAACCCCCAGCGTTCATTAGTTATTAATAAAATATAAGTGGTTGCCAACTTCACGGTCAGCAACCACCTTAGAAGCACAAACGACCAAATTAGTGTCAATCGTTTGTGCTTCGTTAGTGCTTCAAGGATATACATAAACAAAGTCAGCAACCCCAAGCGTTCATTAGTTATTAACAAAATATAAGTGGTTGCCAACTTCACGGTCAGCAACCACCTTAGAAGCACAAACGACCAAATTAGTGTCAATCGTTTGTGCTTCGTTAGTGCTTCAAGGATATACATAAATAAAGTCAGCAACCCCAAGCGTTCATTAGTTATTAACAAAATAAAAGTGGTTGCCAACTTCACGGTCAGCAACCACCTTAGAAGCACAAACGACCAAATTAGTGTCAATCGTTTGTGCTTCGTAGGTGCTTTAAGGATATACATAAATAAAGTCAGCAACCCCAAGCGTTCATTAGTTATTAACAAAATATAAGTGGTTGCCAACTTCACGGTCAGCAACCACCTTAGAAGCACAAACGACCAAATTAGTGTCAATCGTTTGTGCTTCGTTAGTGCTTCAAGGATATACATAAACAAAGTCAGCAACCCCAAGCGTTCATTAGTTATTAACAAAATATAAGTGGTTGCCAACTTCACGGTCAGCAACCACCTTAGAAGCACAAACGACCAAATTAGTGTCAATCGTTTGTGCTTCGTTAGTGCTTCAAGGATATACATAAATAAAGTCAGCAACCCCAAGCGTTCATTAGTTATTAATAAAATATAAGTGGTTGCCAACTTCACGGTCAGCAACCACCTTAGAAGCACAAACGACCAAATTAGTGTCAATCGTTTCTGCTTCGTTAGTGCTTCAAGGATATACATAAATAAAGTCAGCAACCCCAAGCGCTCATTAGTTATTAACAAAATATAAGTGGTTGCCAACTGCACGGTCAGCAACCACCTTAGAAGCACAAACGACCAAATTAGTGTCAATCGTTTGTGCTTCGTAGGTGCTTCAAGGATATACATAAATAAAGTCAGCAACCCCAAGCGTTCATTAGTTATTAACAAAATATAAGTGGTTGCCAACTGCACGGTCAGCAACCACCTTAGAAGCACAAACGACCAAATTAGTGTCAATCGTTTGTGCTTCGTAGGTGCTTTAAGGATATACATAAATAAAGTCAGCAACCCCAAGCGTTCATTAGTTATTAACAAAATATAAGTGGTTGCCAACTTCACGGTCAGCAACCACCTTAGAAGCACAAACGACCAAATTAGTGTCAATCGTTTGTGCTTCGTTAGTGCTTCAAGGATATACATAAATAAAGTCAGCAACCCCAAGCGCTCATTAGTTATTAACAAAATATAAGTGGTTGCCAACTGCACGGTCAGCAACCACCTTAGAAGCACAAACGACCAAATTAGTGTCAATCGTTTGTGCTTCGTTAGTGCTTCAAGGATATACATAAATAAAGTCAGCAACCCCAAGCGCTCATTAGTTATTAACAAAATATAAGTGGTTGCCAACTGCACGGTCAGCAACCACCTTAGAAGCACAAACGACCAAATTAGTGTCAATCGTTTGTGCTTCGTAGGTGCTTCAAGGATATACATAAATAAAGTCAGCAACCCCAAGCGTTCATTAGTTATTAACAAAATATAAGTGGTTGCCAACTTCACGGTCAGCAACCACCTTAGAAGCACAAACGACCAAATTAGTGTCAATCGTTTGTGCTTCGTAGGTGCTTCAAGGATATACATAAATAAAGTCAGCAACCCCAAGCGTTCATTAGTTATTAACAAAATATAAGTGGTTGCCAACTTCACGGTCAGCAACCACCTTAGAAGCACAAACGACCAAATTAGTGTCAATCGTTTGTGCTTCGTTAGTGCTTCAAGGATATACATAAACAAAGTCAGCAACCCCAAGCGTTCATTAGTTATTAACAAAATATAAGTGGTTGCCAACTTCACGGTCAGCAACCACCTTAGAAGCACAAACGACCAAATTAGTGTCAATCGTTTGTGCTTCGTTAGTGCTTCAAGGATATACATAAATAAAGTCAGCAACCCCAAGCGCTCATTAGTTATTAACAAAATATAAGTGGTTGCCAACTGCACGGTCAGCAACCACCTTAGAAGCACAAACGACCAAATTAGTGTCAATCGTTTGTGCTTCGTAGGTGCTTTAAGGATATACATAAATAAAGTCAGCAACCCCAAGCGTTCATTAGTTATTAACAAAATATAAGTGGTTGCCAACTTCACGGTCAGCAACCACCTTAGAAGCACAAACGACCAAATTAGTGTCAATCGTTTGTGCTTCGTTAGTGCTTCAAGGATATACATAAATAAAGTCAGCAACCCGAAGCGCTCATTAGTTATTAACAAAATATAAGTGGTTGCCAACTGCACGGTCAGCAACCACCTTAGAAGCACAAACGACCAAATTAGTGTCAATCGTTTGTGCTTCGTAGGTGCTTTAAGGATATACATAAATAAAGTCAGCAACCCCAAGCGTTCATTAGTTATTAACAAAATATAAGTGGTTGCCAACTTCACGGTCAGCAACCACCTTAGAAGCACAAACGACCAAATTAGTGTCAATCGTTTGTGCTTCGTTAGTGCTTCAAGGATATACATAAATAAAGTCAGCAACCCCAAGCGCTCATTAGTTATTAACAAAATATAAGTGGTTGCCAACTGCACGGTCAGCAACCACCTTAGAAGCACAAACGACCAAATTAGTGTCAATCGTTTGTGCTTCGTAGGTGCTTTAAGGATATACATAAATAAAGTCAGCAACCCCAAGCGTTCATTAGTTATTAACAAAATATAAGTGGTTGCCAACTGCACGGTCAGCAACCACCTTAGAAGCACAAACGACCAAATTAGTGTCAATCGTTTGTGCTTCGTAGGTGCTTTAAGGATATACATAAATAAAGTCAGCAACCCCAAGCGTTCATTAGTTATTAACAAAATATAAGTGGTTGCCAACTTCACGGTCAGCAACCACCTTAGAAGCACAAACGACCAAATTAGTGTCAATCGTTTGTGCTTCGTTAGTGCTTCAAGGATATACATAAATAAAGTCAGCAACCCCAAGCGCTCATTAGTTATTAACAAAATATAAGTGGTTGCCAACTGCACGGTCAGCAACCACCTTAGAAGCACAAACGACCAAATTAGTGTCAATCGTTTGTGCTTCGTAGGTGCTTTAAGGATATACATAAATAAAGTCAGCAACCCCAAGCGTTCATTAGTTATTAACAAAATATAAGTGGTTGCCAACTGCACGGTCAGCAACCACCTTAGAAGCACAAACGACCAAATTAGTGTCAATCGTTTGTGCTTCGTAGGTGCTTTAAGGATATACATAAATAAAGTCAGCAACCCCAAGCGTTCATTAGTTATTAACAAAATATAAGTGGTTGCCAACTTCACGGTCAGCAACCACCTTAGAAGCACAAACGACCAAATTAGTGTCAATCGTTTGTGCTTCGTTAGTGCTTCAAGGATATACATAAATAAAGTCAGCAACCCCAAGCGCTCATTAGTTATTAACAAAATATAAGTGGTTGCCAACTTCACGGTCAGCAACCACCTTAGAAGCACAAACGACCAAATTAGTGTCAATCGTTTGTGCTTCGTAGGTGCTTCAAGGATATACATAAATAAAGTCAGCAACCCCAAGCGTTCATTAGTTATTAACAAAATATAAGTGGTTGCCAACTTCACGGTCAGCAACCACCTTAGAAGCACAAACGACCAAATTAGTGTCAATCGTTTGTGCTTCGTTAGTGCTTCAAGGATATACATAAACAAAGTCAGCAACCCCAAGCGTTCATTAGTTATTAACAAAATATAAGTGGTTGCCAACTTCACGGTCAGCAACCACCTTAGAAGCACAAACGACCAAATTAGTGTCAATCGTTTGTGCTTCGTTAGTGCTTCAAGGATATACATAAATAAAGTCAGCAACCCCAAGCGCTCATTAGTTATTAACAAAATATAAGTGGTTGCCAACTGCACGGTCAGCAACCACCTTAGAAGCACAAACGACCAAATTAGTGTCAATCGTTTGTGCTTCGTAGGTGCTTTAAGGATATACATAAATAAAGTCAGCAACCCCAAGCGTTCATTAGTTATTAACAAAATATAAGTGGTTGCCAACTTCACGGTCAGCAACCACCTTAGAAGCACAAACGACCAAATTAGTGTCAATCGTTTGTGCTTCGTTAGTGCTTCAAGGATATACATAAATAAAGTCAGCAACCCGAAGCGCTCATTAGTTATTAACAAAATATAAGTGGTTGCCAACTGCACGGTCAGCAACCACCTTAGAAGCACAAACGACCAAATTAGTGTCAATCGTTTGTGCTTCGTAGGTGCTTTAAGGATATACATAAATAAAGTCAGCAACCCCAAGCGTTCATTAGTTATTAACAAAATATAAGTGGTTGCCAACTTCACGGTCAGCAACCACCTTAGAAGCACAAACGACCAAATTAGTGTCAATCGTTTGTGCTTCGTTAGTGCTTCAAGGATATACATAAATAAAGTCAGCAACCCCAAGCGTTCATTAGTTATTAATAAAATATAAGTGGTTGCCAACTGCACGGTCAGCAACCACCTTAGAAGCACAAACGACCAAATTAGTGTCAATCGTTTGTGCTTCGTAGGTGCTTTAAGGATATACATAAATAAAGTCAGCAACCCCAAGCGTTCATTAGTTATTAACAAAATATAAGTGGTTGCCAACTGCACGGTCAGCAACCACCTTAGAAGCACAAACGACCAAATTAGTGTCAATCGTTTGTGCTTCGTAGGTGCTTTAAGGATATACATAAATAAAGTCAGCAACCCCAAGCGTTCATTAGTTATTAACAAAATATAAGTGGTTGCCAACTTCACGGTCAGCAACCACCTTAGAAGCACAAACGACCAAATTAGTGTCAATCGTTTGTGCTTCGTTAGTGCTTCAAGGATATACATAAATAAAGTCAGCAACCCCAAGCGCTCATTAGTTATTAACAAAATATAAGTGGTTGCCAACTGCACGGTCAGCAACCACCTTAGAAGCACAAACGACCAAATTAGTGTCAATCGTTTGTGCTTCGTAGGTGCTTTAAGGATATACATAAATAAAGTCAGCAACCCCAAGCGTTCATTAGTTATTAACAAAATATAAGTGGTTGCCAACTGCACGGTCAGCAACCACCTTAGAAGCACAAACGACCAAATTAGTGTCAATCGTTTGTGCTTCGTAGGTGCTTTAAGGATATACATAAATAAAGTCAGCAACCCCAAGCGTTCATTAGTTATTAACAAAATATAAGTGGTTGCCAACTTCACGGTCAGCAACCACCTTAGAAGCACAAACGACCAAATTAGTGTCAATCGTTTGTGCTTCGTTAGTGCTTCAAGGATATACATAAATAAAGTCAGCAACCCCAAGCGCTCATTAGTTATTAACAAAATATAAGTGGTTGCCAACTGCACGGTCAGCAACCACCTTAGAAGCACAAACGACCAAATTAGTGTCAATCGTTTGTGCTTCGTAGGTGCTTTAAGGATATACATAAATAAAGTCAGCAACCCCAAGCTTTCATTAGTTATTAACAAAATATAAGTGGTTGCCAACTGCACGGTCAGCAACCACCTTAGAAGCACAAACGACCAAATTAGTGTCAATCGTTTGTGCTTCGTTAGTGCTTCAAGGATATACATAAATAAAGTCAGCAACCCCAAGCGCTCATTAGTTATTAACAAAATATAAGTGGTTGCCAACTGCACGGTCAGCAACCACCTTAGAAGCACAAACGACCAAATTAGTGTCAATCGTTTGTGCTTCGTAGGTGCTTTAAGGATATACATAAATAAAGTCAGCAACCCCAAGCGTTCATTAGTTATTAACAAAATATAAGTGGTTGCCAACTTCACGGTCAGCAACCACCTTAGAAGCACAAACGACCAAATTAGTGTCAATCGTTTGTGCTTCGTTAGTGCTTCAAGGATATATATATATATATATATATATATATATATATATATATATATATATATATTATTGTTATTAATGTTTTCATGACCAATAAAAATATTTATTTATGCACTGAACTTATTTACCACATTGTGGGTTGCAGGAAACCCGTAATAAAACTTTCTTAATCATGCACTCCTCATTCGCCAAACCATCCTCTTGTATCTCCTATACGGATCCCTTCTAACTCATCCACAGACACCTCGCAAAATAGTTTATTATATTGTAAGATTTATAAGTACAAATAAAAGAATTTACTTACGAGCCGTCCGGCGAGAGTGTGTTATAGCTTGTTCAGAGATATTTCGTTATGGCCCTCTCAGCGGGTCTATTGTTAGGGATTTAAGCCTGATTTATAGGGGTGCAAGGACAGGTATGTATTCAATATTTCCTAATTTAATTTTATTTTTAAACAGAGAATTTTGTACAAATATTATTAATAATAATGAAGAAAAAAAAAGTTACATAAAAGTATCATTGTATAACAATTCGTCATTTAATTAAATAATGCAATTAAACAATAATGCCATACATAACAATAAATACATAATATTACACTGGTATACATATGTAATTATTCGACAATATCATTCTCACTATCACAATCCATTTCACTATCGTCACTTGAGTCTTGAATATTTATAATAAAGTCTTTGGTAATATTATTAATATCAATATATTGATTTTCTATATCAATCACATGACGCACACTGTTAGCCCAAAGTTCTGGTGTTATATTGTTCATTTCACTTATTATTAGTTTGATAACATCGTCACTTACAGTCGGTGATGTATTCTTCCGTCTTATATTACATTTTAATTGCCCCCAAATTAATTCAATTGGATTAAAAATACAATAATAAGGAGGCAATCGAAGTACATCATGTCCAAATTGCTTTGCTAAATTGTCACACACATACTGTTTCACAGGAGGTTTAATTTGAACAACTTCTAACAATTGTTTTTTATTGTATGATTCTTCGAAGTATAGATCGTTGTTAATTAAATATTCCTGAATCTCGGCCTTCTTCATGGAAGTAGATGGTATTTTCGCGATTTGCCGCGAATGGTAACTGGCATTATCCATAACAATAACGCTGTTTTTCGGCAAATGCGGCAGTAAATTATCACAAAACCACGTCTCAAAAATATTAGCTGTCATATTGTCATGACAATCTAAACACAAATTTTTAGCGTTATGGCCAGCTAAAAATCGCGCCCCATTTATCCATCCTTGGTCACACCCGGCATGAAGTATTATAATTCTCTTTCCTCGTGCTGGTGGAACATCGATTGCACAATCATTTGTATCGTCTGTCCAACTTTTTGGTACTGTGAAGCGCCATTCGCGTATTCTTCGAGTCTCCATTATTGTTTGCCGTTTATCAATGTTTTGAAACGAAAACCGATTTTATGGAGAACTGAATGCAGAGTACTCAAAGAACAATTTATTTCACATTTATCGTCTTTGAGTCTCTGATACAATATGCGAATAGACGGCAACATTTTTTCGGCATACATTGCATATATTTTGCGTCGAATTGTATCTTCTTGAAAAGAATTCACTATTCTCGAATTACCCGCGTCACGCCTTTTCTTTCTAGTTCTCACTCCACTTACTATATCACGAACAGTATTGTACGGCACTTTCGTCATTTCTGATGTTTTTATCAGAGCCAAATTTTCACGGGTCCGTGAAGTTGGCACGTCATTGGAAGCAAAAATATTCTTTTTTATATTAGTAATTAGTGCTTCGTTAGTGCTCTTTTGTGCTTCAAAAAAATTTAAAATTAATTGAACGGTTTACGAAATAATTAACATTATATGATGACGTGCCAAGTTCACACTTAGCACGTCATTAATAAAATTTCACATTGCTTATTACATCTTTTGTTAGTGCTTCGTTAGTGCTCTTTTGTGCTTGAAAATTTTTTGAAATTAATTGAACGGTTCACGAAATAATTAACATTATATGATGACGTGCCAACTTCACACGTAGCACGTCATTAATAAAATTTCAAATTACTTATTACATCTTTTGTTAGTGCTTCGTTAGTGCTCTTTTGTGCTTCAAAACTTTTTGAAATTAATTGAACGGTTCACGAAATAATTAACATTATATGATGACGTGCCAACTTCACACGTAGCACGTCATTAATAAAATTTCAAATTACTTATTACATCTTTTGTTAGTGCTTCGTTAGTGCTCTTTTGTGCTTGAAAAATTTTTGAAATTAATTGAACGGTTCACGAAATAATTAACATTATATGATGACGTACCAAGTTCACACTTAGCACGTCATTAATAAAATTTTAAATTACTTATTACATCTTTTGTTAGTGCTTCGTTAGTGCTCTTTTGTGCTTCAAAAATTTTTGAAATTAATTGAACGGTTCACGAAATAATTAACATTATATGATGACGTACCAAGTTCACACTTAGCACGTCATTAATAAAATTTTAAATTACTTATTACATCTTTTGTTAGTGCTTCGTTAGTGCTCTTTTGTGCTTGAAAATTTTTTGAAATTAATTGAACGGTTCACGAAATAATTAACATTATATGATGACGTACCAAGTTCACACTTAGCACGTCATTAATAAAATTTTAAATTACTTATTACATCTTTTGTTAGTGCTTCGTTAGTGCTCTTTTGTGCTTCAAAATTTTTTGAAATTAATTGAACGGTTCACGAAATAATTAACATTATATGATGACGTGCCAACTTCACACGTAGCACGTCATTAATAAAATTTCAAATTACTTATTACATCTTTTGTTAGTGCTTCGTTAGTGCTCTTTTGTGCTTGAAAAATTTTTGAAATTAATTGAACGGTTCACGAAATAATTAACATTATATGATGACGTACCAAGTTCACACTTAGCACGTCATTAATAAAATTTTAAATTACTTATTACATCTTTTGTTAGTGCTTCGTTAGTGCTCTTTTGTGCTTGAAAATTTTTTGAAATTAATTGAACGGTTCACGAAATAATTAACATTATATGATGACGTACCAAGTTCACACTTAGCACGTCATTAATAAAATTTTAAATTACTTATTACATCTTTTGTTAGTGCTTCGTTAGTGCTCTTTTGTGCTTCAAAATTTTTTGAAATTAATTGAACGGTTCACGAAATAATTAACATTATATGATGACGTGCCAACTTCACACGTAGCACGTCATTAATAAAATTTCAAATTACTTATTACATCTTTTGTTAGTGCTTCATTAGTGCTCTTTTGTGCTTCAAAAATTTTTGAAATTAATTGAACGGTTCACGAAATAATTAACATTATATGATGACGTACCAAGTTCACACTTAGCACGTCATTAATAAAATTTTAAATTACTTATTACATCTTTTGTTAGTGCTTCGTTAGTGCTCTTTTGTGCTTCAAAAATTTTTGAAATTAATTGAACGGTTCACGAAATAATTAACATTATATGATGACGTACCAAGTTCACACTTAGCACGTCATTAATAAAATTTTAAATTACTTATTACATCTTTTGTTAGTGCTTCGTTAGGCTCTTTTGTGCTTGAAAATTTTTTGAAATTAATTGAACGGTTCACGAAATAATTAACATTATATGATGACGTACCAAGTTCACACTTAGCACGTCATTAATAAAATTTTAAATTACTTATTACATCTTTTGTTAGTGCTTCGTTAGTGCTCTTTTGTGCTTCAAAAATTTTTGAAATTAATTGAACGGTTCACGAAATAATTAACATTATATGATGACGTACCAAGTTCACACTTAGCACGTCATTAATAAAATTTTAAATTACTTATTACATCTTTTGTTAGTGCTTCGTTAGTGCTCTTTTGTGCTTCAAAAATTTTTGAAATTAATTGAACGGTTCACGAAATAATTAACATTATATGATGACGTACCAAGTTCACACTTAGCACGTCATTAATAAAATTTTAAATTACTTATTACATCTTTTGTTAGTGCTTCGTTAATGCTCTTTTGTGCTTCAAAAATTTTTGAAATTAATTGAACGGTTCACGAAATAATTAACATTATATGATGACGTACCAAGTTCACACTTAGCACGTCATTAATAAAATTTTAAATTACTTATTACATCTTTTGTTAGTGCTTCGTTAGTGCTCTTTTGTGCTTCAAAAATTTTTGAAATTAATTGAACGGTTCACGAAATAATTAACATTATATGATGACGTACCAAGTTCACACTTAGCACGTCATTAATAAAATTTTAAATTACTTATTACATCTTTTGTTAGTGCTTCGTTAGTGCTCTTTTGTGCTTCAAAAATTTTTGAAATTAATTGAACGGTTCACGAAATAATTAACATTATATGATGACGTACCAAGTTCACACTTAGCACGTCATTAATAAAATTTTAAATTACTTATTACATCTTTTGTTAGTGCTTCGTTAGTGCTCTTTTGTGCTTGAAAATTTTTTGAAATTAATTGAACGGTTCACGAAATAATTAACATTATATGATGACGTACCAAGTTCACACTTAGCACGTCATTAATAAAATTTTAAATTACTTATTACATCTTTTGTTAGTGCTTCGTTAGTGCTCTTTTGTGCTTCAAAAATTTTTGAAATTAATTGAACGGTTCACGAAATAATTAACATTATATGATGACGTACCAAGTTCACACTTAGCACGTCATTAATAAAATTTTAAATTACTTATTACATCTTTTGTTAGTGCTTCGTTAGTGCTCTTTTGTGCTTCAAAAATTTTTGAAATTAATTGAACGGTTCACGAAATAATTAACATTATATGATGACGTACCAAGTTCACACTTAGCACGTCATTAATAAAATTTTAAATTACTTATTACATCTTTTGTTAGTGCTTCGTTAGTGCTCTTTTGTGCTTCAAAAATTTTTGAAATTAATTGAACGGTTCACGAAATAATTAACATTATATGATGACGTACCAAGTTCACACTTAGCACGTCATTAATAAAATTTTAAATTACTTATTACATCTTTTGTTAGTGCTTCGTTAGTGCTCTTTTGTGCTTCAAAAATTTTTGAAATTAATTGAACGGTTCACGAAATAATTAACATTATATGATGACGTACCAAGTTCACACTTAGCACGTCATTAATAAAATTTTAAATTACTTATTACATCTTTTGTTAGTGCTTCGTTAGTGCTCTTTTGTGCTTGAAAATTTTTTGAAATTAATTGAACGGTTCACGAAATAATTAACATTATATGATGACGTACCAAGTTCACACTTAGCACGTCATTAATAAAATTTTAAATTACTTATTACATCTTTTGTTAGTGCTTCGTTAGTGCTCTTTTGTGCTTCAAAAATTTTTGAAATTAATTGAACGGTTCACGAAATAATTAACATTATATGATGACGTACCAAGTTCACACTTAGCACGTCATTAATAAAATTTTAAATTACTTATTACATCTTTTGTTAGTGCTTCGTTAGTGCTCTTTTGTGCTTCAAAAATTTTTGAAATTAATTGAACGGTTCACGAAATAATTAACATTATATGATGACGTACCAAGTTCACACTTAGCACGTCATTAATAAAATTTTAAATTACTTATTACATCTTTTGTTAGTGCTTCGTTAGTGCTCTTTTGTGCTTCAAAAATTTTTGAAATTAATTGAACGGTTCACGAAATAATTAACATTATATGATGACGTACCAAGTTCACACTTAGCACGTCATTAATAAAATTTTAAATTACTTATTACATCTTTTGTTAGTGCTTCGTTAGTGCTCTTTTGTGCTTCAAAAATTTTTGAAATTAATTGAACGGTTCACGAAATAATTAACATTATATGATGACGTACCAAGTTCACACTTAGCACGTCATTAATAAAATTTTAAATTACTTATTACATCTTTTGTTAGTGCTTCGTTAGTGCTCTTTTGTGCTTCAAAAATTTTTGAAATTAATTGAACGGTTCACGAAATAATTAACATTATATGATGACGTACCAAGTTCACACTTAGCACGTCATTAATAAAATTTTAAATTACTTATTACATCTTTTGTTAGTGCTTCGTTAGTGCTCTTTTGTGCTTCAAAAATTTTTGAAATTAATTGAACGGTTCACGAAATAATTAACATTATATGATGACGTACCAAGTTCACACTTAGCACGTCATTAATAAAATTTTAAATTACTTATTACATCTTTTGTTAGTGCTTCGTTAGTGCTCTTTTGTGCTTCAAAAATTTTTGAAATTAATTGAACGGTTCACGAAATAATTAACATTATATGATGACGTACCAAGTTCACACTTAGCACGTCATTAATAAAATTTTAAATTACTTATTACATCTTTTGTTAGTGCTTCGTTAGTGCTCTTTTGTGCTTCAAAAATTTTTGAAATTAATTGAACGGTTCACGAAATAATTAACATTATATGATGACGTACCAAGTTCACACTTAGCACGTCATTAATAAAATTTTAAATTACTTATTACATCTTTTGTTAGTGCTTCGTTAGTGCTCTTTTGTGCTTCAAAAATTTTTGAAATTAATTGAACGGTTCACGAAATAATTAACATTATATGATGACGTACCAAGTTCACACTTAGCACGTCATTAATAAAATTTTAAATTACTTATTACATCTTTTGTTAGTGCTTCGTTAGTGCTCTTTTGTGCTTCAAAAATTTTTGAAATTAATTGAACGGTTCACGAAATAATTAACATTATATGATGACGTACCAAGTTCACACTTAGCACGTCATTAATAAAATTTTAAATTACTTATTACATCTTTTGTTAGTGCTTCGTTAGTGCTCTTTTGTGCTTCAAAAATTTTTGAAATTAATTGAACGGTTCACGAAATAATTAACATTATATGATGACGTACCAAGTTCACACTTAGCACGTCATTAATAAAATTTTAAATTACTTATTACATCTTTTGTTAGTGCTTCGTTAGTGCTCTTTTGTGCTTCAAAAATTTTTGAAATTAATTGAACGGTTCACGAAATAATTAACATTATATGATGACGTACCAAGTTCACACTTAGCACGTCATTAATAAAATTTTAAATTACTTATTACATCTTTTGTTAGTGCTTCGTTAGTGCTCTTTTGTGCTTCAAAAATTTTTGAAATTAATTGAACGGTTCACGAAATAATTAACATTATATGATGACGTACCAAGTTCACACTTAGCACGTCATTAATAAAATTTTAAATTACTTATTACATCTTTTGTTAGTGCTTCGTTAGTGCTCTTTTGTGCTTCAAAAATTTTTGAAATTAATTGAACGGTTCACGAAATAATTAACATTATATGATGACGTACCAAGTTCACACTTAGCACGTCATTAATAAAATTTTAAATTACTTATTACATCTTTTGTTAGTGCTTCGTTAGTGCTCTTTTGTGCTTCAAAAATTTTTGAAATTAATTGAACGGTTCACGAAATAATTAACATTATATGATGACGTACCAAGTTCACACTTAGCACGTCATTAATAAAATTTTAAATTACTTATTACATCTTTTGTTAGTGCTTCGTTAGTGCTCTTTTGTGCTTCAAAAATTTTTGAAATTAATTGAACGGTTCACGAAATAATTAACATTATATGATGACGTACCAAGTTCACACTTAGCACGTCATTAATAAAATTTTAAATTACTTATTACATCTTTTGTTAGTGCTTCGTTAGTGCTCTTTTGTGCTTCAAAAATTTTTGAAATTAATTGAACGGTTCACGAAATAATTAACATTATATGATGACGTACCAAGTTCACACTTAGCACGTCATTAATAAAATTTTAAATTACTTATTACATCTTTTGTTAGTGCTTCGTTAGTGCTCTTTTGTGCTTCAAAAATTTTTGAAATTAATTGAACGGTTCACGAAATAATTAACATTATATGATGACGTACCAAGTTCACACTTAGCACGTCATTAATAAAATTTTAAATTACTTATTACATCTTTTGTTAGTGCTTCGTTAGTGCTCTTTTGTGCTTCAAAAATTTTTGAAATTAATTGAACGGTTCACGAAATAATTAACATTATATGATGACGTACCAAGTTCACACTTAGCACGTCATTAATAAAATTTTAAATTACTTATTACATCTTTTGTTAGTGCTTCGTTAGTGCTCTTTTGTGCTTCAAAAATTTTTGAAATTAATTGAACGGTTCACGAAATAATTAACATTATATGATGACGTACCAAGTTCACACTTAGCACGTCATTAATAAAATTTTAAATTACTTATTACATCTTTTGTTAGTGCTTCGTTAGTGCTCTTTTGTGCTTCAAAAATTTTTGAAATTAATTGAACGGTTCACGAAATAATTAACATTATATGATGACGTACCAAGTTCACACTTAGCACGTCATTAATAAAATTTTAAATTACTTATTACATCTTTTGTTAGTGCTTCGTTAGTGCTCTTTTGTGCTTCAAAAATTTTTGAAATTAATTGAACGGTTCACGAAATAATTAACATTATATGATGACGTACCAAGTTCACACTTAGCACGTCATTAATAAAATTTTAAATTACTTATTACATCTTTTGTTAGTGCTTCGTTAGTGCTCTTTTGTGCTTCAAAAATTTTTGAAATTAATTGAACGGTTCACGAAATAATTAACATTATATGATGACGTACCAAGTTCACACTTAGCACGTCATTAATAAAATTTTAAATTACTTATTACATCTTTTGTTAGTGCTTCGTTAGTGCTCTTTTGTGCTTCAAAAATTTTTGAAATTAATTGAACGGTTCACGAAATAATTAACATTATATGATGACGTACCAAGTTCACACTTAGCACGTCATTAATAAAATTTTAAATTACTTATTACATCTTTTGTTAGTGCTTCGTTAGTGCTCTTTTGTGCTTCAAAAATTTTTGAAATTAATTGAACGGTTCACGAAATAATTAACATTATATGATGACGTACCAAGTTCACACTTAGCACGTCATTAATAAAATTTTAAATTACTTATTACATCTTTTGTTAGTGCTTCGTTAGTGCTCTTTTGTGCTTCAAAAATTTTTGAAATTAATTGAACGGTTCACGAAATAATTAACATTATATGATGACGTACCAAGTTCACACTTAGCACGTCATTAATAAAATTTTAAATTACTTATTACATCTTTTGTTAGTGCTTCGTTAGTGCTCTTTTGTGCTTCAAAAATTTTTGAAATTAATTGAACGGTTCACGAAATAATTAACATTATATGATGACGTACCAAGTTCACACTTAGCACGTCATTAATAAAATTTTAAATTACTTATTACATCTTTTGTTAGTGCTTCGTTAGTGCTCTTTTGTGCTTCAAAAATTTTTGAAATTAATTGAACGGTTCACGAAATAATTAACATTATATGATGACGTACCAAGTTCACACTTAGCACGTCATTAATAAAATTTTAAATTACTTATTACATCTTTTGTTAGTGCTTCGTTAGTGCTCTTTTGTGCTTCAAAAATTTTTGAAATTAATTGAACGGTTCACGAAATAATTAACATTATATGATGACGTACCAAGTTCACACTTAGCACGTCATTAATAAAATTTTAAATTACTTATTACATCTTTTGTTAGTGCTTCGTTAGTGCTCTTTTGTGCTTCAAAAATTTTTGAAATTAATTGAACGGTTCACGAAATAATTAACATTATATGATGACGTACCAAGTTCACACTTAGCACGTCATTAATAAAATTTTAAATTACTTATTACATCTTTTGTTAGTGCTTCGTTAGTGCTCTTTTGTGCTTCAAAAATTTTTGAAATTAATTGAACGGTTCACGAAATAATTAACATTATATGATGACGTACCAAGTTCACACTTAGCACGTCATTAATAAAATTTTAAATTACTTATTACATCTTTTGTTAGTGCTTCGTTAGTGCTCTTTTGTGCTTCAAAAATTTTTGAAATTAATTGAACGGTTCACGAAATAATTAACATTATATGATGACGTACCAAGTTCACACTTAGCACGTCATTAATAAAATTTTAAATTACTTATTACATCTTTTGTTAGTGCTTCGTTAGTGCTCTTTTGTGCTTCAAAAATTTTTGAAATTAATTGAACGGTTCACGAAATAATTAACATTATATGATGACGTACCAAGTTCACACTTAGCACGTCATTAATAAAATTTTAAATTACTTATTACATCTTTTGTTAGTGCTTCGTTAGTGCTCTTTTGTGCTTCAAAAATTTTTGAAATTAATTGAACGGTTCACGAAATAATTAACATTATATGATGACGTACCAAGTTCACACTTAGCACGTCATTAATAAAATTTTAAATTACTTATTACATCTTTTGTTAGTGCTTCGTTAGTGCTCTTTTGTGCTTCAAAAATTTTTGAAATTAATTGAACGGTTCACGAAATAATTAACATTATATGATGACGTACCAAGTTCACACTTAGCACGTCATTAATAAAATTTTAAATTACTTATTACATCTTTTGTTAGTGCTTCGTTAGTGCTCTTTTGTGCTTCAAAAATTTTTGAAATTAATTGAACGGTTCACGAAATAATTAACATTATATGATGACGTACCAAGTTCACACTTAGCACGTCATTAATAAAATTTTAAATTACTTATTACATCTTTTGTTAGTGCTTCGTTAGTGCTCTTTTGTGCTTCAAAAATTTTTGAAATTAATTGAACGGTTCACGAAATAATTAACATTATATGATGACGTACCAAGTTCACACTTAGCACGTCATTAATAAAATTTTAAATTACTTATTACATCTTTTGTTAGTGCTTCGTTAGTGCTCTTTTGTGCTTCAAAAATTTTTGAAATTAATTGAACGGTTCACGAAATAATTAACATTATATGATGACGTACCAAGTTCACACTTAGCACGTCATTAATAAAATTTTAAATTACTTATTACATCTTTTGTTAGTGCTTCGTTAGTGCTCTTTTGTGCTTCAAAAATTTTTGAAATTAATTGAACGGTTCACGAAATAATTAACATTATATGATGACGTACCAAGTTCACACTTAGCACGTCATTAATAAAATTTTAAATTACTTATTACATCTTTTGTTAGTGCTTCGTTAGTGCTCTTTTGTGCTTCAAAAATTTTTGAAATTAATTGAACGGTTCACGAAATAATTAACATTATATGATGACGTACCAAGTTCACACTTAGCACGTCATTAATAAAATTTTAAATTACTTATTACATCTTTTGTTAGTGCTTCGTTAGTGCTCTTTTGTGCTTCAAAAATTTTTGAAATTAATTGAACGGTTCACGAAATAATTAACATTATATGATGACGTACCAAGTTCACACTTAGCACGTCATTAATAAAATTTTAAATTACTTATTACATCTTTTGTTAGTGCTTCGTTAGTGCTCTTTTGTGCTTCAAAAATTTTTGAAATTAATTGAACGGTTCACGAAATAATTAACATTATATGATGACGTACCAAGTTCACACTTAGCACGTCATTAATAAAATTTTAAATTACTTATTACATCTTTTGTTAGTGCTTCGTTAGTGCTCTTTTGTGCTTCAAAAATTTTTGAAATTAATTGAACGGTTCACGAAATAATTAACATTATATGATGACGTACCAAGTTCACACTTAGCACGTCATTAATAAAATTTTAAATTACTTATTACATCTTTTGTTAGTGCTTCGTTAGTGCTCTTTTGTGCTTCAAAAATTTTTGAAATTAATTGAACGGTTCACGAAATAATTAACATTATATGATGACGTACCAAGTTCACACTTAGCACGTCATTAATAAAATTTTAAATTACTTATTACATCTTTTGTTAGTGCTTCGTTAGTGCTCTTTTGTGCTTCAAAAATTTTTGAAATTAATTGAACGGTTCACGAAATAATTAACATTATATGATGACGTACCAAGTTCACACTTAGCACGTCATTAATAAAATTTTAAATTACTTATTACATCTTTTGTTAGTGCTTCGTTAGTGCTCTTTTGTGCTTCAAAATTTTTGAAATTAATTGAACGGTTCACGAAATAATTAACATTATATGATGACGTACCAAGTTCACACTTAGCACGTCATTAATAAAATTTTAAATTACTTATTACATCTTTTGTTAGTGCTTCGTTAGTGCTCTTTTGTGCTTCAAAAATTTTTGAAATTAATTGAACGGTTCACGAAATAATTAACATTATATGATGACGTGCCAACTTCACACTTAGCACGTCATTAATAAAATTTTAAATTACTTATTACATCTTTTGTTAGTGCTTCGTTAGTGCTCTTTTGTGCTTCAAAATTTTTTGAAATTAATTGAACGGTTCACGAAATAATTAACATTATATGATGACGTACCAAGTTCACACTTAGCACGTCATTAATAAAATTTTAAATTACTTATTACATCTTTTGTTAGTGCTTCGTTAGTGCTCTTTTGTGCTTCAAAAATTTTTGAAATTAATTGAACGGTTCACGAAATAATTAACATTATATGATGACGTGCCAACTTCACACTTAGCACGTCATTAATAAAATTTTAAATTACTTATTACATCTTTTGTTAGTGCTTCGTTAGTGCTCTTTTGTGCTTCAAAATTTTTTGAAATTAATTGAACGGTTCACGAAATAATTAACATTATATGATGACGTACCAAGTTCACACTTAGCACGTCATTAATAAAATTTTAAATTACTTATTACATCTTTTGTTAGTGCTTCGTTAGTGCTCTTTTGTGCTTCAAAATTTTTTGAAATTAATTGAACGGTTCACGAAATAATTAACATTATATGATGACGTACCAAGTTCACACTTAGCACGTCATTAATAAAATTTTAAATTACTTATTACATCTTTTGTTAGTGCTTCGTTAGTGCTCTTTTGTGCTTCAAAATTTTTTGAAATTAATTGAACGGTTCACGAAATAATTAACATTATATGATGACGTACCAAGTTCACACTTAGCACGTCATTAATAAAATTTTAAATTACTTATTACATCTTTTGTTAGTGCTTCGTTAGTGCTCTTTTGTGCTTCAAAAATTTTTGAAATTAATTGAACGGTTCACGAAATAATTAACATTATATGATGACGTGCCAACTTCACACTTAGCACGTCATTAATAAAATTTTAAATTACTTATTACATCTTTTGTTAGTGCTTCGTTAGTGCTCTTTTGTGCTTCAAAATTTTTTGAAATTAATTGAACGGTTCACGAAATAATTAACATTATATGATGACGTACCAAGTTCACACTTAGCACGTCATTAATAAAATTTTAAATTACTTATTACATCTTTTGTTAGTGCTTCGTTAGTGCTCTTTTGTGCTTCAAAAATTTTTGAAATTAATTGAACGGTTCACGAAATAATTAACATTATATGATGACGTGCCAACTTCACACTTAGCACGTCATTAATAAAATTTTAAATTACTTATTACATCTTTTGTTAGTGCTTCGTTAGTGCTCTTTTGTGCTTCAAAAATTTTTGAAATTAATTGAACGGTTCACGAAATAATTAACATTATATGATGACGTACCAACTTCACACTTAGCACGTCATTAATAAAATTTTAAATTACTTATTACATCTTTTGTTAGTGCTTCGTTAGTGCTCTTTTGTGCTTCAAAATTTTTTGAAATTAATTGAACGGTTCACGAAATAATTAACATTATATGATGACGTACCAAGTTCACACTTAGCACGTCATTAATAAAATTTTAAATTACTTATTACATCTTTTGTTAGTGCTTCGTTAGTGCTCTTTTGTGCTTCAAAAATTTTTGAAATTAATTGAACGGTTCACGAAATAATTAACATTATATGATGACGTGCCAACTTCACACTTAGCACGTCATTAATAAAATTTTAAATTACTTATTACATCTTTTGTTAGTGCTTCGTTAGTGCTCTTTTGTGCTTCAAAATTTTTTGAAATTAATTGAACGGTTCACGAAATAATTAACATTATATGATGACGTACCAAGTTCACACTTAGCACGTCATTAATAAAATTTTAAATTACTTATTACATCTTTTGTTAGTGCTTCATTAGTGCTCTTTTGTGCTTCAAAAATTTTTGAAATTAATTGAACGGTTCACGAAATAATTAACATTATATGATGACGTACCAAGTTCACACTTAGCACGTCATTAATAAAATTTTAAATTACTTATTACATCTTTTGTTAGTGCTTCGTTAGTGCTCTTTTGTGCTTCAAAAATTTTTGAAATTAATTGAACGGTTCACGAAATAATTAACATTATATGATGACGTACCAAGTTCACACTTAGCACGTCATTAATAAAATTTTAAATTACTTATTACATCTTTTGTTAGTGCTTCGTTAGTGCTCTTTTGTGCTTCAAAAATTTTTGAAATTAATTGAACGGTTCACGAAATAATTAACATTATATGATGACGTACCAAGTTCACACTTAGCACGTCATTAATAAAATTTTAAATTACTTATTACATCTTTTGTTAGTGCTTCGTTAGTGCTCTTTTGTGCTTCAAAAATTTTTGAAATTAATTGAACGGTTCACGAAATAATTAACATTATATGATGACGTGCCAACTTCACACTTAGCACGTCATTAATAAAATTTTAAATTACTTATTACATCTTTTGTTAGTGCTTCGTTAGTGCTCTTTTGTGCTTCAAAATTTTTTGAAATTAATTGAACGGTTCACGAAATAATTAACATTATATGATGACGTACCAAGTTCACACTTAGCACGTCATTAATAAAATTTTAAATTACTTATTACATCTTTTGTTAGTGCTTCGTTAGTGCTCTTTTGTGCTTCAAAAATTTTTGAAATTAATTGAACGGTTCACGAAATAATTAACATTATATGATGACGTACCAAGTTCACACTTAGCACGTCATTAATAAAATTTTAAATTACTTATTACATCTTTTGTTAGTGCTTCGTTAGTGCTCTTTTGTGCTTCAAAAATTTTTGAAATTAATTGAACGGTTCACGAAATAATTAACATTATATGATGACGTACCAAGTTCACACTTAGCACGTCATTAATAAAATTTTAAATTACTTATTACATCTTTTGTTAGTGCTTCGTTAGTGCTCTTTTGTGCTTCAAAAATTTTTGAAATTAATTGAACGGTTCACGAAATAATTAACATTATATGATGACGTACCAAGTTCACACTTAGCACGTCATTAATAAAATTTTAAATTACTTATTACATCTTTTGTTAGTGCTTCGTTAGTGCTCTTTTGTGCTTCAAAAATTTTTGAAATTAATTGAACGGTTCACGAAATAATTAACATTATATGATGATGTACCAAGTTCACACTTAGCACGTCATTAATAAAATTTTAAATTACTTATTACATCTTTTGTTAGTGCTTCGTTAGTGCTCTTTTGTGCTTCAAAAATTTTTGAAATTAATTGAACGATTCACGAAATAATTAACATTATATGATCCCAACTTCACCCTTAGCACGTCATTAATAAAATGAGGAAGGTACAGAGACCATAGTCAAAATCGCAGTGATATTTGAATAAAAAGATCTGATGTGGCCAGCATATTACTTTCCGTTAATTCTTTGTATTATGTACAAATTCCATACATATATTTTCTTGCAAAAGATTCTATTTCCAGTAAAATTATTTCATAAACGAACTATGTAAGTTGCATTTGGCCCTGACATCTTCTCCTTCTTCTTCTTTAGTTTTTCCCATTAGTTAGGGATCGTTATTCTTGATTTTCTTCATCAACTCATTTCTCTATTTTGCTTATCGTACTCATTCAATTCCTTTTCTCTCAAGTCTTCCGCAATACAGTCCTTCCATCTTCTCTTTGGTCTTCCTCTGTTTCTTCTACCTTTTACTACTAAGCTGTTCATTCTTCTTCCAATATATTATTCATCTCTTCTCATGACATGTTCAAACCAATATAATCGCCTCTCCTGTATCTTTCTAGAAACTTCAATCACTCGAGCCATTTCTCTTATCCTCTCATTCTTTATCCTTTCTTTCAGTGCCTTCCCAACATCAATCTCAACATACTCATCTCTCTGTCACATTCATTTTCTTTTCATTGACACTAACATCTGTCAATTAGAATTTTCTTAATATAGTAGTTGTTTCCATGGTTATAGCATGGCTGGTTGATTTATGAAATTTAATTTCATTAACTCTATATCCATTGAATATAGTGAAAATTATAACGCAGAAGACGCACGTGATCAACCTGAAAAAAACCTTATAAAATGAAATATAACTTTAAAAATATAAAAATTATTAGGTGTTATTTATTTTTAAAATAAGAAGAAAAAAAAAGTTCTAGTATTAAGTAATGTATATATTAATGATATTTACAATTATTTCTAAGTCAATCGTTATTCCATTTACGGAATATAAAATTATTTGAAATAATTGTAGTTTATTTTCGTACCGTTGACTCTATTGAGAATGACCGTGTTTTGTCAAACACTTTTATATTCCGTAAAAGGAAAAAGGATTGACTTAGAGATAATTATAAAGTCATTAATATATACGTTTCTTTAATACTAGGATATTCTTTTTTCTTTGTTAAAAAAATAATAACAATTAATAATTTCTACAAGTTATATTTCATTTTATAAGGTTTTTCTCAGGTTGATGACGTGTGTCTTCTGCCTAATCATTTTCACTATATGAAGTATAAAATGCACAAAATTCGTAGATTATAGAATATTCTTCAATATTATAATAACATTAAATGTCAGAAAACGATTTTAACAGTGTTTTTTCAAAAAACAAAACTGTTAAAATCTTTAAATGAGGGTACTTCAGGTTGACCAATAATTGTAACCAAAATCCAATAAGAAAAGGAATACGAAAGAATTATAATTTTTAGAATTGTAGTG
This sequence comes from Harpalus rufipes, assembly GCA_951394225.1. Classification (NCBI taxonomy): domain Eukaryota; kingdom Metazoa; phylum Arthropoda; class Insecta; order Coleoptera; family Carabidae; genus Harpalus; species Harpalus rufipes. The sequence goes on from OX596292.1 coordinate 5,390,200, forward strand.
TTGATGTTATTGTCTATGAAAAAATCGTCACACACATACACAAACACACATACACACACACACACACACACATATACATACACACACATACATCATCGTAAAAATGGTAAAATCGTATTCTAGGGACCCTGAAACGTGCTTATTGTCTAAAAACTCATCATCGAATTTTTGACTCAAGATAATATCTTCCTTACCTAAAATGACGGTAAAAGCGTCTTTTCCGTCTGTAGAATCTATAATATTATTGCATTGCCTAATTTCCGTTCTTGGATTACACTGAAATACAAGAAATTTGGTATTGCTGGTTTAATACTTGTACTAAGTAAATAATACTTGTGGATAAATAGATTTTTACTTACAATACAAAGTATTACAAGAATCACTAAAAATGTGCTTATGCAAAGCCCAAAATATTGAACAATATTATTAATATATGCACGAAATAAATGTTAAGAGAGGTATTGGAATCATTCTAAAAATCTCATATCCAGATTTTAGTAAATAAGCACGTTTTAAGATCCCTATAATCCGATAATAACATTTTTACGATGATGTCTGTCTGTGTGTGTGTGTTATCAAATTACATCCATTAATGATAAGTATTTTTAACAAATGAATATGGTAAATACTAAGAAATTTGGTATGGTCGTAAAGAGAATAAAAAATACAATCTAAATTTATAAAAAACTAGTATAGGTTGTATTTAAATTAACAAAGTTGATATCACTTCCGGTTATACCGGAAGTTCCAGAATTACACTTTTCATATAAAATAATCGCAGATATTGTATTGAATAAATTATGTCCTATAATCAATAAGCGTATCTGCAATAATAAGCCAGATAAATGGGTGTAACCACTTTTTCAAACACACTGTATATATATATATATATATATATATATATATATATATATATATATATATATATATATACAGGGTGTATCAAGATAATGGAACGGTGCTATTTATTCGTGAATATGAAAAGTTACACAAAAAAGTGATTAAGATATTTTATAAAGCATAGAGGGGGACACATTTTGATATAACTATTATTATTTTAAAGCCAGTGGTACTCAACTTATCGATCAATGTTATACTTTTTTAAACGGTATCATATATTTTTTATTAACTCATTAAATAGCGAATTTTCTTCTGAATTCAACAATATAATTACATTATACCCTTACATTGCGAAAAATTTGATAAAAGTTAATTCAAAGTTAGTATTTTATTTTTTTTAAGTAGGCCAAGCAAACATTTAACTATTAAAACAAAAGAAAAATTTCTGTCATTTTTGTATGTCATTGTTACGTATTATATTATTTTTTCGAAATGTTCCAAATTTCGTTATTCTTTTTTTTTATTTGGCGTAAAGACTAGTTAGTTTTACGAAATTAGGATATTTTTTTGCAAATAAATTGCATGCTAGGAATGCATTTTGCTGGGTCTTACATCAATAAATAAAATCAGTTTTTGTTAAATCTGCTGCCATTATTAAATTAATTATTACAAAGGTAACGAAAATTACCTTAATTGTAATAATGGATAACAATGAAATACGAAAATGATAGATAATTTTCATTTTGTTTTAATGATTAAATGTTTACGCAACCTACTTAAAAAAATTTAAATACAAATGAGATACTAACTTTGAATTAATTTTTATCAAATTTTTCGCAATGTAAGGGTATAATATAATTATATTGTTGAATTCAGAAGAAAATTCTCTATTTAATTAGTGAATAAAAAATATATAATGCCATTTAAAAAAAATGTAACATTGATCCATAAGTTGAGTACCACTGACTAACTTTTCATATTCACGAATAAATGGCACTGTTCCATTATCTTGATACAGCCTGTATATATACCGTGAGTATTTTTTAACATGAAACATGGGATTTGTCACATCCATGGTTACGATATGATTGACAGCAATGTATTTGCCTGTCTCATTTAAAATGAATCATAGGGGACAATTTTGACATTTATTTACTCTGTCAGTGTCAAAAAACCAATTTGAAATAAAATGGTTTATACTGTGGAAGAGAAGGTGCAGATTATTACGTGGTATTATTCGAATTTTAATCCAAGTTTAAGGCAAGTGTCGGACTTGTTCCGCGCTTCATTTCCTGACAGGCCTACACCAAGTGCAGCAACAATTTTAAGAATAGTGAATACCTTTAGAGGAAATGGTTGCGTCCAGCCTGCACATAACAGTAGGAATTGATCCTGTAATATATTAACTGCGCAGAAAAAACATGAAATTCTGACATATACAAATACAAAATAAGAAGAGATTAACATTAAGAGAGATTGGGTATAAGCTACTGCTGTAAGCAAAGCTACTGTACACAGACTATTTAAAAAGGAGCATTACAGATCATACCATTTCCAAAATCACCAGGAGTTAATTATTGACGACACGAGACGAAGAATAAATTTTTGTGAAAGAATGTTTGAAAACGTTAATAACAATTCAGATTTGCTGCAAAATATACTTTTTACGAACGAAGCAACTTTTTATTTACATGGCGAGGTAAATTCACAAAATTGTCGGTATTGGTCCAGCGAAAATCTACATTTGTATCGTAGTACGAGGACTCAACGACCCGAGAAAGTTAACGTTTGGGCTGGCATAATAGGAACCCACATTAGTGGGCCATTTTTGATTAACGGGAATATTACTGCTCAATGTTTAAATTTAATACTTCTGTCAAATTCATCCCCTATGTTTCATTTTAAATGAGACAGGCAAATACATTGCTGTCAATCAAATGTCAAGTCGTAACCATGGACCAAATCTCATGTTTTATGTTATATATATATATATATATATATGTATAAAAGTTATTAACATGTAATTTGGAAAGTTTTGGATTTTATTTTAATGTTTTTTCATTAAAATCTATTAGGAGCTTCAAGTAAAATAGCACTTCACTAATTCACAACTAGCAGCTAAAATTAAATATTTGTTCTCATCGATATAAAAGCCTTTAGTACAAAATTTGAAAAGTTTTGATTTATATTTGAAGGACTTCTTCCGGTTGGAAAATGGAGTATATGAATAAAAAAAATATTGCATTTTATGAAAATTAATGAAAAATATTAAACCACTATTTTCTGACGAAGGTCATGCAGGCGTTATGGGCTGACCTTGTGCCACATTATGTTATACGGAATCTAATTTTTTTAAATAACTTCAAGTATTATCTTTTCATTAATCAAGATGTTTGTATGTTATTTTTCATAAAATTCATTTGTGATAATACACCTTATAAACAGAATCTAATCACTTCCTCGCTGGTATGACGGAAACTTGAATACAAAAAATTAGATAAATGGTTAAGCGGAATGGCTACCCCTGCCTACTATATATGAAGCGAAAATTCAAATAAATTGTTCATGTACTAGAATAGTTAACATTTTAAAAAATTCAACATTAGACGAACATACTTCTAATATGAACCTGCATTTTAAAAACAGTATTATTGAAATCTTATTAGTATATGACTTTGATTTTATAGGGAAAACGAGAAATGCTGTTTTCGTCATAGTCAAATACTAATAGATCTCAAAAATACTTTTTGAAAACGCAGGTTTATTTTAGAACTATGTTCATCTAATGTTGATTTTTTTAAAATGTTGATAGTTCTAGTAAAGGAACAATTTATTTTAATTTTCACTTCATATACCGTGTATCTATCTATCTTAAAAGTGTACGTAGCAGATTAACATGGAAATCATTTTATTTTTGCAATTCCCTGCTTGCCTAAATATTTTAAGCAAAAACGCGTCAAATAAAAGTTTTAGGTCATAAAATTCTGCATCTAAATCAATAAACAGAATTACTTTTACATGTTTTGTAACGGCAGAAATTAAACATGAAAATGTCGAAAATTACTTTGAAAATAACGACAGCCATGGAATTGAACAAAAAATAAATAAATGCTTGACGTTTTTCTATTTGGAGAAATATCGTAAATTATAACAACAATAGAAATATTAGATTAATAAATAAATTTAAAAAATACAGTTTTGTTTAATATATGAATTTATTAAAAATTCAATATTGCGTAACAAAATATGCTCAAGCAAGAAAAGTTTTGTAGTAATTAGTAAACGAATAACAAGTAATTATAAAGATAATAGTTACAATAAATATTCAAATGCAGAACCATTATACGATGACATTCATTAAATATGGAATCTCTTAGATCATTTATGTTTTCGTGTCTTTTTTATAAATTTGATTTTTTATGTAACCCCATAAAAAAAAGTCACATGGAGCAAGATCTGGAGATCTAGCAGGCCAGTCAATAATACCCCCTCGTCCAATCCAGCGCCCAGGAAATACCAGATCCAAATATTCTCTAAAGTTCCTAGTGGGCGCACAACATCGTCTATTGCAGGACCAATTTCATTTTGTAGCATCTCCAAATAATTTTCGGTATTTAGATTGCCACGTATTTCAATAGGACCAATTATGTGGTGACCTAAAATTCCGGCCCAAATATTAACTTTTCGAGGATATTGTGTCCTTGTTGAAATATTAATTCCAGGATTTTCTATAGCCCAACAACGGGTATTTTGGATATTTGGTTCATTGTTCAAAGTGAAAGTGCATTCGTCCGTGAAAGAAATGGAACAAATTTTGATCATTATTAGCCGGGTTCTGCATATCTACGCAAAACACTCTTCTACTTTCTTCATCATATGGGACAAGTTCTTTGTGACACTGAATTTTATAAGAATAATACGTTTTTTTTTTTATATTTTGTATGATGCTGTGATGTACTCCCAACTCATTTCCAATATATCTAGTACTACAGAAGTGGTCTACACTTATCAATAAAAACTTTTTATTAGTATAAATATTCATTTTTTAATAATTTCAAACAATAAAACCAGAGACAAAATCAAATTGTCAGAACATACGTTGTGACAGATAAAATGTCAAGAATTTATTTATTTTTTGTACAATTCCATGGCTATTGATATTATTTTCAACGTAATTTTCGAAACATCGAAAGCATGTAAAAGTAATTCTGTTTATTGATTTAGATGCAGCATTTTATACCCTAAAACCTTTATTTGACGCGTTTTTGTTTAATTGCAAAAAACTGGTTTCCCATGTTAATTTCCTATGTACACCTTTAAGACAGACACACGGTACCTATACGCAGGTGTAGCCATTTCTCTCAAATAATATATGAACTAGTGTATATTCCATTAATACACACACAAAGACATTATCGTAAAAATGTTAAAATCGGATTACACAGGCCTTGAAACTTGTTTATTCATGAAAATCTAAACCGGTGAATTTTAACTTGATCCTAAATCTCTACTATTGGCAGGAGGTAAAAACATCGGTATCTCTACCCAGTTTAAAAAAAAAGTTATATATTTCAACCGTATGCAGTAACATAAAAAAAATTTTGTTGTTTACCTACTCTGAAATTTAATTTTTTTCAAGAAAAATTAAAGAACAACCAAGTATGTATTTGAATTTCGGTTAATTTTGACATTCTAATTGACACTAACGACATTGACAAGTTAAAAATCAAGATCGACTCAATACAACAAAAATAGGTGTACGCGATTTTTTTGCAAACCAGTGTACCAATTTCGGTTCATCATAGCTAAAATTTAATCAGTTGCTCTCTTAAATGTATACAGGATGAGTCTGAGACGACGCCTTCCCTTTAACTTTTTAATTATAAGTAATACCTTAGAAAGAAATGGCTCATATAAAAGTTTTATTATTTGAATTATAGATAATATTTGACGGCAAATATAGATATTTTTTTATAAAGTCAGGTTTACAAGATACAACTATCAATTTTTATTTTTTAAATAGCAACCTATAATTATTTTACTAAAATATGAACCACTACATTTTTGTCTTTTTAACGATCTAATAGTTTTTATTAATGTATTTGAAAAATTGCGAGTAAAATAAGATAAATGAGTTATACGAGAAATATTTTTTATTCAAATATTCTAGGTGGCTATGAGAAAATAAATAATAAATAAATAGATAATCAAGTAAGTAATAATAAATAAGTAACAAACAAATGTATACTTTGTTGGTATTAGCATTGTTATATTTTGTTTATTTTCATGTAGCCACCTATAATATTAGAATAAAAATTATTTCCTATATATCTCAATTATTTTATTTTTCTCGAATTTTTTCAAATACATTCATTAAAATTAATACATTATTGAAAAGAGAAAGATATGGCGGTTTATATTTTAGTAAAATAATTATAGGTTGCTATTTAATAAATAAAAGTCGATAATCGTATTTTGTAAACCTGACTTTGTAAATAATATCTACATCTGCCATAAAATTGTATATTTAAAATTATAAAACTTCTGTATGAGTATTTTTTTCTATTACTCAAAATAAACAAGTTAAAGAGAGGGGGGGCGTCACCCCGACTCACCCTGTATAAAAATTTAGGAACAAAAAGCCAAATACAAAGATTTTTTTTTAAGAATATTCGGATTTTTTAAAAATAATTTAGTGTGCTTTTTTTGTAAATAATGAAATTTTTTTTTTGATAGTTAACATGAAATTAAGTTTATCTTTAAATTAATATTAATATAATAAAACAAATTCGTAACTAAACAGCCTTTATATAATTTAAAACAGGAAAATACAAGTATGTGGATTTTTTTAGGTAAAAAGTTAAATATTGTTTCCATTAAAAAAAAAATGTTAATTATTTAATGAACTGTTCTATGAATTTAAAAAAAATATAAGGAACAAGAGAGCACTAACATAACCCTAACAAAATATGTGTTAAACAGTATAATATTTTATTAATGCCATGAAGTTGGCACGTCATCAAATAATCTTAATTATTTCATAAACCGCTTTATGAATTTCAAAAAAATTTAAAGCACAAAATAGCACTAACAAAGCACTACCGAAAGATATAATAAGTAATTTGAAATATTATTAATGACGTGCTAAGTGTGAACTTGGCACGTTATCATATAATGTTAATTATTTCGTGAACCGTTCAATTAATTTTAAATTTTTTTGAAGCACAAAAGAGCACTAACAAAGCACTAATTACTAATATAAAAAAGAATATTTGTGCTTCCAATGACGTGCCAACTTCACGGACCCGTGAAGTTGGCAACCACTTATATTTTGTTAATAACTAATGAACGCTTGGGGTTGCTGACTTTATTTATGTATATCCTTGAAGCACTAACGAAGCACAAACGATTGACACTAATTTGGTCGTTTGTGCTTCTAAGGTGGTTGCTGACCGTGAAGTTGGCAACCACTTTTATTTTATTAATAACTACTGAATGCTTGGGGTTGCTGACTTTATTTATGTATATCCTTGGAGCACTAACGAAGCACAAACGATTGACACTAATTTAGTCGTTTGTGCTTCTAAGGTGGTTGCTGACCTTGAAGTTGGCAACCACTTTTATTTTCTTAATAACTAATGAATGCTTGGGGTTGCTGACTTTATTTATGTATATCCTTGAAGCACTAACGAAGCACAAACGATTGACACTAATTTAGTCGTTTGTGCTTCTAAGGTGGTTGCTGACCGTGAAGTTGGCAACCCCTTTTATTTTCTTAATAACTAATGAATGCTTGGGGTTGCTGACTTTATTTATGTATATCCTTGAAGCACTAACGAAGCACAAACGATTGACACTAATTTGGTCGTTTGTGCTTGTAAGGTGGTTGCTAAGCGTGAAGTTGGCAACCACTTTTAATTTGTTTATAACTAATGAATGCTTCGGGTTGCTGTATATTTTCTAAAGGCACAATTAAGCACTAACGAAGCACAAACGATTCCCACCAGTTTGGTCGTTTGTGCTTTTAGGTGGTTGCCAACTTCACGGACCTATAAAAACCGTATAAAAATTGTTGGGAGCATTTTCGATTTCCACCACTCTTCATCTTTTTCAAAACATATATAAATTGCTAGAATCTACGAGTACAACAATACAAAATAATATTAGAAGAATTGATAATTATTGTGAGGAAAGAGCAAATACATCGAAGGAATACGAAAGAATTATAATGTTTGGAATTATAGTATTTGAGTTATCAAACACGAAATTATGATCACACATACAAATTCATACAGACATTATCGTAAAAATAGTAAAAATCATATTCTAGGGATCCTAAAATGTGCTTATCCATTAAGAACACATTATCTAATTTTGAACCAAAGACAATATGGTGATGGATGACGGAAGGTAAAGATTACAAAGAAATTATTTTTTATAAATCTTGCAACCTATGCACAACATGGAAACTTAAATATTAAATGAAAAATGGGATCTAGAACTCGGTTGATCAAGTAGTTAAGTTGTTGTTATGTAAAAAAAGTATTGTAGTGTATTGTATTGAGTGTCATATTTCGAGGATTGTAATTATTTGCTAATATATATTTATTTAGTTAAATCGTTATTTGTAGTATCTTCCGTTATTCAAATCTAATAAAACTTAGAAAAAAGTAGTAGTATTAATGCTGATTAGTAGATGACTACAGAGGAGATGACTAGCAGTGTTTTAACTCTGTCAATTGTTTATGGTGTATTTTAGAGAAAAATACTTCAAATAAAAATTGAGTATAATTCATTTTCGATTGACAGAGCTAAACCACTGCTAGTCATCTCCTCCCTAGTTATCTCCTAATCACCATTCATGCTGCCATACCATCCTTGCTTTTGATAGTAAATAAAGAAATAAATAATTAGGAATATTATCTTATTATAACTGTTTATTTGAAATTTTTCATATTTATTTTACTAGCAAAACATAATTATAATAAAAATAAGATAATATTAGAATAATTTTCAATTCTATTTTTATTTACCATACCGAACGAAAAGGATACAAAAAATTAATAAGAAATAATTATATTGGCTTATATTACAGCGCACTTTTATAATAAATGGGAGTGTTTATTTACAATAATTACAAATAGATGATATAAACAAAAATTCATCCGATTACAAGACTTTGAGGTGTGAGGTGTTGCTAATCGTTATCGTTATCCTCTAAAGATAAATCCTATTCGCTCGTTACATATTCAGCATACCGCATATCAAGAAAAGTATTGTTACTATTAACTATATAAATACTAATCAGTGTACAAGAGATTAGAGATACCGCTATCAAGAAATAAGATGTAATTATTTATGTTATAATGTTTCACCAAATGCCTACAGCTGAATCTATAAATTTTATTAATAATGCTTATACAAATTTTAGGCAAAGTGTTTTTCATAGTCAAAACAACATTATAATTCTTGATCGGTGGTTAAAATTTGAAATACCTCTCAGGTAAGAAAAGTGTTAGTGGGGGCAGTGGAGAAGTAAAGTTTAGCAAAGGATTTCGGATTCTAAGACTTGTGCAAAAGTGCAAGTGGCGCCTACGGAAAGCATCGAGCGGATGTTTTGAATACTAACGCTTTTACACGCGCCCCTTTAAATACAAAAACATTAGGAAGAATGATACTCCATCTGTGAATAAGGAACGACGGAAGTCGGCCATCTTGAGACACCAAAATTACGTGTTCTGATTGGTTCAAAACAATTTTGGCTTATTTCCGCTGGCAGTGTAACTCGTGTGTACTTTAACCAGGGGTTTCATTTCCGTCTTTCTACTGAAGCAGTTCAGTTCGTGGTAGTTTAAGTAAAAATTTTGCTTTCGTTTTTCGTTAATAATTCACAGTATTTAAATTCGTTTGAATCTGTTAAATAGTTTGTATTTTTTCTTTTTTATTATTTACAAAAAATAAATGCTACGCCACTGGTAAGCGCAAACACTAACAGCCACCATTTTGAGACAGCACATTTTGGACGCAACAATTTAGCGTGTATCGTCCTTCCTTATGTCTTTATATTCAAAAATACGCTCGGTGTAAACATACTCTATTTTTCTTAATTTCCCGTACCAAGAATCACCGCCACCATATCTCTACTTACCATTTGCAATAAAGTCAAGTACTTCTTCCACCACAAGTACTTCTGCATCTGGGGTCCCATGGCAGCCAGCATGTAGTACGTGTACATGATGATGTGCACAAAGGTGTTTAAGAAGACCATGAAAGTACCATTACCGCCAGGAACGAATTTCATTCCGATCCAGCTAGACACTGGCATGATACCATGGTGAATGACGTGTAGAGTAGATATTTGCTTGTCCTTCTTACGCATCACGAAAAACAACTAGACGAAAAGAGAATCAATTATTGGTCCCAATTGCAATTGTCATTCATGTAGTGATTAAAATGATCATGATTTTCACGTTTCTAAAACTGCCTACAATGGTTGCAAAAGATTGCTTTTAGACAATAAAAAGAGGTATATTTCACCCATTATACTTATATTGCTTTATTATTGCTAAATAAATGTTCATACTTCGAATTTTGATGAATAACAAAAGTCACACAGTATAGTATAATCCATTCACGTTAACGAGAGAATTAATTCCAAATTATTTCTCTAACGTTTATAAAGGTATAACAGCTAAAGGAGATACCATAAATAATTTCTACATTATTAAAGATACAATAAAATACTATAAGACAATATTATAGAAAAGCAAGGAAGACAACCGATTAGAGAAGAAAATATTTTTTTAAACCAGTGGTTCTCAAGTTACAATACAATGTTATATATTTTTAAATGGATGATATATATTTTTCAGGTTCATGCCATATTTAATGCTAATTTTCGACACTGAATTTTGAATTTATCTGTCAATTACAAACATAAATATTTCAACTGGTTTTTTGGGCAACGAGATTTATTACAACAAATTATTCTATATTATTTTATATATTATATCTCCAAACCTATAGGAGATATAACAAAATTGTAAAATGTATCGAATAGAGAATTTTAAGTTCTGTAATACTAATAATATATTTTTTTCAAAAAAATAATATTTAGAATTTTATTTTAAGATACTACTACTTCCGGTTTTCCAATTAGTACCAAAAGTTATTCAATTCTCCCCATTAATGTTAGACTGAGGAATCCGTAGTCAACATGTCTTTAGTCTCATCGAATTTGAGAAATCGTACTTCCAACAACCTCACACACATCCACACACAGACATCATTCTGAAAATGTTTAAATCGGATTCTATGGAACTTAAATCGTGCTTACGAGTATTCAATAAAATCTAGATATGCATTTTTTAGCATGAATACAATACCTCTCTTAGCGAGAGGTAAAACTGGAAAATTTACATTTTCGCCTGTATCTAGCGACCTATGAATTTTTTTTGCGAATAACAAAACACCATTAAAATGGTCTAGTAGCGCAACTTTTGCCTAATATAACCGAGTTGGTATCTCTTATAGTTCTCGAGATTCCCATGTTGGACAAGTTATCCTGAACCCCTGTATATTCACTTGTTATTTGAAAATATTTTCTACTCTTAGAATTTATATTAAATTATCAAATTGTTTATTATTATAAAACATCTAGGTTTACGATAAAAATGCTAATTAAAAAAGCATATTCAAATTACTTAAGTCTGTTCAAAATAGTATTGTTAATGACTTAAGAAATTTTTGGGACTTCATAAATAAGAAAAAATCAGCTCTATAAAGCTGGCTCAGCATTTTCATCTCACAACAATAAACATAGTACTAATATTTAAAGCTCATTTATTGCTAATTTATTACTCATGTTTAAAATTTATTGCTTTTGCCGATTCGGAGAAAATTGATGTGAGCTAGCTTAAAGACAAGCTAGCTCAAAACCAAAAATTAAAAAAAAAACATGTTACAAGACAGAATACGATCTGTTATAATTTATTGCTCTATTTAAAAATTTATTGCTTGCAAATAATCATGGTTTTCGTTAAACAAACTGCATACCACACGTTTTAGCCTACTAAATGAATATCTAACTTCAAAAAATGCTTTTCTACGGAAATTATATTTTATCGCAGGTCATTATTAGTTTTCAATAATATTTACGCGTGTGAGCTGCAGCAATAAATTATTTAAGGGGCGCATTTAGCTAAAACTCCAATTTTACAGGATTATCTCACAACAAAACTATCTGTCGCTATAGGGCACTTCAAAAATTGTTGTTCTACGGAAATTATACTTTCTCGTAGGTCACCAATTTGTTATCAACAATATACACGTGTGTGAGGTGAAGCAATAAATTATTTTAGCCGCCAATTTAGCATAAACTCTACTTTTTTAGGAATATCTCGCAACAATAACTATCTGTCGCTATAAGGCACTTCAAAAACTGTTATTCTACGGAAATTATACTTTCTCGCAGATCACAAATTTGTTATCAACAATATACACGTGTGTGAGCTGAAGCAATAAATTATTTTAGCCGGTGGTTTAGCTTAAACTCGACTTTTTCAGGAATATCTCGCAACAAAAACTATTTGTCGCTATAAGGCACTTCAAAACCTGATTTTCTACGGTAATTATACTTTCTCGTAGGTCATTATTAGTTTTCAATAATATTTACGCGTGTGAGCTGCAGCAATAAATTATTTAAGGGGCGCATTTAGCTAAAACTCCAATTTTACAGGATTATCTCGCAACAAAAATTATCTGTCGCTATAGGGCACTTCAAAAATTGTTGTTCTGCGGAAATTATACTTTCTCGTAGGTCACCAATTTGTTATCAACAATATACACGTGTGTGAGCTGCAGCAATAAATTATTTTAGCCGTCAATTTAGCATAAACTCTACTTTTATAGGAATATCTCGCAACAAAAACGATTTGTCGCTATAGGGCACTTCAAAAACTGTTTTTCTACGAAAATTATACTTTATCGCAGGTCACTAATTAATTATCAACAATATACACGTGTGTGAGCTGGAGCAATAAATTATTTTAGCCGCGCCTTTAGCATAAACTCTACTTTGTTACATCTCACAACAATAAACATAGTTCTAATATTTAAAGCTCATTTATTGCTAATTTATTACTCATGTTTAAAATTTATTGCTCTTTCCGATTCGGAGAAAATTGATGTGAACCTTAAAGACAAGCTAGCTCACAACCAACAATTAAAAAAAAAAAACTGTCACTAGACAGAATACGACCTGTTTTAATTTATTGCTCTATGTAAAAATTTATTGCTTGCAAATAATCATGGTTTTCGTTAAACAAACTGCGTACCACACGTTTTAGCCTACTAAATGAATATCTGACTTCAAAAACTGCTTTTCTACGGAAATTATACTTTATCGCAGGTCATTATTAGTCTTCAATAATATTTACGCGTGTGAGCTGTAGCAATAAATTATTTAAGGGGCGCATTTAACTAAAACTCCAATTTTACAGGATTATCTCGCAAAAACTATCTGTCGGTATAGGGCACTTCAAATACTGTTTTTCTACGGAAATTATACATTCTCGCAGGTCACAATTTAGCTATCAACAATATACACGTGTGTGAGCTACAGCAATAAATTATTTTGTAGCCAATTTAGCTTAAACTCTAGTTTTTTAAGAATATCTCCCAAAAAAAAATATCTGTCGCTATAGGGCACTTCAAAAACTGTTGTTCTACGGAAATTATACTTTCTCGCAGGTCACAAATTTGTTATCAACAATATACACGTGTGTGAGCTGAAGCAATAAATTATTTTAGCCGCCAGTTTAGCTTAAACTCGACTTTTTAGGAATACCTCGCAACAAAAACTATTTGTCGCTATAGGGGACTTCAAAAACTGTTTTTCTAGGGAAATTATACTCTCTCGCAGGTCACAAATTAGTTATCAACAATATACACGTGTGTGAGCTGGAGCAATAAATTATTTTAGCCGCCAATTTAGCATAAAATCTACTTTTTTAGTAATATCTCGCAACAAAAACTATCTGTCGCTATAAGGCACTTCAAAAACTGTTTTTCTACAGAAATTATACTTTCTCGCAGGTCACAAATAAGTTTTCAGCAATATACACGTGTGTGAGCTGGAGCAATAAATTATTTTATCCGCCAGTTTAGCGTAAACTCTATTTTTTTAGGAATATCTCGCAACAAAAACTATCTGTCGCTATAGGGCACTTCAAAAACTGCTTTTCTACGGTAATTATACTTTCTCGCAGGTCACAAATTAGTTATCAACAATATACACGTATGTGAGCTGAAGCAATAAATTATTTTAGCCGCCAATTTAGCATAAACTTTACTTTTTTAGGAATATCTCGCAACAAAAACTTTCTGTCGCTATAGGGCAGTTCGAAAACTGCTTTTCTACGGTAATTATACTTTCTCGCAGGTCACAAATTAGTTATCAACAATATACAAGTGTGAGCTGGAGCAATAAATTATTTTAGCCGCGCCATTAGCATAAACTCTACTTTTTTACATCTCACAACAATAAACATAGTTCTAATATTTAAAGCTCATTTATTGCTAATTTATTACTCATGCTTAAAATTTATTGCTCTTGCCGATTCGGAGAAAATTGATGTGAAACTTAAAGACAAGCTAGCTCACAACCAAAAATTAAAAAAAAACCTGTCAGAAGACAGAAAACGATCTGTTATAATTTATTGCTCTATTTAAAAATTTATTGCTTTCAAATAATCATGGTATTCGTTAAACAAACTGCGTACCACACGTTTTAGCCTACTAAATGAATATCTGACATCAAAAACTGCTTTTCTACGGAAATTATACTTTATCGCAGGTCATTATTAGTCTTCAATAATATTTACGCGTGTGAGCTGTAGCAATATATTATATAAGGGGTGCATTTAGCTAAAACTCCATTTTACAGGATTATCTCGCAACAAAAATTATCTGTCGCTATAGGGCACTTCAAAAACTGTTGTTCTACTGAAATTATACTTTCTCGCAGGTCACAAATTTGTTATCAACAATATACACGTGTGTGAGCTGAAGCAATAAATTATTTTAGCCGCCAGTTTAGCTTAAACTCGACTTTTTTAGGAATATCTCGCAACAAAAACTATTTTTCGCTATAGGGTACTTCAAAAACTACTTTTCTACGGTAACTATACTTTCTCGCAGGTCACAAATTAGTTATCAATAATATACACGTGTGTGAGCTGTAGCAATAAATTATTTTAGCCGCCAGTTTAGGTTAAACTCGACTTTTTTAGGAATATCTCGCAACAAAAACTATTTGTCGCTATAGGGCACTTCAAAAACTGTTGTTCTACGGAAATTATACTTTATCGCAGATCACAAATTAGTTATCAACAATATACACGTGTGCGAGCTGAAGCAATAAATTATTTTAGCCGCCAATTTAGCATAAACTCTACTTTTTTAGGAATATCTCGCAACAAAAACTATCTATCGCTATAGGGCACTTCAAAAACTGTTGTTCTACGGAAAATATCCTTTCTCGCAGGTCACAAATTTAGTATCAACAATATACACGTGTGTGAGCTGAAGCAATAAATTTTTTTAGCCGCCAGTTTAGGTTAAACTCGACTTTTTTAGGAATATCTCGCAACAAAAACTATTTGTCGCTATAGGGCACTTCAAAAACTGTTGTTCTACGGAATTTATACTTTCTCGCTGGTCACAAATTTGCTCTCAACAATATACACGTGTGTGAGCTGAAGCAATAAATTATTTTATCCGCCAGTTTAGCTTAAACTCGACTTTTTTAGGAATATCTCGCAACAAAAACTATTTGTCGCTATAGGGCACTGCAAAACTACTTTTCTACGGAAATTATACTTTCTCGCATTTCACAAATTTGTTATCAACAATATACGCGTGTATGAGCTGCAACAATAAATTATTTTAGCCGCCAATTTAGATTAAATTCTAGTTTTTGTTGCGAGATATTTCTAAAAAAGTCGAATTTAACCTAAACTGGTGGCTAAAATAATTTATTGCTTGAGCTCACACACGTGTATATTGTTGATAACAAATTTGTGACCTGCGAGAAAGTATAATTTCCGTAGAACAACAGTTTTTGAAGTGTCCTATAGCGATAGATAGTTTTTGTTGCGAGATATTCCTAAAAAATTGGAGTTTTAGCTAAATGCGCCCCTAAAATAATTTACTGCTACAGCTCACACGCGTAAATATTATTGAAGACTAATAATGACCTGCGACAAAGTATAATTTTCGTAGAAAAGCAGTTTTTGAAGTCAGATATTCATTCAATAGGCTAAAACGTGTGGTATGCAGTTTGTTTAACGAAATCCATGATTATTTGCAAGCAATAAATTTTTAAATAGAGCAATAAATTATAACAGATCGTATTCTGGCTTGTGACAGGTTTTTTTTTTTAATTTTTGGTTGTGAGCTAGCTTGTCTTTAAGCTAGCTCACATCAATTATCTCCGAATCGGCAAAAGCAATAAATTTTAAGCATGAGTAATAAATTAGCAATAAATGAGCTTTAAATATTAGAACTATGTTTATTGTTGTGAGATGTAACAAAGTAGAGTTTATGCTAAAGGCGCAGCTAAAATAATTTATTGCTCCAGCTCACACACGTGTATATTGTTGATAACAAATTTGTGATCTGCGAGAAAGTATAATTTCCGTAGAATAACAGTTTTTGAAGTGCCTTATAGCGACAGATAGTTTTTGTTGCGAGATATTCCTAAAAAAGTAGAGTTTATGCTAAATTGGCGGCTAAAATAATTTATTGCTTCAGCTCACACACGTGTATATTGTTGATAACAAATTGGTGACCTACGAGAAAGTATAATTTCCGTAGAACAACAATTTTTGAAGTGCCCTATAGCGACAGATAATTTTTGTTGCGAGATAATCCTGTAAAATTGGAGTTTTAGCTAAATGCGCCCCTTAAATAATTTATTGCTGCAGCTCACACGCGTAAATATTATTGAAAACTAATAATGACCTGCGATAAAATGTAATTTCCGTAGAAAAGCATTTTTTGAAGTTAGATATTCATTTAGTAGGCTAAAATGTGTGGTATGCAGTTTGTTTAACGAAAGCCATGATTATTTGCAAGCAATAAATTTTTAAATAGAGCAATAAATTATAACAGATCGTATTCTGTCTTGTAACATGTTTTTTTTTTAATTTTTAGTTGTGAGCTAGCTTGTCTTTAAGCTAGCTCACATCAATTATCTCCGAATCGGCAAAAGCAATAAATTTTAAACATGAGTAATAAATTAGCAATAAATGAGCTTTAAATATTAGTACTATGTTTATTGTTGTGAGATGAAAATGCTGAGCCAGCTTTATAGTACTGAAAAAATCTGATGTGGCCAGCACAATACCTTCCGTCAATTCTGCGTATTATGTAAAAATTCCATACATAAATTTTCTTGCAAAAGATTCTAAATTTTTGGTATTATGTGATTCCCTTTCTCGGTAACTGAATTCCATACCCCTGATAACAAAGAAACCACATGAAATAAGAAAATTATGAAATTTTGAATGAAAAGTTATAACGCTTGTCAGTTATGGACATAATTAAGTGCTGTCATTTTGACATGGGTCCCCATATCTGCTTGCCAAAGTCAGCAAAGTCATGTTACTGCACGCACCCCATACATAAATTTTCTTGCAAAAGATCCTATATTTCCAGTAAATTTATTTCATACACAAACTATGCAAATACTGACTTTTTTTCTTCTTCTTCTTTAGTTTTTCCCATTCGTTTGGGGGTCGTTATTTTTTATTTTCTTCTTCCCCTCATTTTTGTTTTGCGTGTCTTCCTCATTCAGTTCTTTTTCTCTCAAGTCTTCTGCAATACAGTCTTTTCATCTTATATTTGGTCTTCCTATGTTTCTTCCACCTTCTATTAATAAATTCATCTCTCTTCATGGCATGTTCAAACCAATGTAATCGTCTCTGTTATATCTAGAAACTTCTAACACTAGAGTTACTTCCCTTATTCTTTCATTCATTTACATTTTATTGATACTGACATCTGTCAATTTGAATTACCTGAATATATTAGCAGTTTCCATGGTTAAGTTAGCATAGCTGGCTGAATTATGAAATTTATATGAAATTTATTGTCTTTATTCTTTTTTAACTCTGTATCTGTTGAATATCAAATATAAAATGCAGTCAAACCGTATAGACAATAATATATTCTTTAAGTTATAATAATATTTAACTGAGTTTTTAGTGTTTCGGACGAAACGAGATATTCTCGAATCTTGTCTCGTCTCGTCTCGAAATTTCTCGTCTCGGCGAGACGAGAAAGCTTTTTGAACTCACGAGACGAAACGAGACTTATATGTCGAGATTCTCGACAATTATTCCGAGATTTCTCGACTTTTTTTTATTTTTAAAAATACATTTTTTAAAAAAATTGGTAGGGACATTTTGTAATTTTTTATATTTTTGTAATTATAAATCTAAACAGAATCGTTAAAAATTCTTAAAATACAACTACCTCCTACTTTCCTGACGTCACAGTATTCTTGTTCACTTACCGACTCAGCGTTACCTATACCCTACACCCAGTAATGGGTAAAAATCGGATGATATATTTATTTTATTTTAATAATTTAGTATTTATAGGGATTCTTTTTAATAAATAATGTTTAAATAAGCAAAAGATACACTTACAAAATTGATATTATATGAAACAAAGATGCATGAATATAAATATTAGAAAGAGATAAAACTTCTTGTATTATTTCAAACGCTGTTCTATTCTCTTGGAGGTACATTTATATTTATAATTTATTTATTTATTTTCAAGAGAATAACAAAATAAAATATAAATTATAAAGAGATAAAACATAAAAAATGGACTAAATACAATTTTGCCATATGCAATTTATACAGTTTGTTTATTGAACACTTTTGATTTGCAAACCAAGCTTATTTATTTGTTTTATACGCTCTTCTTTAATTTTCCTTATTTTGAATTTTCGCGGCAATGAAACTTCCCAGCTCAACCGTATCTGTTTGTACTTTACGTATAAAATTGATAGTGAATAATATGGTTGTTTGACTCAAACTTTTAAAACACTCTGTATATTGTGTTTCGGTTATATATCAACGTAAAGCGCATATTGGATTTACTAAAAAAAAATCGAGAATCTCGTCGAGATTCTCAGCCGAGACGAGATTCCATTGTTCGAGACGAGAAAAAATCGAGTCGAGACTTAATTTCTTGCCTTCGAGACGAGACGAGACAACGTAGTTTCTCGTCTCGATCGTCTCGTCAGACACACTGAGTTTTTCAAGAGAAACTGTTAAAATCTTCAAATGAGGGTACTTCCGGTTGACCAATTATAACCAAAATCTTATCAAATCTACATATGTTTATAAGGTAGAGGAATAGGTACGCAAGAATTGTAATTTTTGGAATTCTAGTATTGAAGATATCGTGCACGAAATCGCGGTCACATAAATACACACACACACATATACACACACACACACACACACACACACACACACACACACACACACATACACACATACAGACATCATCGTAAAAATAGTGAAATCGTATTGTAAGGACCCTAAAACGTGCTTATTCAATGACATCTCACCACCGATTTTTTTTACCAAAGACAATATCTTGCTTACCTAGAAGTGACGGAAGGTAAAAAGACTCAACAAAAATACTTTCTTCAATAAAAGATGATAACAATTTGTTTTCTACTGGTCCAGATATCGCTAATGCTTTTGCCAATTTTTTTCAAAGTGTTTACACCACAGATGATAGCAAAATCGACTTTAATAGTTTTAATAATGATGAATCAATATTGATTACAATTCCTTATATTTCTTTTAATGGTATTTCTGCTGTTATTAAAGCACAAAAAAATACTCGATCTGTGGGTCCGGATAATATACCCATTTTTATTCATAAAGATTGTTCAGAGTTACTTATTTATCCACTGTATCCAAGTATTAATACTAATACTTTTCCTGACAGCTGAAAACGATCAAAAATTACTCCCCTATTTAAAAATGGTGACAAAAGTATAATAAATAATTACAGACCCATATCTGGCCTGAATTCTGTCGCAAAAAATTTCGAATACGTACTGTTTCAATATATTCAAAAACAAACGAGAAACTACATCAGCTAATTTCAACACGGCTTTATAAATAGGCGTTCAACAGCTACCAACTTAACAAATTTTGTACAATTCGTATTCAATCAATTCGAGAATAAAAATCAAATCGATGTAGTGTATACAGACTTTAAAAAAGCTTTTGATACCATCTCTCACTCTATTCTGCTTTTTAAATTAAATAAAATTGGATTTAGTGATAACTTGTGTCAAATTTTCAAATCATAACTGCAAAATAGGATCCAGTATGTTAACTGTAACAGATATACTTCTTTGTATTTTGTTGCACATTCAGTTGTCCCACAGGGCTATACTTTAGGCCCTTTACTGTTTGTCCTATTCATTAATGATATCACAAAATCTATTAATCACTCCCATTGTCTCTTATACGCAAATGACTTAAGCATATCCAGCACTGAAGATTGTAATTTATTACAGAATGACTTAAAATCAATATTTCAGTGGTCGATTAATAATAAGTTACATTTCAATATCAATAAATGGCAAATCATGACCTTCAGTAGAAAACATAGTAACATAATATTTGACTATTCCATCAGTAATTCTTCGCTAACCCGTGTAACAATTATAAAAGACCTAGGCCTTCTTCTTGATCCAAAATTAACATTGGCCTATCACGCAGATTATGTAATAAATCGTTGTTATAAATTATTAGGTTTTATATTACGTACGGTCTATAATTTCAGAGATGTGGATTGTTACATCACCTTGTTTAAAATGTTAGTCATTAGCAAACTTGAATACTGCTTAATTATCTGGTATCCTTCTTATATATATATATATATATATATATATATATATATATATATATATATATATATATAAGAAGGATACCAGATAATTAAGCAGTATTCAAGTTTGCTAATGACTAACATTTTGCAAAACTTTTTTAAAATTTCCTCAATAGCGTTAGCTAAGTATATATATATATATATATATATATATATATATATATATATATATATATATATATATATATATATATATATATATATATATATATATATATATATATATATATACTTAGCTAACGCTATTGAGGAAATTTTAAAAAAGTTTTGCAAAATTGTATTCTTCAGAATATTGCCTCAATAGCGTTAGCTAAGTATATATATATATATATACTTAGCTAACGCTATTGAGGCAATTTAAAAAAAGTTTTGCAAAATTGTATTCTTCAGAATATTTGAGTACTGACCTGACTACAACTACACTTCTTTAATAAACGTCCATCTCAAGCAGGCATTTTAGAAACCAGTTATTTTTTTTTTGTATAAAATTGTAAACAAAATCATAGATGACAATAGTTTACTAAGCCAAAACAATTTCTATATAAATAAATGTAACACCAGATGTAACAATACGTTTATATCCAATGTATCTCATACGATTTAAATTCTCCTATAATTTCTGTGTCACTCATTCAATACAGTTTGCAATGATCTGATTTTAGTTTCAGTCTTAATGAATTTAAAGATATTTTAAGTAATATTATGTAATATTATGTAGGAGTAATTGTTTATATTCTCTCACTTTTTTTTCTCTTTGTATGTGTACTTTGTATATTATTCTGTAATTGGGACTAATATCCTGTTGAATAATCATAAATATATTTTTTTTGAGATAGCTCATTTAGCTGTTACACCCTGTATTAATACTATCACTTTTGACATTATGGGTACGATATTAACCCCCCTCCGTCCATGGCGATTTGAAAGACATGCTTACGATTAATGACGAGTATAAACTCGCGGAAATAGAGTGTACTTCTTTATAAAAATCCAGGCCTTTTGAAAAATAAAAATAAACTTACTGTGTCAAAATATTCGGTGAACTTTGACATATAGTACCACCAACATGTTCTGGTCATCTGAAACATATACAATTTAATCCTGCAATTCAACTTGTATTTATAAATTGAAAGCCCATTCAAAATATATTTTTTTCCATTTTGCGTCTGTAACAAAGCTATTACAATACCCAAAATAAGTTCGTTAATATTTCATTCGAGTGCTGTAATAGATTAGTATAATTTATTTTTTAAGGTAGGTGGCATGCCAAAAAATATTGAATGTCAAATCTCGCTAAATAAACAAACACAATAGATTGTTAAAAACTTTATTTTTATATAACTTTGAATTTAAAAGTTAAAAAGGAGTTTCTCGAAAACCGTGAACCGACGTACACGTAAATTAGTGAGAAATATTAGTGACAAATAATTAAAATACCATACCAAATCACAGTGACGAAGCAGTGGAGACCAAAAGTAAGGTATAGCTCACGCACTATATTACTGAACAGAGACTAAAAACGAAAAATATTTCGTTCAGTTCTTATCCGAACGAAATCGAAAAATTTCGTTTCCGTTCTTAATGTTCCCACCTAAATATTTTCGTTTTCGTTCACAGTAGTTAAATACCGGTTAATACCGGCTATAACTATTAATGAGTAACAATTGATGAAAATATAGGAATATAATAAGTTTTTTTTTTATTAAACATGAAAAAAAAAACATACATATAAAGGAAAGATAATACATATATAAAAATAAGAAGAAAAGCTTATGCTATGGCCTGAATTTTTTACGATAAAGAATAAAACATTAATTACATTTTATTTCTCCTAACTAATAGTATGTTTTCAAGCAAATCTTCCTTTATGTTAGTTCTCTTATATAAGTACTTAACATAACTAATAAAACGAATACCGACAGTGTGTGCAAATGAAAATGATCGCAGTCAGTGTTCAATAGATGAAACTACGAGTATACCGTTTAACCTAACACGTAACAGGGTTAGCTACTGGAGAGCTACTTTGAAAATCTGCTTGTTTGCAAATCAAATATCTGAAAATTCAATAATATTTGCCTGTAAAATATTTGCTGTAAATAAAATGAAATATTAAATAAAATAACGGTTAAAACCGGTAACCGGTTAAATTATTTCGTTTTCAATCATGAACGAAAAAAATATATTGCGTTTTCGTTTCCGTTTTCGTTCTTATAAAAATTTCGGTTTATTTCGTTATTTCGTTTTCGTTCTCATTTCGTTCTTAGTCCCTGTTACTGAATCCCTTCTCGTCTCTCCCTTTTTCCCCTTTCACTCACTTTAACCACAGACAAACAGCAAGCAAGCTTGCTGTTTTCTGTGCTTTAACCTAACTAAGAAGTAAATGTCGCATACACCAACAATAACATCTGTCATCTTGTAGCATAACTTTCAAACAACTGGCTCCCCTGACTACACGGGCGTCAAACAAAACTAAACATGAATACTACTACGGAATCCACACAAATCACCTCCAAAGCCAACATTCGCTAATGTAGCAGGCAAAGACACCTTCCCCACAAAAGAACAAGGTATCCTATTCAACTTCTTAGATGGCATCAAGATTAAAGACTACATATTCAGTATTGGATACACCGTTGCCCCAAAAAATATTTTTTTATATGACCATTGTGACAAGTATGACATATCAACGTAGTATTCTAACACTGAAAGTTGAACTTATGACATTAGTGTTACGATATATTTCATATCGTAATAGTTGACACGGCTGCTAGGTTACTATGTCATTATTTTCTAGCTGGACAAGTTAAAATGTGTTTAGTTGGTAAATATTTAATAATATGTAATTAAAAATGTAAAATAAATATTTGTAATAGATACATTATTCATTTGTCAGCTGTCCGTACGGTTCAACCTAAATTTCAGTTTTGTAAATAAAGTAAAATTTATTTATGCTCGTCGAAAAAATAATGTTCGTAACTTGTATGAAATGTAAATATCCTAGCTCGTGTGTATTGACTTCTTCTCCGCTACGCGTCGTGCGTCAATTTACACTCGCATGATATTTGGTATTTTTCATAACTTGTTACGAAAATAACTATATTCACATCACGCATATCTAATAACCGAATATGTATACCTATGCTTAAAATCTAAAGCACTTGTAGATGAGCTTGTACAAAAACACGAACTAATTAAAATTAAATAACATGAAATAAATATTCGCAGATTAGTGAACCCGTCCAAAAGAATTATATTATCAAACGTATGTCCGTCAATACCACATAAAATCATTGAAAACCATTTAAAAACACTTGGTATAAAACTACTCACCCATCAATTTCCTGAGAGTGGGAATACAAGAAATCAAATATAAACATATCTTCAGTTTTAGACGCCAAGTCTACATAGCTCCTGAAGACGCTTCAAAAATCCCAGAAAGTATATTGATACAAGACGAAAACATAGAATATTCCTAACCGAAGATATAATACCATCCTCCATTTGTAAAAAGACTGGGCACAATAGTAATCAATGCAAAAACACTACTACCGCAGAAATGACAGTTTGAATTCTACAAATGAATCCATATAAAAGGCCACTCTCAAATACATCAGAAACAGAAACTACAAATGAACAAGAAACATCATACGCAAATAATAAAGAAACCAATCATATAGAACGGATCAGTGCAAATCAACAGAAAAAAAAACATAAAACAAACAACAAAGATACAGATCGGGGGCTAATTCTACTTGAAAAATGTGTTATGGTATTCCAAATACCGACCCTTGGTGCTCATTTTAAATACCCTGGAGAACGATATGCTGTCTTCCCCGACAAAAAAGATGATCCACCCAACTGTGGGTCATGGCCCAAAACTGCCTAAAAAAATTGATATTTTAGAATTTAGGTACTCTGTATGGGACCTGCATAAAATGATATAGATATGTAAATATTGGCCGATAATAAATGCCAGATATTTTCAATGGTGATAGAGGGTGCTAAAGCCTTTTATTGCTGTGAATTTTTCCTATCAAAAATTATCCATGCTATTCCATCCGGGCTTTAATCAACTGATAATTTTTAACCTAAAAGACGCAAAAAATATGCCCGGACACCCTGGATGTATATACGGTTCACCGCACCCTTGCGATTTCGTCAGCCGCTTGAAGTGGGGGCGGTGGTTTTGTTGTATAAAATGATATTTCAAATCTATGTGTTTTAGTCTTTTAGGCTAACCTGTATTGCTAGCAGCGCATATGGTTGACTGATTATCTTCATAGATTGTTACAAAAATATTATCAGAATTCAACGAGATTTTTAATTGAGTAAATAAATTTCTCAACCAACACGCTTCAACAACACAGTGACTCATTGCTACATGATCGGCCTCGGTAGATGATAGTGCAACACATAACTGTTTCTTGTTACATCACATAACTAAACAGCCAAACACCAATGTGTATAACGCACTAA
Organism: Harpalus rufipes; assembly: GCA_951394225.1. Taxonomy (NCBI): domain Eukaryota; kingdom Metazoa; phylum Arthropoda; class Insecta; order Coleoptera; family Carabidae; genus Harpalus; species Harpalus rufipes. The sequence continues at coordinate 5,415,511 of OX596292.1, forward strand.
TACGATCAAAATTAGACTACGCTTGTATCGTATACTCAACAGCTAAAACATCCATATTAAAAACCACAGATACAATACAAAATACAGCCCATAGAATAGTCACGGGAGCTTTCTGAACAAGCCCGATAAATAGCATCCATATTGAAGCAGGGGAATATCCTTTCGAATATAGATGCAACCCTTAACTACATAACAAACCTATCAACAAGATATAATAATCCAGCATACAATAAAATATTCAATAAAAAAATAATACAAAGCACAACACCTTTACACCAAAAAATACGAAATGATCTAGAACACCAACAAATAACAATTCCCCAAACTCATACAAACTCATCCCGCAAACATCCTCCCTGGCTAAACAAGCAACCGAAATACATACTAGACCTGACAAAACTCAATAAATCCCAAACACATCCTGAGCTCTACCAAAAAAATTTAAAAACATCCAGAACAGACATAAAACACTCTCTTCATATACACAGTCGGCTCCAAAAATCTCAGCAAACTGCTATGACAATGAACATCCCAGTCCCAACAACATGAAACAACAAATAAAACTTAAAGTGAAGGAAAAGTGGCAAAATGAGTGAAGCAGCACAACAAATAACAAATGAAGGAAACCAAAGCATGGCCAACCCTAACCCTAGAAGAAAAGAGAAACTAAGTTGCATTAACAAGACTAAGAATAGGCCACACAAACACGACCCACGGACATCTCCTACAGAAGACCAACGCACCTTTATGTGATAAATGTAACGTGCAAATAACAGTGAGACATTTAATAGTAGAATGTCAAAAATACAACCAGTATAGTACAATTGTTAACAATATTCCAACAGACCTTAAAACCGCGCTATCCAACAACGCACACACACAATAGTATATTATGATACAAGTGTATAAGCTAGCCTTTACATCACGCCACTCCGCGTAGCGGAGTGGCTTTAATGTCGTAGTGTTTTAAAGGCTAGCTTATACACGTGTATCATACGCTATTTTTTATTATTATTATAAATGCACCATAACCATTTAAAACTGAAAATTATTGCAAATCATACGGTTTTGATTTTTGGTCCAGGGAGTTTGAGTGTTTCCAAGGAGACAGTTAGCAATTATTAGTATTGTTAACGTTAAGTCAACAAGTCAATATTTTTCACGTGATTAGGAGAGTGAGAAATGAATAAAATTAATGAATTAGTAGAACAGGCGGAGATAAGATTAATTCCGCCTAAATCTAAAATGCGTACTATAAGGGATACGAAAAATTAAATAAATGGATGGAAAATAAAAAGGTCGAAACTTTGGATGAAATACTCATGCTGGCCTATATGAACCAAACGGTATAATGGTAATTTGTGAAATTTATTGTATTTATTTTGTGTTTCGTTATGGTCAAATCAGTATAAACCTTCCTCATTATGATGCATTCATTCCAAATTACAAGCAATGCTAAAACTTAAGAAAAGAGTAAACTTAGCTACTTTTTATAAATTGCATGCTTTCATGAAAAGCGTTAATAAAGGCTACGAGCCGAAAAAATCTTTCATATTTTCGGAACAACAGTTAAGGAAGGTTTTTATTGAAGCCCCAGATGATACGTATTTATTTTTGAAGGTAAGCGCGACATGAATTTGTTTACAAAATTTAATAAATATTTTATTTTGAAGGTAGGAGCCATATGTGGAATAATTGGCTCATGCAGGAGATACGAATTATGTGATTTGCGCCTGTCTAATATTAAAAAAGAAGGTTCTGTTTTAGTTATTAATATTCGACCATCGAAAACCAAAAAGGTGCAATATAGAAAAATATAATATAAAGAACTCATTTTATAATTGTCGATTATTTTGTTCGAAGGATTGGGCCACTCCGTTCTGCGTCCTGACCCAAACTTCTTTCTCATAGAATAAAATGACATTTGTTCTTTAATATAGATACTATTTCAAAACTATTTCCAAAATGCCCGAGTTCTTACCCGCAAGGCCAAAGGATCATTGGAATAGTCGACAGGTTGGCATCTGTAACTGTAATGGTTTAACCATCCGCAAACTGACACCTAGAAGAAAAAAAATATGTATTTATACACGGTGTAATATAATTATACAAATTAAAATTTAAATAAAGGACCTAAGAATAAGCGTACAAGTTCATGTAAGCCAATTCTCACAGATGTTTCAATTTAGAGATACATATTTGCATATGAGTGTTATAAGGATGTTCCTGTATTTTTACAATAATTTCTTGTTTTAACAATGAAATAATTATAAATTTCAAAAGTTTATGAGAGTAAACGCATAGTGCGCTTTTACATTAAAAAACACTAATCAATTGAAAATAAAAATTTATTTATATTTTGTGTATAAACTGCATTCTCTATCAACATGCCAAATTTTAATTCTTAATTATTAATAGAAGCTGAGATCTAGCACTTTTACTTTTTTAATTGTTGTTAACAAAATATAAATAAAGTAATGTTAAAATTATTCACAGTCTATGAACTACAACATTACACATCAACGAGCATTTCTTCAAACGCGCCAAGAATGGGTCTCATTTTTATATACAGCTGACACTGAAAAACGGCCACTCAAAATAACTTTTTTATTTATAATTATTTTTTATTTCTTTATATACTGGGTGTTATTTAAGTAAACGTACAAAGCTACACCGATAGTAGAACTAACGCTACGGAGGGTGCCGAGGGTGCCTAGACAAATATTAAACTATAAGAAACGCAAACCTAAAACTATAACAAATGACTTTACAACAGTGTATAAATACTATAGGGCTGCCCTTATTATATTTTTTACCCTACAAAGATGGTCTCAAACAGAAGTCTCAACCTGTAAGGAAAGAAATGTTCCTGATGCGTAATTGTCATTTGCATTTTAATTGGTATATTGAATAATCTAATTTTGCTTATTTTGCTTGGTTTGCCATTTTATTATTGCAGTCAATTTTTCTTTATTCGAAGTAACCATTGTTTGATTGTTATATATATATATATATATATATATATATATATATATATATATATATATATATATATTTACTAAATTGGATACAACATTGAGACACATATGCACATGGCCCGGATTAAACAATATTATTAATTCACAACGATTAGATCCAAAATGTTGTTTTGTGGTACTTAGAGCAAAATCAAATTGTGATGGCGCTACATGTCAGGTGAGAATCATTTCATATTTATGATGTTCTTTTTGTATTTATATTTATTTAATATTGTGTGACGTGTTCTATACATGTGCATAACATGTCGGTGAATAAACTATTATTATTATTATTATTATTATTATTATTATTTACTTTATTCACCTAAGTCTAGTACATCTAAGAGCTACAAGGTAAATAATTAAATATGTACAATACATTAGCAAAATTGTACTTTTCATTTTCAGGGCTCTAGGATTGCTCGTAATGATGGCCTAAACTTCGGGTTGGCAGGATGGAGATCTCTTCTGCTGACTAGGATGTGATCTTTAGGTGTCCTAGTCGGTTTCAACCATATTCCAGCTATAAACCATACAGCTGAGGATATATGGGATTTTAGGAAAGTACTTTTCTTATAATGTGGGCTGTTCCATATATTGCCTCTCTTTGAATTTCATATGGGTCGTGATTTCCAGGGATGCGTTTGACATTTTTAATAAATTCCTTATTTACAAAACCCGTCGCTCCAATTATTACTGGAATTATTTCGCATTTTGTTTTCCACATCCGTTTAATTTCAATACACAAGTCTTTGTATTTTAATTGTTTTTCGGCATCCTTTGTTATTATTTTCTCATCGGCTGGTACGGAAACGTCAATTAAATATGTAGCACAAGGAGTTCTTATAATAATATCAGGCCTATTAGCGTTGATGGTACGGTCAGTTCGCACTCCCATATCATACAATATTGTTACATTTCCTTTTGTATCATTCACTACTTTCTCTGGCAGATATTTGTACCATAGTTGTTCATTTGTTTGTCCTATATAATGATTGAAGAGATTGTAGTGAATAAGATTGCAGATTTTATTATGCCGTATGACATATTCAGTTTTGGCCAATTCTGAGCAGGATGACATTATGTGATGTATGGTTTCATCTGCAGCTTTACAAATTCTGCATGACTTGTTTTCGGATGATTTATGGATTTTCTTTCCTATATATCTTGTTGTTATGGCTTGTTATTGAGCCGCTGTTATTAAACTCTCCGTTTCCCCTTTAATTCTTCCTCTTCTTAGCCACATGAATGATTCTATTTTATCATACTCTATTTTTTCCATGTCGCGTAATTTTTGTCCATGAAGCGGTTTGTTTCTCCACATTTCATATAAACGTTTCCTACATTGTTTTTTAATTTCTACTGGGCTAATATTAGTTCTTTCTTCTTGTGCATTGTTTTCTACCTCTTCCATATCTGCATTTTCTACTAGTTCTTCATCTAAACCTTCTTCATGCCTAATATGGTTCCTTCTGTTCTCATATTTTTCAATGGGCTTGTAGATTTTTTGTTTTATTCGCAAACATCTTTTTGATAAGGATGTATAATGTGAGAGAGTTTCATCGTATATTACTGTATTCCTAATAATGGGATCGCTTGATGCTCTGTTTGTTATATAATAGTATAGGCTGTACATAGAATCATAATATACACTTTCTATTTGTTGGAGACCCCTTCCTCCAAACTGTCTTTGGGCATATAATCGGTCCACATCTTGTCGTGGGTGAAACTGGCCGTTAAGTGTTAACAACTTTCTTGTTTTCCTATCTATTTTTTCTATTTCAGCTATGGTCCAGTCTATTATTCCGAAGCTGTATCTGAGGACTGGCACAGCGAAAGCTCCTATAGCCTGAAATTTATTTTTGCAGATAAGTTGTGATCTTAATATTTTTCTTATTCTTGTGAAGTACTCATTTCTTAATCTTTCTTTCATTCCCTTATGGTCAATTTCCTCACCTTCTTCTACACCTAAGTATTTGTATGTTTTACCAGGTTCCAGTGCTTGTATGCTCTCTTCATCATTTAATCTCATGTTCTCAGACCAACTTAGTTTTCCCCTCTTAAATATAGCCACAGCGCATTTCTCCAAACCAAATGTCATACGTATGTCATCAGAGAATTTTTTAACGACATCTAATGACTTTTTTAATTCGTTCTCACTTTTACAGGTTAATTTCAAATCGTCCATATATAATTGGTGGGTTATTGATATCGGGGATCCTGTTAGTTTATAACCTGTCGCAATTTTGTTAATTAGTTTGGAGAGAGGCGCCAAAGATATGCAAAAAAGAAGTGGGGATAATGAGTCTCCTTGGTATATTCCCTTTCTTATGTGTATATAGCTGGTCTCTATGTTACCTTCATTTGTTTGTAGATGAAGTTTCGTTTTCCACATTCCCATGAGATGTTTTAATAAATTTATAATTTCGTTGGATATACCGTAGATTTTCAATGACTCAATTAGCCAGCTATGTGGAACACTGTCATAGGCTTTTTGATAATCAATCCATGCTATACACAGGTTCTTCTTCATTTTTTTCATATCATGTAGCATGTACTTAGAGCAGAGAAGGTGATCTTTGCAGCCCTGGAAACCTTTGGCACATCCTTTCTGTTCAAATGGTAATATGTTTTCTTGATTAGTGAAAATGGCAATTTTGTTTGCTAAAATACCCGTTAAATTTTTATAAATTGTGTTTAAACATGTTATTGGGCGAAAATTTTTAGGGTTTTTAGTATCCTTTCCCTTTGGTAGCATATACGTAATACCTGTTGTAAGCCAGTCAGGAATATTTTTCGGCTGCTTTATGAAATCGTTATAATGTTCTGCCAGATATTCGTGAGCCACTTCTAGTTTTTTTAACCAGAAATTTGGAATTCTGTCAATTCCAGTAGCTTTCCAGTTTTGCGTTCTCCGTATCGTCATAGTTACTTCATCTTTGGTTATCACCTGCGAATCCATCTTGTTTCTGTGTTCTTGTTTCAGCTTCCGGATCCAATCCGCTCTTCTATTATGATCGATTTCACTTTCGTATATGTTTCTCCAATAGTTTTCTAAAGTTTTTTTGTCGGGAGATTCTGATTTTCCATTTTCATTACTTCTTACCTTTCTATAGAATGATTTCGCATTTGTTTGGAACATTCTATTTTCTAAAAATTGCTGCATTCGTTTCTTGTAACGCCTTAATCTCTGGGCCGTGGCAGTAATTCTTTGTTTTACCATTTCTATGGTTTCACTTAGACCAATTTCTTGATTCTCTAAGTATTTCTTTTTAAGGTAATTTAGTCTGTGAGCATTTCTAATACTTTTATTTTCTTTAATTACTTGAAGGTGAGATAGGTCTTTCCTTAAATCATTTATTTTATTTAATAATCTTTTTTGCCATTTTGGAGTTTCTTGTTGTTTTCTCTTTTCCGTACATTGTTTTACATCTTTTATATGACCATTTATTTCTTCTGTTAAAGCGTAAGCTGTACTGTATATTAATGAGTTTGTGTATAATACATCAGATTCTTCTTTTTCCCTTATTATTTCTTTGAAACATTCATTCCCTATCGTGATTAATTCTTTATTATTTTTTAAGAATTTAAGTTTCGGCAGCGGGGCTCTAATATTAAAATTGGAATTGTAGACCATCTTAAGTAATTCATTTATTCTGTTTTTTAATCTTTCCTCAGTTATAATAATTCTATCATGACTATCTGACATTCTATTTTCCTCTTCTCTGCTGTTATCAACTTCAATTACATCTATAATGGCTTCACAGTTTACCTCAGCTTGAACCACTGTTTTTACATTGTCTATTATTTCTTCTATTTCACTATGCGTTAGTTTCTGACTTAGCTCAATTTGTCTTCGTTGATTTTGTAGTTTGTTTGCATCAAGATTTTTTCTGATATTTGGGTTTCTTTCGCGCCAAACTTTGTATGCATCTCTATAAGTTCCTTCCTTTAGCCTACTAAAATGGTAACACCACATGACTTCTTTGTATTCATCTTTTGACCAGGGTAATCTTTTATTTGTTCTAATAGAGACTGATCGTACTTCTTTTGCGATTGAAGGACCACTTTGAGCTTTCTCTGCGTGGTGACCTTCATCTGCTCTTTGCGGTGTTACTCGGGTGTTTTGTACTCGTTGTCCTTGTTCATTGCCAGGGTTGTCATCCAAAAGCATCTGTCCTGTGTGTGGCGAGATCCGACCCGGTGATCCCGGCACGCCACACGAGATTTGATATCTTGTTCGTACCATTTTTCTCAAATTTTGCATTTTATAGCTAACTGCCAGCTTTGTTTTCAGCCGCCTCTAACATGAGGTACAGACGCTGTCGCCCTGCCGCTCCTCTGGAGACAGACGCAGGGCTATGATGACTCGGGATCGTGGTGTCGTCACTCACCAGGATGCATAGGTGATTTTGCATCATCCTTGCTAGTTTTAATTACAGCCGCCCCTCTGGGAAACAGACGCTGTTGAGGTGCCGCACCTCTGGTGCACAGACGCACCCCTTCAAGGCATGAGGAGCCAGGGACGCCACTCCCCGTACTGGTTCCAAATTTTTATATATATATCAATCAAATATATGACATCAAATATTTGACATCTGTCAATATACACTTTCAATTTATTAATTACGTTTTTATGAATTACAGTCCATTATATATATAAATAGAACACCAAACCACATCTTCATCCCTTCCATGATTAAAGATTTCTAAAAATTTGTACCATAATACCAGATTCTACACTAGATTGACAGGTGTCAATTTCACCCATTAAAATTACAGTTTATTTCCAAATTCAAAGCAAAACTATTTGTATATACAAAAATACATCACTAAACCACCACCTTTGTATAATATATATTTCTTAATAATTACAACTTCCAATTTTAATTAAGATTGACATTACAGGAATAGTTCTTATTATTATTATTATTATTATTATTATTATCCTTTATTCATTCTTAAAAGTTACAAAAGTTTTGTACAACGACCTGTCAAGAGGTAAGTATATACAAAATATTATTATTATTATTATTATTATTATTATTATTATTATTATTATTATTATTATTATTATTATAAATTGTTGAATTTTACCAACCTTATGACGTTATAAACTGTCAATTTTTACATAACTGACACTAAATGAGTTTTGTAATAGTTATTTGCGCACCAAGTAAAGTAAGTGAACTTTTATGGACTTTTATGGACCTCAGTTTCGCTTTGGACCTCAGACAGAAAAGAAACTTACCTACCGCGTTACGCATAATTTTTTTCTCGTTACCACGAAAGAAAATCCATTTGAATTCGTAATTATTTTTCACATTTTCGTTTGTGACAAGTCAAATAAATGTATGTGCTTAATACCCAAAGTAGCGATGCGCAAAAATAAAACTAATTGATTGAAACAAAAATATCATTGTATAATTGTGAACCAAGATTGTGAATGTTATTGTAATTATTTGATTCTGCTATGAATTGAGCGACTTCAAAGAATTTACGAAAATTGAAAGCGCTACCAATGATGAGCAAGCTTTTTTACTGCCGGAAAAATCGAAGACAAGATATGAAAGAACTACAGAATATTTAAAGAGTGGAGTCTCTCCAAAAAAGTAGTCGATACTAACGAAACTGTATTTCTGGCATATTTTAATGAAAGATTGAGGATAATTCGTCGGTCGGAATCAAACCCAGTATTTAAATTTAATTTAATTTTAAATATTTACGTGAATACAAATTAAATTATACGGGAGGTATTGTGTTGGCCACATGATTTTTATAAAATTATGTTAGCGGAATTAGATAAATTTTTGTACATTATGTAACCGTGATATTGTTTGACTCACATAATTTGCTTCGCTTGTTTTGGAAACACTTCGCTCATCAAACAATATCACTATTTTTATAACTAATTATGTTTATAACTATTACAAAACTCATTTCGTGTCAACTATGTAAAAAGTGATATTTCATAACGTTGTAAAGTTAAGTAAAATTGAAGTTTTTAAAACAGAATTAGATAAAAAAAAAATTACAATCAATGTGTTCTCTGGAAAAAATGTCACTCAAAAAGAATTTTTTCAAAATTATTTTTGATTTGATACTTTTATTTTTTTGCCCTTTTTTTAACACCCTGTATAAGATTATTGGCAACGCGGCGTATTTTAGGCTTTCATAATAAAAAAATACTACATATCCATATCTGCATACTCCTGATCAGTAAAGATAATTGGCATTTTGAGAATATCAAATAAATTGTATACCTATGCAAAAAAATGTTAACATCCACGACAATCAACATTTTTTCCAGAGAGCACATTGATTTTTATTTTTTAATTTGTCAGTTTTAAGGGGCTTCAGTTTTTATAGAAAGCATATAAAACATTTTTTTTTCAGATTTGCAATCTATAGGGTTAGTTTTTCCATCTGTTAAGCATTGTACGCTTACTTAAATAATACCCTGTATATGTAACTAGGCTTAGGAGCACACAAATTATGGTATTTGGCAAGTTGGTAGTGCTTTCCGATTCACCGGAAGTAGTAACTTTCATGTTTGAAATGGGACACTCTATGTTTTTATAAATTTGGATCTACGTAAAATTACGAATTAAACTATATATTTGAAATGAATTTTTATTGAAGAAATAAATTACAGAAATTTAAGAGAATTTTATGAATAATTAGCCTGGTAACCGATAATATGAGGTAGGCTGGGAAAACAAATTGATCATAATACGTAATAATAATAGTGGCATATAATTAAATGATAAGAATTAACTTTGTTATAGTAGGCAATTACCTCAACTGTTTTCAGAGCGTACCTGATTAACATAACCAGGTTAATATAATAAATAAATATATCATCACGGCATATTACCCATTGCTGAGTGTGACAATCTGATTAATTGTTCATCATTTTCTCTTATGTTTTTGTAATTTATTTCTTCGATAAAAAAAGAATCACTTCATATATATCATTTACGTAGATTCCAAAATATAGAATAATATATAGAATGTCCCATTGAAATAAACAAAATAATAACTGAAGTGAACAACTAACTAAAACTAACAACTAGATAATTACACTTTTAAGAGCCTGTAGCTCGAAAATGGTGCATTTTCCGGATATGAGTTTATTAGTAAAAGTTAGTCATTTTACATCCCATGTACATACCTTACAAATTTGTAAAACGTATTCTTTAACATTCTGTATTTGACAGCTTATGAATGACGAAATAGATATCATTCGCGAAAAAAAAAACCATACCTATTACCTATTTATGTATTTTCCAGGCGAACGATTTACCGGCGATAAAATTTCCGTACACGGAATGTTTAAATGCGTCGGCTACGAACTACAATTAAACTAACCTCGTAGAATATCCACGCACTGATGACAACCTGTATGGCATTGTAGATGATAAGTGTATTTTTGAGTTGGAAGGGCTTTCTGTTCTCCATAAGTTTAGGACCAATTTTCTTCACGAAAATGGCGTAGCAAATAGACATGAAAATTGTGGGAAATGGACTGGACATCATGAACCAGTCGTTCACTCTCGGATCTACAACAAAATAGTAATTGAAAGATAAGTGTTATTGTGTTGTAATATTAGTACAGTTGCGTAATAGAGTCGTAGGCGAGTTATGCAAAGTAACGAGTATTTCATTGGGGTATTCTATTATATTTTTATTTTATTTTCTGACTTATATTTACAGGGGCGGAATTAGGGATGAACTTTATAGACTGTAGCCCAGGGCCCCGCTAGTACAAAGGGCCCCTGGCTATTATTTATTCTTGAGAAATTATTTCATTTTCTATTTCTACAAAAAAAGTCTCCGTACGAAAATATGTGTATATGTTATGCTTACATGGTATAATGTTACATTTTATATGTATCTATTAACTTAGCAAATGTAAAAATAAACAGCAGTACAAAATAAATAAAAATCACAATTGTCACAAATTTAAAATTATTTATCTTTTCAAAATTAAATCAAAGTTATTTTATAAATTATATACAATTTAATATATATATATATATACAGGTGTAACAGAAATAAGTACATTGAATTCAACCAGTGGTAGAACTCGTCGAGTGCAACAATATTTCTTAATAATTTTTTCTTGTAAACCTTCTAGATATTGAGTTAAAATTCATCAAAATTTTGTCACAAATTTTATTACCCGCCTGTGGTCGAATAAAATAATATCTGAATGTCAGAAAAGTAGAACGCGTGCGCGTTGCATAATGGTAAAATTCAAAATCTGCGCGTGCGCGTGAGTCTGCGAACAGATGTTTTTGGTTTGTGTCCATTGTAACCTTGTGACTGTGACTGAATACAATAGAAAAATGAATTTCAGCATGAAAGATTAGAAACTGGTGGATAAATTGACAGATACACCAGAAGATGAAACTATGCTAAAAAATGAGATTTCGAAAAAAGATTACGAAACAGAAAGAACTTTTTAAAAATTCGCATATTTAAGGGTAGTTTTCATGAAACTGTTGAAGTTTTTGGTACCACTGTCAATGCATTTGCATTATTTTATCTATTACTCAATAATTTCGTTAATGCTATTTACTTTAATTATTAAGAATAATATCTTATCCAACTATTTTTTAATGTAATTTTGATAACCATATATTTAATGAAATGTTAATTAAAACAGCAGTAAAAAAAATCCTTAAGAAAAGTCGATTTTTCTTTTTTTGAATTAAAAAAAAAACTCTGTTTTGTAATCTGCATATGTCATACTACTTACCCTTAAATTTACGACATTAAGTTCTAAACCACCCTGTATATATAATTTTAATTATGTTACGTATTATACAGAAAAAAGCTAATAATACAGTTATTTATTATATTGAAAATATTCATAATTTTATAACAAAATTTTATAACAAAAAAGTCTTCGTATAGTAATCAAAACATTAAAATTATAAATTACATATGTTGTATAAAGAAATATAATATTTTGTTGGGTTTCTTTTGAATTTTATATCTACAACTACATAACGAGCTACTGAATCTATCAAATTTTTGGTTTCCGATTTCGATATATTCTGCGATTCCTCTTGTAGTTTATTTTTAAATTCTTCTTTAGTTTTAATGGTACAATTTAGGTAGGTTAAGTTGCCCCCCCCCCCAAGTCGGAATTAATAATAAATTAATGTGACCAATTGCGCCCTTTTTGCGCTTGTATGCACCACCTTTACTTTTTTATGCGCTCTGCTAGTTTCTATTTTTTTTTTTGTTTTTTTCAATGGGGCGGCCAACTTAATGGGTAGCCCCCCCCAAATTGATAAATATGTATTTTATTGTTATGTAAGCTTGATAAACATATGCGCTACCATGCCCCAGTGCAATATATTAATGCGCCAATCACGTTCAGGATATATGTACGTATTATTAAATCTCGGACGGGCTACATTAATGCTGAATTTTTAAAAATTTGAAAAAAGCTATTATATTTGAATACGTATGCGCTCTTATGCGCTACCACAAATTTTCAATGCGCTTTTTCCATTAAAAATTGAAAATTATGAATTTTCTAAACGAAATTTTATTGTAAATATTATGCGCTACAGTTTACGGTGGAACAAATTTAAAAACCTAGAGCCTACAATTCATATAGAAAGGGCCATAGAAAGAATATTTTTTTTTTAAATATTAAATACGATACCATCATTTTGAATGCCTTACGCATCAATAATATTTAAAGTTTGTGGGGCATTGACAAATTTTCAATATCCGTTAATAAAAGAAGAAGAAATATTCTACAATAATGAACAAATTGTAATTCAGTAACATTCTGTATATTAAATTATTAAAAAATCTTTCAGGACTCATATTTCAATTAAAATGATACAACCTTTTTTAGTTTTATATCTGTATATTTATTTAAATAACGACGTTTCGGCAGTATTAACTACTGCCTTCTTTAGGAATGAATAACAAATCAACAAATATATAAATAAAAATAATTAAAAAACATTAGCAACAGGTAACCAAGGTGACAATTACAACATATTTAATATAGGAAGCCATGCACGACTATGATGTATACCATCACAATGATTGAGATTATTACTGTTAGTTTTAAAATCTCAATGGCTTCTCTAATTAACCTGTTGTTTAGGTGTGTTAGTCTCGCCAGTATTTTTGTATCTTCGAATTTTATACGGTGGAATTCTTCCAGGGCATGCTCTGCAACTGAAGATTTTTCTGGCTGGTTCAATTTGATCAAACGCTGGTGTTCACTCAATCTTGTAGAAATGGTTCTACCAGTCTGACCAATGTAAACTTTCCCGCAGACACATGGAATCTGGTAACTCCCTGATGACTGAAGAGAGATGATTTAGAAAAACCATTCTTCATAAAAATATTCTTAATTTCTTTCATTTCTTCATTAAATTTCTCTGAATGACAAATTTCTGAAGCTCTTCTCATTAGGCATTTAATTGTACCATATTTCTGAGAATTGGCATTAATATATTGATTAGGGGTACATCTTTCTTATGTAAATTCAGTAAACCATAAAATCTTCGAACATATGGGTCTTGAGGAATAAGTTTTTTTTATTATTTTTATTTATATATTTGTTGATTTGTTATTCATTCCTAAAGAAGGCAGTAATTAATACTGCCGAAACGTCGTTATTTAAATAAATATACAGATATAAAACTAAAAAAGGTTGTATCATTACAGCTTACATAACAATAAAATACATATTTATCAATTTGGGGGGGCTACCCATTAAGTTGGCCGCCCCATTGAAAAAAACAAAAAAAAAATAGAAACTAGCAGAGCGCATAAAAAAGTAAAGGTGGTGCATACAAGCGCATAAAGGGCGCAATTGGTCACATTAATTTGTTATTATTAATTCCGACTTGGGGGGGCAACATAACCTCTACCTGTACAATTTGCATCTTGTAAGTAAATGGCTATTGTATATATTTTAACGCGCCACTGGATCTGGCCCGTATGCAAACACCGGCACTCGTAATCGCTAGCGGGAAAATCCCATACGCGTCTAGACTGGTTTAATTACATCTGGTGGGCTGATCGTTTGTATTCGATGTCATGGTCGTGTCGGAGAGTTTCAGAAAGACATGGGAGGACAGCCGAGAAGACAGTCTGTTATAAGTAGCGCTGTGAGGATCCGACAAAAATTGGATTTGAGAACCCGGATTTCAAAATATCCGGATCCTCGGATATCCGACATTCAGATATTGAAGCAGATATCCGAAAATTTAATTCGAATTTGGATCCGGATCCTGATTTGGATCCGGATCTGGACCTAGATCCTGATCTGAACTTGGATCCGGATTCGATATTTTGTTTACGGATCCGGACCTGGACTTAGATCCGGATCTCGATTCGATATTTTGTTCACGGATCTGGATCCAAATTAATATGACATGAATATCATTAATTTATTATGTGGTTTTGATGAGATTCGATGCTAATATTTGAATATAAGGTTCAATATTGCGCGATAAAATCTTCTCCTTTATTTAGCTCATTTATTTAAAGTTACACCGCGACAATAACAAAATTAAGTATGCCAACATTGGATTCTAGACGTAAGATTCGTTCATGCTTGGTTACTGCGAAATGTTATGGATGACGTCAATTCAATGAGTCTTATTCAAATAAATATTCCTAGGTTGGCATCTAGGTCGTATATAACGTTTTGCACTAGGCTATGCAGAAAAAATTATGAAACTAGATATCCAGTTAGAGACGATTATGTCTAATATATGAAAGTATGATGAATGATAAGATGGATATTTTCAGTCTTAGCTACTGTCAATATTTTATGTAAAAATTTATTGTAATGTACAAAAATTAATTTCTACTTTTGTTTTTGTACTTGTATAGAATGTATATTTTTGCATGTGTGTCTATTCATGTTGTTATTATGATGTATTGGTGTATCCAATCCCCTGTTATTGGGATACTTCGTATCCTGTTGGGTGGTTGTAAATAAAATAAATAAAATAAAAAAATACTGAAAATATTCGAATCCGATAACCGATCCGGATACTGAAATTTCATAATTAAAATCCGATACTCATACACATATTCGAATCTACGATCCTATACTCAAATCCGTTTCCAAGATTCGATATCCGATACTCAGATTCGGATCGAAAATCCGATGTTCAGATCCGGATCCAAAATCCGATACTCAGATCCGGATCCAAAATCCGATACTCAGATCCGGATCTAAAATCCGTTACTGAGATTTGAATCCGAGATCCGGATATTTCCACATTCAATTATCCGGATATCCGGATGTTTTTGGATCCGAAACCGAAATATCCGGATCCCACCACTAGTTATAAGCAGCGAGAAATGAGCAGGGGGTGATATAAATAGTCTACGAGTTATGTACATAAACAAATGTAGTCATATAAATAAATATAGTGATATAAATATTGTTTAAATAAATAATCTTAGTGATTAAGTATTTAATAATATTCTTTGTCTTAAATTAGTGTTTATAATTATTTAATCATAGTATTAGTTATTTTTATTATCTTTTTAATATTTATCCTAATTATTTATCGTTTAATAAACGTATTATTTTAATTAATAATATTTCTCTGATTTTTACACTTCACCCAAATAAATAAACGTTACAATATCTAATATAATAATAATAATAATAATAATATTTTTATTTTCTGTAGACTTGTGATACAAGTGTAGAATCGTCATTGTTACATCGTCATAGTTACATACATAAATAATACAAATATACAAAAATTTAAAATTTTATGCATGAAGAAACTCAGCAACTGTATAGTATGTCTTATTGCAGAGGAATTGCTTGAGTTTCTTTTTGAACGTAGATATGTTTTCACATTCTCTAATTGTGGTCGGTAAATTATTAAAAATACTAAGTCCAAGTATGTGAGGAGAGTTTTTAGTTACATTATACTTACAATATGGTAATCTAAACAGATTTTTATTTCTTGTGTTTGTTGTATGAATGTCATTGTTAGTCTTGAATTTGTTTTTATTTTTATAGATAAATATAGAGAGTTCAAGAATATATAAACTTACTATTGTAAGGATTCTGTATTTAATGAAGAGTGGCCTACAACTGTGTGTTTGAGGAACATTTTCAATACTACGTATAATTCGTTTTTGGCTGATGAGAACAGAGGCTAAAGTCGATGGGGATCCCCAGAAGCAGATACCGTATCTAAATTTTGATTCCACATATGCTCTATAAAACCACAAAATGTATGAGATGTCTAGGACTGATTTTAAGTGCCTGATTTGAAAACAAGTCACGCTAGTTTTTGTAATTAGATTCTCTATATGTTTATGTCCATCTAGATTCTCATTGATCGTGAAACCTAGAAATTTACTATTTGAGACTCTAGCGATAGACGTATTATTAATCTTTACATCCACATCTAGAGTGTGTTTATAGTGTTTATTATGGAACCTTATATACTCGGTTTTGTTAATATTGAGATATAGAGAATTATTATGGAACCAGTCAGACATTTTACTTACGTTTTCATTGCAGACATTTTGAATATCAGAGTTCGTGTTATTTGAAATAATGATTGATGTGTCATCGGCATACATCGTTATTGAGCAGTTGTTAGAGAATACGGTAGTTAAATCATTTGTGTAGATAATGAAGAGTATAGGTGCAAGTATACTGCCCTGAGGTAAACCTATGTTTGTTTCACATTGGCTTGAAGCGGTGGAGTGGTAGCCTTCTTCATCAGTCCAAGCTACTGCTGTGAATTGTTTTCTAGAAGATAAATAGTTGGTAAGCCAGTCCAGTGCCCCGCCTCGTACACCATATAAATATAGTTTATGAAGTAGAACATTATGACTGACGCAGTCAAAGGCCTTTGTGAGGTCACAAAATATGCCTACAGGAAGAGAGCCTTGTTCTAGATTGGAGATTATAGTTTCAAAAGAATTTTGCATTGCATATTGTGTGTTAATAAGAAGCTGTCTAATCTAATTAGATACAGGTATTCAAATACCTTTGAGAATACAGAAGACATAGCAATGGGTCTGTAATTATTCATGACTTTTTTGCAGTTTTTCTTGTGCACTGGTATTATTTTGTTGATTTTTAGACTTTGAGGGAATTCTCCTATTTTAAAAGAGAGATTCACGAGGTAGGTCAGTGGAGCAGTGATGTACGGGGAGCATTTTTTAATTAAGAAATAGGGGACATCATCTGGCCCGGCTGATTTTTTATTTTTTATCTTATTGGAGATTACTTTGCGTACATCTTCCTCAGTACATGGTGTCAAGAAGAAAGAATTCGCTTGAGGTTTGATATGATTCTTTGGTGCATTAATACTATTATTATTCGGTATTTGATTTAAAATATTATATGGTATTTCTTTAAAGAATGTATTAAATTTTTCAGCCACTGTTTTTGGATCCGTAATAACTTTACCATCAATGTTTATGGAGGGGTTATTATTTATTGTTTGAGGCTTGATTCGTATCTCGGATTTTATAATATTCCAGACCGACTTAGACATATAGCTTGACTCTGTTATTTGTTCTTGATAGTATTTTTTTTTGTATTTTTAATTAGACAAAAGTGATGTTTTTTGGCTGTAAGATAGGCTGGTTCTAATTGGGGGCACATTTTTTTCCAGTAGTAGAGATCTTTTAATTTATTACTGGAAATTTTTATTTCATCATTTATCCAGGATTTATTATTGGGTTTATCAGTGATTTTAACTTTACTTATGGGGAAATGTAAATTGAAATAGTATAAGAAAATGTTATAAAATATATCAAAAGATTTGTTTAGATTACTCACAGTATATACTTGTTCCCAATTTTCGGTTTCAATGTTTAATAAAAAATTTTGAATGTTTTCCTTCGAGAAATTCCTCACATACTTGTACTTAGGAAGATCCTTATTAGGAGTTACAGTTGTGAAGACCGATCTATGGTCGGAAATAATATTATCTAGAACAGAGCAGTCAGTAATAAAATTGCAAAAAATATATTCGAGAGTGTTATTTCCTCTTGTGTTTTCCTTGACAATATTTTTCAAATTAAAGGATAACATGGTGTCACAGAGAAGTTTGAAGTACTTATGATCTCTAATTGGATCTACATTAAAATCTCCGCCGATTATAAAATAGGTATTATTTTTATACACAGAGACTAAAACATTGTATAGTTTATATATAAAGTCATTAAATTGATTGAGTGTGCAAGGGGATCTATATATTGTGATCATAATGAATGAAGTATTTCGTGTTAGGTTCCACTGAACGCCACAGATTTCGAATAATTTATCTATGCAGAAACTATGTAGGTTTAAATCTATAACATTACCAATATCATTGCGGCACCAGATTCCAACCCCACCGCCGCTTGTCGAAGAGCGGTTGTAATTGGAGATATTTGTAAAATTGTCTATATTTACGGAATTTATTGTTTCATGGTTTTCCCATGTTTCTGTTAGTAGCATGAACTTGATATCATACGCATCACTATTAGTATATTCACTTGATATATAGTCAATTTTGCTAGAGTTTAAAGATCTACAATTTAAAAGTAAAGTGTCGAATCTTCTTATACCTCTAGTAGGAGCAGCAGATGTCAAGCTTGAGTGTTCTTCGCTTGGGTTAATAATAATAATAATAATAATATATATATATATATATATATATATATATATATATATATATATATATATATATATATATATATATATATATATATATATATATATATATATATATATATATATATATATTTACATCCCACTATCATTGCTGCGTCCTTTCATGGCTCAGACATTGTGGCAACCACCGAAAGGAATAGAGATAGGCTTCGATTTTATGAAGTATATCGACTATTTTTTTCCCCTGATTATGAATTTCGGTTCA
Organism: Harpalus rufipes; assembly: GCA_951394225.1. NCBI lineage: Eukaryota > Metazoa > Arthropoda > Insecta > Coleoptera > Carabidae > Harpalus > Harpalus rufipes. The sequence goes on from OX596292.1 coordinate 5,434,439, forward strand.
AATTTCAATTAAGTCAATTTACAACGATATACGTTTCCGTTCATTTCACGATATTATGAACTCCTCCAAACTGAGTGAATCCGACGTCCAGAGTATATACTTCATGCATATCCCGTACTTTGTGACATCCGATTTGTATATTTTTATTCATACTACCGTTACAATGACGTCCAGCAACGTTGCCAATATTAAATACATTATTCTGATGTAGAAACCAAAGCGCAATCTTTCATAGTCATATGCACACCCATATGTTAGAGATTTTTTACAATCTCTGGTAATGATATAAATGTCTGATACTTATTTGATTTAGTTTAGTTCAATGTTTGAAGATTTAAAGCAGGATAGATACTTTATTTTATTAAAAAAAAATTATTATCATTAAACTAACGAAAATTGATCAACGTAATCTTTCTTTCCATAAAAATTCCTAATCTAAACCTAACGATATTTTACAAAAATAATTTTGCAGTTTTTAATGTGTAATTTTTCTTGTAATTTTTGTAATATGATTTATTTGCTATAAGAAAGGATATTTAACATAATAACCTGACCCTAATACCCGGCACCCGGTGTAAGAAATCAATGGTAAAATTATCGTTTGGCTATAGATAATTCCCTATTATAATTTTTAGATCAAAAGTGTAATTACAAAAAAAATGTTCCAAATTAAAAGTGGCATCCAATGAATCCTAATTTATTGATGTGCTAGAAATCCTGTCATTAATCATATGTAAATTAAAAGTTCTATTTTCAAGCTGTTTACACAGTGCCATGAGAAATATAACAAATAATAAACTGTTGGTCTGTGTTTATGTAATTTTTACTTTGATTTTATTGTTATTAAAGATAATGGAACCTCTTAATAAAATGAAATGGTCTTTACTTGTGAAAATATTAATTTTAATTTAACTCAAGCCTTAAAGAGACATTTATTTAGGTCTATCTGCCTGTTTCATATCATCATTTCTCATGACTATCTGTATAAGCAACATAAAAAGAAACTTTTAATTTGCTACTACTTCGTAACAGGAACAGGAATGTATTAATTTCAATTAATTGCCATTTTAAATTATGAGTAACTTTATTATTTAAACTTTTGTTTTAAAACTAAAATTTTACCATTGTATGTATTTCCTATAGATAGGGTATTAATCACTAAATTCTGATCACCAAATTGTTTCAATACAAATATCTGTTAATGCATTCCTGTTATCATTGAAACCAATCAAACATTAAAAAAATCGTCTTTGTTAATAATGTTTACACTGTATTTATGTTGTATGGCCTCGGGCGTTCAATAAATCTATTATTATTAAACTAAAAATACATTTTAATATTAAATATTTTCCATCATTTAAAAGATTTAGGCCCGGTATTTTCACTTCAGAATAAAGTTTCGAATAAGTATTCGTTAAATAAATTTATTCTATATATTTATTCAACAAATAACTTCATTGAGTCTTTTCACACATTTGACAAAAACAAATAGCTATCTGTCGAATAATTTTAACATTCGTGAATTGGTAACCTTGCAGAGTGAATTTGTGTCAGTGGAGAAGGATGGAGTTTTGCGTAGCCACGTTAGGCAGACAAGGATGAAATGTGTCAAATTCTTTTGAATCCGTACTTGTCAAAATTTTGTTTGACATCCTTATTGTCATCTATATCCTCCTGCATTTTTAGCCCCGTGATAGTGTAGTTTAACAAGTAATCTATTGCAGTAATCATACACGGTAAACGAAATATATGTATATTGTAAAAAGAAATTCAGTTCGAGGTAAATGAATATTGTATAAAAGTATTCAAAATCCGAAAATATTTTACTAACATCAAATGTCAGGATCTTTATAATGATTTACCCAAGGAGGGATTTACCTATGTATGCACTGTTTGAGATCAAATACGAAACTCAATTTGTAATAATAAAATAAGAACTGTTTGTTTTCATAATCGGAATCTGTCAAAAATTTGATGCGTGTGGTTAGGTTGCTGTCTGATCGTGCGTTTTCGATTTCTCGCATTATTTATTCATTCATAGTTCAAACAATCACCAGAATCATTAAAAATATTTAATATATCCACTTTGTTAATAAATGTACACTATGTAGAAATGTAATGTACATACAAATAAACCCTTTATTCGCTACCCAACTAGCGAATAAATTATTCCGCGAATAACATGTTATTCTTTCGAATAAATTTATTTGCAAGTGAAAAGACAACAAAAATATTTATCCCAAGGTTAAATTTATCTATAGCTTTATTCGGAAGTGAAAATACCGGCCCCTACTCATGAAAATTCTCCGCTTCGCTCCCGTGTTGGCTCCCAACGACGCTTAATATACATATACATATAACTTCTCACGGACGGCAAATACACCATTAATCGTGGTTTAATTAGGATGAAGGAAGAGCTGAAATTTAATGTTAGATAAAAACTAGTTCTGTTGAATGCAAAATCGATTTTTACATTACGACCATTCAACTCTAAACCTCAAGTAGAGTTCAATAATATATAGGATTCATATAATTTTTACGATCACGTGTTCTATGCATATATTTGCGTTGACCCATACCCCTTGCAAATCGTTCTCCGGAGCATTTTTCATTGAATTTGCGAGTTAAAGCTGTTAAATTACCAAAACTTATTATTTTTAAAGTAACTAAGTAATTTAATTGTTGCTATTATGATGGCGACTGTAACAGAAAAAAACATAGATCGTAACTAGGTGTTGAGAATATTTTCCTTAGTGACAAATCAGTAATTTTGGCGACACAATAATAATACTTGTATTAGCGCAAAAGTAGATAATTTTTACACAAAACTAATTTCGTGCCGTTATTCGAAATATCTTCAAAATTTGAATATCCTTTTAATATAATATATACAAAAAAATATATCATCACGACATATTACCTATTTCTGGGTGTGTCAATTAGCTTTGAACGCAGAAATCAGTAATGATGATGACATATGCGTATCATGCCGGCGTTTATCAGACGTCACCTCACAGGCACTTACTGCTGGTGTAGAAAGTGAAATACAGGAGTCTCTTTTGTGTCATTTAAAATTCGAAATAATTTTGATGTCAGGCGCATGGCCACTGGGTACCATATATTAAAAGAGAAAAAAATGAATTTCGCAAAAGTACAATTTTTATATAATATAATTCCAAGGAAATGGAGACTAATTTTACAAAAAAAAAACATCAATTATTAATTCAGTTCATATTACATGCCTAGTGGTTACTAAAAATAATTATCTGTATTTTGCTGTGATTTAGATAAATATATTTAATAAGTTCATTTTTCACTTATTTTGTAACAGTGACGCATTAATACAATATGCAGTTTGTTTTACTACACTGATTTTTTTATTTATTTATACATTTATAAAGAAAATGAATACAAGTAAACCGGGGTTCGTCTTTATATTTGCTATAGTAAAAAGGAATTTATCACCAAAATACTTATTAGTTACCAAACGCAAGACCCGAGATTCACTTAATCCCACACATTTATTTTTGTCTTAAATTTCATTTTAATTTAATTAATTAAACTATTTTCAAATCAACAGCAATCTATACACTCAATAAATAATTAAGTACCTATTTTGTCCCGCACGAAATCAGTTTTGTGCACAAATTATCTACTTTTGTACCAATACGAGTATTATTATTGTGTCGCTAAAATTACTGATTTGACACTAAATAAAATATTCCCAACGCCTAGTTACGATCTATGTTTCATTCTGTTACAGAAGCAAATGTCTCTTTCATAATAGCAACAATTAATTTACTTAGTTACGATAATACTAAGAAGTGTTGGTAACTTTACAGCTTTGACCCGCAAATTCAATGAAAAATGCTCCGTAGTTTTGAGTAATTAGAAAATATTTTTATACTTACTAGTAATAACGATTTTAATTATGTATACTTATTCATAAATATCTTTACCAAATGATTTAAATTCATGAAATACTATTATGGAGAACTATTCAGTTTATTTCCAGAAAGAATATTTCAAAAACCACACAAATTCGTTATTGTTGCCAATAAATTAATTTTCCGCGTTTCTTTCTAAGTAGTGTAGGTTACAATAAAATTTTAGCTTTTTAAAAGCTATTAATTTTTGAAAATTGTTCTTTTACATAATGCAAAGAAATATAATCACAATTTTCAAATTACATTATAATAAAAATAAAAAGCAAATAGCTTAACAATTTTTTTCACAAAATAATCTTATAAATTTTGTTTTAGGTACCTACACCTATATTTGTAAACAAAATTATCTAATGGGTCTATATTCTGCTCACATCTTAAAGTCATACGCATTTGTAAATCTGTAAATAATGAACAAAATCGCAACGAAAGCTGGCACTCTTATGTATAATTTTATATTAATCAACAAGAATAGATGTGTTTTTATGACGTTTTTAGAGATTTAGAGGGCTGTAAGACTTATAGATGTGAACAGAATCGACCCATAAACTTATGCTATTAGTTATAGGCACGTAAAATATTTATTAATAAGTATAAATATCGTTATTACGAGTAAGTATAAAAATATTTTCTAATTACTCGGCAACTCACTTTGGCTAAACACTTTAGTAAGTAGAGGGGAAATCGAAATAAGCATCTAAATAAGAGTAATTAAATTATCTATATGTTTTAATAAATAGTTTAGTTTATTGAGAGTTAATTTGTTTAAAACATTTTTTTCTATTTAGATTCTCCATTTTTCTACTCTATTTCAAATTTCAATCTTGATATTTTAGAATAAAAGTTTATAAAGATTTTATTTTTATATTTCACTGTAGCATACCGTCCTTATATTTATTCCATACATTTAATCATAAATTTTGTTATCCTTACAATTGGCATTTATTTACAATTTGCACAATATTTTGTAATTAATAATTCAGCTTTATGTTATTTAAATAATTTCCTTTTTAAATTGAGTACATTTCTATTTTGACATCATAGTTTATCGATTTTGTCTTTACTAAGAGGATTTTACAAGTACAAAATAAATGTTTGATTATTTAAATATTAATTTAATATATTATCAGGAGTGCACAATATAACTTTAAATACGATTAAAAGACTTGCGCGCTAATGTATTGCCCAGTGCCCACTGTTGCCAAGTATACGGAGTTCAGATTGTCGGTGGAATGAAACTTCTGTATATACAGTGTATATACACCGGACGACACTAACACCACAAGTGGAATTTTTTTGAACTACAAAAAATATACATTTTTCACTCCGCTATCATTGTGACGTCCATAACAAATTTTGCCAAACGATTCTAGGGGCCCCCCTGATGCCAGAAAAAAAATTACAAGGCATTTTAAAGTGACGTCCGTATACCGGACGTCATATGCACAAGGACGTCACTTTGAATGTAGAAAATGACACAGGGGACGCCACAATGGTAGTGGGATGTAAATATATATATATATATATATATATATATATATATATATATATATATATATATATATATATATATATATATATATAATAATAATAATATAATGTAACGTTTTATTTATATGGGTGAAGTGTAAAAATAAGAGAAATATTATTAATTAAAATAATACGTTTAACTAAGAGCAATTGAGCATGTGCGGAGTTTATTTAATATAAAGTGAAAATCATTATGTTACGTATTATACAAAAAAAAATCTGTAGTGGCCAGCACAATACCTTTCGTCAATCCTGTGTATTATGTATAAATTCTATACGTAAATTTTCTTGCAAGAAATTCTAAATTTCCAGTAAAATTCTTTCATAAACAAACTATGCAAATTGCACTTGACACTGACATCTACTTCTTCTTCTTCTTTAGCTTTTCCCATTCGTTAGGGCTCGCTATTTTCTTCTTCCACTCATTTATGTTTTGCGTGTCGTTCTCATTCAGTTCCCTTTCTCTCAAGTCTTTTACAATACAGTCCTTCCATCTTATCTTCAGTCTTCGTCTGTTTCTTCAACCTTCTATTACTAAGCTATTCATTCTTCTTCCAATATATTCTTCATTTCTCCTCATGACATGTTCAAACCAGTGTAATCGTCACTCTTGTATCTTTCTGGAAACTTGTAACACTATAGTTATTTTCCTATCGTATCTGTCCGTGTTTTCCCCAACATCTACTTCAACATCCTCATCTCTGCCAGATTTATTTACTTTTTATTGATACTGACATCTGTCAATTTGAATTATCTGAATATATTAGCAATTTTTATGTTATAATGAATTTCACAGCCCAAATAATGTCATGGAAACCAATGGAAAAATTAAATGTTTGTGACTGACGGATAAATGTCAGTGTCAAAAATCCAGAGACATTATTGAAGATTATTTCTGCAAAGTACATACATTATATTATTTCTTATTGTATTAATAGTTAAATATTTAAAATTATAGGTATATTACATATACCCTTCAAAAATACTGTCAATCCCGACAATGAATTAGAAACAACTCGACAAATTAAAAGGAGTGGGACAAAATTTCTTCATAGAATGAAATTAAAATTAAAACATCTAAATATAAAGAATAGATGTAAGTAGGATTTTTGATATAGAGTGTAGGTATACAAGAAATGTTAAATACAAAAGGGCACGAGCAGTCATGTCACTTTGTTGGCCTTGACAAGCAGATATGGGGGCCCGTGTCAGAATGATAACTAGTAATTATGTACATAGATGTAAAGTATCATAATTCTTCATTCTAAATTTAGTGATTTTCCAATTCCATGTGGTTTATTTTCCTCCACAAGGAAATTACATATTCCTGGTGACAAATTAACTATGTGAATTTAGAAAATCTTGAAATTTTAATGAATAATTCTGACTTTTCACATCTATGTTACCAGTTATCATACTGACACGGCCCTCAAATCTGCTTGTTAAGGCCAACAATGTCACATGACTGCTCGCGTTCTATACTTATGTAACCAAAAATGGAAGTGGCGAGAGGTATTGTGTTGGCCACAAAAGATTTTTTTAATTTTATTGTAACGTTTATTTATTTGGGTGAAGTGTAAAAATCAGAGAAATATTATTAATTAAAATAATACGTTTATTAAACGATAAGTAATTAGTATAAATATTAAAAAGATAATAATAGATATTTATGCACCAAGTGAGCTAAGATAATGTTTATTCATGAGAAGAAATTTAACTCACGGCCCCGTAAGGCTAGGCGCAAATTGAGACACGAATAGCGCGTGTCAGGTGACATGACACGAGCGGCACGCGTAGCGTGGTGTTCCGCATATTGTGACGTTGGAAGCTTCCAAAAGTGACTTGCAAACTATCTCCAATCAAAAATGTGTGACTCGCGAAGAAAACATTTGTTATTAAACATGAGTTCCGAATCAGAATCAGATAATGATGCTGAAGACGAAGTTTTACTTTATTCTTTGATGAATAAGAAATTTAAATCACCAAATAAGTATATTCTGTCAGAAAGGAAAAGCAGTGGATAATTTGAAACTACAACTAAGATGAGTGATGCTGATTTTACCAATTACTTCCGAGTGAATCGAAAGCAATTTGTTGAAGTACATGGGTTGATTCAACACGCCATTAAGACGCGTTGCACGAGAAACTGTGCCTCCTCAACCACAGCGCCACGCGAACGCGAGTAGACGTGAATCGTGCCATGTAGCGTCATGTTGCCAATTTGCGCCGTTGTATTTAATCCTACAGGATTACAAAAATACGTGCTGTGCTGTGCCACCTCACACGCGCTATACGTGTCTTAATTTACGCCTAGCCTAAGGGCGAGTGATTTAATTTCTTCGAGTCAATACACATTCTTATCTCACGTTTGTTTATAAATTATAAACAGGCTTCATTTTCTTTCATTTATGTCATGCATGTGTCGTGAAAATGTTTGATTTCTCTGATGAAGACTTTGGTGATATCTTCGTGCCTCATGCTGTTTTAAATGAAGCGGTAGAAAAGGTGGTTCCGAAGAAGTCTAAATCGTTGTACGAAAAAGAGTACATGCTGTTTTGTAATTGGATAAATACGAAGGAGGCAAGATGGGTAGACGAAAACATCATTTTGGCTTACATTTACGAGCGATCGAAGAATGTAAAGTCTTCATCATTGTGGTCGTATTATATTAAATGTAGACATAAGCAGTTGGTAATACATTATTATCAATGTCTGTAGATTCTACCAAATAAAAGCCTATTTAAAGCACCACTCGATAGGGCATAGGCTAAATAAATCAAAGGTATTTACGCGGGAAGATCTTGAAAAATTTCTGGGCATTGCTCCAGATAACAAATACTTGTGAAAGGTGTACGATAGATTATAATTTCGTAATTTTCAATAATATTGATAATGTAATTGTAGGTTGTCTTTATCATGGGAGTAGCTGGGGGATGCAGAATTAGGGAAATGGTGAGCTTAACTGTTGACGATGTTGATGATAGGGGCAGCGTACTGGTCGTTCAAATTCCTGATACGAAAACTTACAAGAAACGGATATTTACGGTTGTTAATAGTGGCAACTCCATCCATGCGATTAATGTATCTGAACCGACATTTATTTTTTGAACCTGAACCGAACCTGAACCATTAATATGTTTCGGTTCAGGTCCCTGCTTGAAATACTGTAAATTTTATATTAATACCAAACAATAAATACATATATAAATATATATAATATAAATTAAGCAATATTTATTCGTTATTTGCAAAATGTATGTATTTGTGGCAGAGTGAGTTAAAATTCAGTGAGAGTGATTTAATTTTTTTTATCTCACTTGTGAATAAAGAGTTACTTGTAGTTGTTGGTCTGTAGTTAATAATGACAGTTGTCGAAATTGAATAAAAATAACTAACACTACGATTAAATAATTATAATCATTAATTTAAGACAAAGAATATTATTAAATACTTAATCATTAAGATTATTTATTTAAACAATATTTATATCACTATATTTATTTATATGACATTTGTTTATCTTCACAACTCTTAGACTGCTTATTTATATCACTCACTGTTCATTGCTCGCTGCTTCTATATACTAGTAACAAAATGCGTTGGCTGGTTTTGGCGACGGATTTATATTAGTGGTGGGATCCGGATCCGGATAGTTTCGGTTTCGGATCCAAAATTATCCCGATATCCGGATAATTGAATATTGAACTATCCGGATCTCGGATCCAAATCTCAGTATCGGATATTGGATCCGGATCTGAGTATCGGATTTTGGATCCGGATCTGAGTATCGGATTTTGGATCCGGATCTGAGTGTGGGATTTTGGATCCGGATCTAAGTATCGGATATTGGATCCGGATCTCAGTATCGGATTTTGGATCCGAATCTGAGTATTGGAGTTTGGATCCGAATCTGAGTATCGGATCTTGAATCCGGATCCAAATATCGAATCTTGGAAACGGATTTGAGTATCGGATCTTAGATTCGAATATGAGTATGAGATATGGAATTCCAGTATCCGGATCGGCTCTCGGATTCGAATATTCTCAGTATTGAACCTTACATTTCAATATTAGCATCGGGTCTCATCAAAACCAAAATCAAATAAATCTGATGATAGATCACAATACATTTTTGTTTGATGTAGTTAATTAATAGTTGGCAGATATAAATTTCTGTTGGACAACTTTTAGCATCCGCTAAGAAGGAAATTCTTCGATTCCACAAAACTATAAGTAACAAAAACAACCCCTTTTATGTGAAACACGTGCACGATAGGTATTTCGCTACCTGCAACGTACCTATGGCCATTGTTTCTCAAATTTCTTTTTTCTTTACATTTGCACATACTACCTGGTCATTTTAGAGGGGTATTATAAAATGTATTACTGTTTGTGTACTGATGTTTACAGACCGCTGTAAAGATAAACAGGCCAACTTTAACGGTTTGAATTTAAACACAATTCCAGATTTTAGACTTCACATTCAAAATGAAGAATCGGATCCAGAATTAAAATTTGGATCCGGATCCGCAAACAAAACATCGAATTCGGATCCGGATCCGTAAATAAAATTTCGAATCCGGATCCAAATCAGGATCCGGATCCATATGAGGATCCAGTTCCAAATCAGGATCCGGATCCATATCAGGATTCGGATCCATATCAGGATCCGGATCTAAATCAGGATCGAATTAAATTTTCGGATATCCGCTTCAATATCCGAACGTCGGATATCCGAGGATCCGGATATTTTGAAATCCGGGTTCTCGGATCCAAGTTTTGTCGGATCCTCACAGCACTAATTTATATAGCGCGATGTCTTTCTGGAACTATCCGACGCGACAAAGACATCAAGTACAAAGAATCAGCCCACCGGATGTAATTAAACAAGTCTAGACGTATGGGTTTATTCCGCCGGGGATTACGTCACCGGTCGATAACATTCTACCAGTGGCAGCGCTCGCATTAATGCATTATGCAATAGCCATTTTTTACAACACGCGAATTATTTGTAGAACCGTTTTTATACATGAAATTAAAATTGTTTGCTAAACCCTACTTTTCGGAACATGCTTCAAATTTGCTTTTAAAATATCAAAGTTAGACCAGGGCCTCCAAAGTTCACGGTCCGTCCATGCATATATGCATTACAAATACAAAATATTGAATTCTTTTTTAATATATTTGAATGAAATATGATTTTTTTCAATATTACTTACAAATTTAAATTTTACAGGATGTGACGTAGGAGGAACTGATGATATTTAAAATATTATCAATATATAAATAGAGTAGTTTTATGCAGGAAATTTGTTAGAAATGTTATCAGTCACTAATACGTACAGGCCCCGTGATATTTTAGCTATAATAAATTCCAAGTAAACTCATTTTAGAACAATTAAAGTTTGAGTTTTTATAATAGGTTTGTTCCAATTATACAATCAAATCAGTATAGAACTGTGCGACGCATGTGCAATATTAAAATGGCGTTGACATACGTAGAACAAACCTATTATTTCGTTATTTTTTAACATAATCTAGAATGTTATAATATTCTTTGCAAGATCAGTTTTTTTTAATTTTTACCGCTAGGGTTTCCAAGGCAGTAGGCTTCATTTACAAAATATTGATCAGTAAATGATTCACATCACTTAACGATCAGAAGGCGGAGGCGGTAATAGATATTTACGTCATTAGGCCGGTAACGAAACATTTCTGGGCTAGCTAGTAAATGCAGCTATCGGTCGTGTGTTGTGTAATATTTTTCTATATATTTAACATGTTGAAAGCAAACTATTTAGAATAATAATTATTATTTAATCAAAAGCGCCGTGTGTATTTTACAGATTTGCTGTGATGATTTCTTAAGGTAAAAGTTATTAAACGCATTTTTTTTTATCTAATTTACATTTTACAAATTATGTAATAGTACGTTTGAAATACCTACCAGACACCAGATATCATCAAGATCGCTGCTATGTACTTGTGGCCCAAATCGAAAAAAGGTACCTACCGGACTCGTTGCTAAGGAGGTAGATAGTTGAGTATATAGAAAAGTATGTAAAAACAACGATGTTAAAATTATTATTTTTTAAATTTTGTGCGTCAAACGTGCAAAAAACGTAATGAGCATTGCGGTTAGTAAGTGCTCTTCTACCGGTATTGGATGTATTGGAGATCTCAACTTCGTTTCGATCTCTAAAAACATCCTCAACCGATGCGGCGCGAAAGTTTCAGTTCCCTTGCCTGTCACGTAAACATTTAAACGTTTTATTTAAAATTTTATTGAATATTAATATTTATAACTATAGAAAATCAGATTTAATTATTAAATTATATTTTCTTATATATCAAGGGTTTCAGAATAACAAATTAATACATGAATCGCCAGTAAAATGTCTGTACTTGACTCGGAGCTGTAAAATACTGGGGACGACATGCCGCATACATATTTCAATATGGCTCTTCCAGTATCGGTGTTAAAAACTTGGAGGCCTAAGGCGGAAGAATATTAGAGGTTAAAATAATAATAATAATTTATATAATTAAATAGAAAATCTCAAAATTTAAATTAAGGAAAGAAAAGAAAATGCACATGCACAGGTATGTTTATCATCTGTTATATTGTCATTTTAGTGACAATATGTAAAGGTTGGTAGCCCCAAAGAAAGCGGATGAATGAAAAGAACAATCACGTTTTATGTTTAAAGTGTTCCGGTATGAGTGATGGCCTCGTATAATAAAACACATTGTTAAAAGTACAATAATTTATTTTAAATAAAACAAACCACAATATTTAACATTAACAAAAGGAATGATTATTCAGGACACGTGAATAAAATCACTTTCTCATACTAGTAACGTAAAATTGATAATTGATTATAAAATGCGAAACTTACATTAATTAATTCAGTTTTTTTTTTCGAATTTTCTGCAGCAAACATTGAAATAACATCATTACAATAAATGTATTTCATAATCTCTGCCTCTATATAACAGCTTGTGATTGTAAACGCTCTTAGATAATTTTGTCCTAGAGAATTAAATTCTGCGCTGATTTCAATAATAATATTTTATTTTCCTCGTTTTGTATCAGAAACTGTACCTATGTCAAAAATACAAAATATCTAACTTCGCTGAATTTCCAAATGTCGGTAATATAGGTAACATAATTTGATATTACCGGTAAATTGATACTATATTTTTTTGCGTGGAAGATAATTTTGAGGAAAATCAGCCACGTAACTTTGGATCATTCTGTATAGGAAAAATTACAAAATTTAATCTAAATTTTTGATAAACATGCTACTTGGGCGTCTATGTAGCTGAACTAGTGAGAGAATCAGCTATTTACCGCGTTCATTTTGAATTTAAGAATACTTATTTCCCGCAAGATTGTAAGAAAAATAATTAATTTCCAAAAATAAAAACAAATACTAATTTTTGAGGCCGGTTTAAATCGCAGGCCTGAGGCGGTCGCCTAACCCGCCTTATGGTAAAACCGGCCATGGGCTCTTCGTAAGTAATGTACCACTTTTTTGACTCTTATGTAAATAACTATTATGTCAGTCAACATACCTTTTATCTTCAAACAAATACAAATAATTTCTATCAGGACGTGGCAACATAAATTCAAACAAGTAAACTTTCGTTGCTTCTCTATTTTCTGTATTCATTTGCATGGAAATTGATTCCAGATTTCAAAAAGGCGCCCAGAAACTACTTTGTGAGTGCACGTGTCTCACATTTGCAAAATGGCGAAGCGATACATACAGCTATTAAAATTTATTTACTCACCACCTTTGTTGCCGAAGACATCTCGGAACCAGTTGTAAACAATATGCGCCATTGTATCGATATCTAAAACAAACAAAACTATGACATAATAACGTTTTAAATTCTCATAGAACAACTAGGGATTCGGTAGTTTTGCGGCCAATAACCTCTCCACTCCTCGTAGGAACTAACATGTGTTAGGTACATAAATTTTGAATGCACGGTACTGTGGTTTAAAGAAAGGATTTTGAACCTACATGTTACTACAATAATTATCATAAATTAAGCTTTAACATTAATGTTCAATATAAAACTAGTGTCCATTGCCTTCCATTCGACGAAGTTTAGTTCTGACTTGCCCCATAAGTCTTTGGCAAGATTCAAAGTTTATTGCACGTACCTTTTCTTTTTACTTAATTGTTTTCATTTTAACTTTGGTGTTCCCACACATTGTTGTCCATCTTTCTAATTAATCCCAAAACAGTTTCAATGTATAATTTAGTTTTCAGATAAAATAATGGTGTGCAGTGAAATTTATGAAGCAGTCGTCCTTTTCTTCTCACAGTTCGTTGGACGAATTTGAGGTTTATACATAAAAATGCTTATCAAAGTTATTTGATTTCATCAATTTGCATCATGTAAACGAAGAGAATAAATTTTTGGCCTGACCCAGCTTCATGCCACTGTGCCCGAACAAGACAGTGTTTTTTAATAAGTAATATATTATTATTAAATGGCAGTGCGCTTGCAGGTAAAAACTCCATTTTTGTACCCCGCGAAAACAATCCTCTTAACGTACCTACTCAGGCAAAGCCTATTGAACATTTTTGGGCGTTACTTATAGGCAGGGATGGAAAACGTAATGTAACGATACCCTATAATGTTGTAATAACGGTTCATTTTTTTTTAATAACGTTATAATTACCAAATAACGTTATGTTATCGTAACATAACAAATAACGTTTCACTATAACATTATCCAAGTTTACAAATTTTACAAGATTTTTGCGGTTTGAAAGTAATTTACTCATAATTTATTTCGTGTTTTATAATGAATAGATGTCACTAGTGATCAAATTCAAATGTTGAACACTTTATTTCATTTCTAGAATAATATACGTGTCTTCAGTTTTTTAATACATTGTTTTTCATTTTAATTTTTATTGAATTTTTATTACAAACTTAAGAAAAATATGGTTATTGTAACGTTATAATAACGAAGCAAAAATAACGTTATTATAAGGTTATTTTGTTTTTTATGAAAATATTTATAACATTGCGTAGCGAATTATTTTCTTTATAAAGTTATGAAAGAACGTAACAATTCGTTAACATTATCCCATCCCTGCTTACAAGAAAGGTGTGTAATAAAGACAGACAGAACCAGTTAAGAATTTGGCTTTATTCAGCTAAAAATACACATATGAAATTAAAATGACTGGCTTCTACAATTTTCTTCTGCCTTTATAGAATTCTCCTCTAATTTTGTTCTAATTTTTCTGTCAATTCTTCTTTTAATGTTCGATAATTTTCTTCCAATTTATTTTCTAATAATCTAGAATTTTCTTCTGTCTTTGTAGAACTTTCTATTAATTTTTGTTCCAATGTTCTAGAACTTTCTTCTGATTTTCTAGAACTTTCCTCCAATTTTTGTTCTAATGTTTGCTCCAAAGTTCTGGAATTTTCTTCAGCTTTTCTAGAACTTTCTATTAATTTTTGTTCCAATGTTCTAGAACTTTCTGCTATTTCCAGTTTTAATTCTTCTTTTAATTTATCAAATTCGGATAGGTCAAATAAGTAATCTTCAGCATTTTCATCAACAGCGATTAATGTTTGCCGCAGACGAGATTGTTGAACGCTTTTCAGTCCTGTCGTATCTAATTCTCGTTCTTCCAGTTCTCCCTTGAGATCACTTAATTTTATTTGTTTAGTCGCTATTTTATTTATTTTTATTTACACTTCGCAATTAACAACAACCCCACACCTGACACCAATTGTAACGTTTTATTTATATGGATGAAGTGTAAAACTCAGACAATTATTGTTAATTAAAAGAATACGTTTATTAAGCGATAAATAAATATTAAAAAGATAATTAAATATAATAAATTTAACTAACACTGTGATAAACAAATATTAACACTAATTTAAAGACTAAGAATATTATAAGACTTAAACAGTAAGATTATTTATTTAAACAATTAACACTACTATTTATGTCACTACATTTATTTATGTTCCCTTCTTGTCGACTGTTTCTTTATATCACCAACACGACGCTTATTTATATTAGACTTCTTGACTCGTTACCTCTATATCACTGACTGTGTTCGCTGGCTTTGGCGACGGGTTATATATCCGGCAACTTTTGTTCTAGAACCGACTAGAACGTCCGCGAGGCAAAAACATAGTGCACAATAGATCACGTTATCGCAACAATTTCGAACAAGTCTGTTGCGCACGGATACTCGGGCGCGACACAGCGGCGCCGCCTATGGCGCGGCGGCGGCGAGGGCTACGGAGCGGCGGTGGCAGCGACGTTACAATAGAAAACAATAAAATTAAACCAGATAAAGAGCGCGTAAGTTCTTTGTTGAATCTCCCTTTGCCTATTGATAATGTTTCTCTAAGAAAGGCCTTAGGAATGTTTGCTCACTATTCTAAGTGGATTAATAACTTTTCAGAAAAAAATCACAAACTAAATTCAGCAAATTTCCCACTAAATCAAGATTTAAAATTTTAAAAAAATATTGCTAAATCAACGTTAATTGCCATGGACGATTATGCAACATTTACCGTGGAGACTGACGCTTCTGTACATGCTATTGCTGCTACTCTTTCTCAAGACAAGCGTCCATTTGCATTCTTTTCTCGTACTCTTTCCAATGCTGAACGTCGCCATTCATCTATAGAGAAAGAAGCTAGCGCTATAGTAGAATCGCTCAGAAAATAGAAACATTATCTAATCAGAACTCAGAAGGCATTTCATTTTGATTACTCATCATCGATCGGTATCTTTTATGTTGAACCAGAACCATTCCAGTAAAATCAAGAATGAAAAGAAAGAGAGATGGCGTCTCGAATTATCTTGTTACAAATATGACATCGTCTATCGTCTATGAAGTTGAAGATTGTAGCAGACGCATTATCAAGGATATGTGCTAACATCCGGGAATTACACATATGGTACATTGGGTACGTTCTAAAAATCTGCCATATTCTGTCCACGAGATTCGAGCTATGAATGCTGCTTGTCCTATTTGCGCTGAAATCAAACCTCGTTTTCTTAAAAGTCATAGTAGACTGATAAAGGCCGCAACGCCTTTCGAAAGACTGAATATAGATTTTATAAGACCGTTACCTTCAAATACAGCAAAGAGATATATTTTAACAATTACTGATGAATTTTCAAGATTTCCGTTCGCATACCCTTGTAAAGATTTAACTGCAGATATCGTTATTAGATGTCTCAAAGATCTTTTAACTACCTTTGGGATACCGAACTATATTCATTCTGATAGAGGTGCAGTTTTATGTCTAAAGAATTAAAGGATTATCTCTTATCAATAGGAGTATCTTGTAGAAGAATTACACCGCAAGGAAATGGACAATTTATTATATTTAATTATCTTTTTAATATTTATTTATCGCTTAATAAACGTATTCTTTTAATTAACAATAATTGTCTGAGTTTTACACTTCATCCATATAAATAAAACGTTACAATTGGTGTCAGGTGTGGGGTTGTTGTTAATTGCGAAGTGTAAATAAAAATAAATAAAATAGCGACTAAACAAATAAAATTAAGTGATCTCAAGGGAGAACTGGAAGAACGAGAATTAGATACGACAGGACTGAAAAGCGTTCAACAATCTCGTCTGCGGCAAACATTAATCGCTGTTGATGAAAATGCTGAAGATTACTTATTTGACCTATCCGAATTTGATAAATTAAAAGAAGGATTAAAACTGGAAATAGCAGAAAGTTCTAGAACATTGGAACAAAAATTAATAGAAAGTTCTAGAAAAGCCGAAGAAAATTCCAGAACTTTGGAGCAAACATTAGAACAAAAATTGGAGGAAAGTTCTAGAAAATCAGAAGAAAGTTCTAGAACATTGGAACAAAAATTAATAGAAAGTTCTACAAAGACAGAAGAAAATTCTAGATTATTAGAGAATAAATTGGAAGAAAATTATCGAACATTAAAAGAAGAATTGACAGAAAAATTAGAACAAAATTAGAGGAGAATTCTATAAAGGCAGAAGAAAATTGTAGAAGCGGCTGCCAAACCAAATAACTGGACGACCACGGAGAAGGCTACAGCGTTGACTGTCTCGTTACGTGGAGAAGCTATCGACATCCTACAAACGCTGAAGGAAGAGGAACAAGAAGACTACGACCTACTAGTCAAGCAGTTGGATATGCGATATGGCAATTCGCATCTGGAGCAGGTATACCAGACGCAGCTGAGGAACCGATATCAGAGTTCAAAAGAAAGACTGCAAGAATTTGAAGCTGATGTAGCCCGTTTGGTTCGTCTCGCACATCCTACAGCTCCTGATAGCGTTTTGGAGTGCTTGGCCACTCAATCATTTATCTACGGAGTTCGAGACAGCGAAACTCAACAAGCACTGCGATTGGCCCGTCCAAATACTTTAATTGACGCACTCTCATATGCATTAGAGCATGAAGCTGCCAAACAAGCTTCACGTAACCAATCGCGAGTGCGAAATATGGATGCTGAGAGAAAGGAAATCTCTGAAGATCTAGAAGAGACAGTGCGACGAATTGCAAGTGAAGTGTTTACCGGAAGAAAGGAACTCCGCTGTTGGAACTACGGTGAACTGGGTCATCCGCAAAGACTTTGCAGAAAAATGCAAAAGAAGACGGAATCGACAAAGGAAGAAAATGAATCGGAAAAATAAATCGGGTTTATGCGAAGGGGCAACTGTCGACCCGTAATCTAGTAGCTCCACAATCCATCAGTTATGTCGCATCTCTTCATCATAAAGCCAATAGCATCTATGTGGATGGCTCTATTAACGGAAGGCCAACAAAAAATGCTTCTGGATACGGGTGCGACAAAAACTATAATTAGACCCGACTTGATAAGGAAAACTTGCAAGACGCATCTTCAACCAACTAAGTAGCGATTACGTACAGCAACGGGAGAACAAGCTACCGCATTAGGAGAAGTAGATGTCACCATCACTATTGGAAAAACCTCATTAAACATCGTGCGCTGGTAGCTGAAGTTTAAGATGAATTAATACTCGGAATGGACGCAATGACAAAGCATGGTTTTAAACTTTACCTAAAGAAGGGAGTGATGATGGTCAATGAAGAACTCGTATTAAATCCACGAGATAACAAAGCTGTGCGCGTAATAATGGCCGAAGACGTTACCCTCCCAGAACGAAGTGAAACTATCCTGGAGGCACATTTAGATGGTAGTTTCTGTGAGGGAAATATCGTTATGCTGAAGCCCAAGAATGATGATGCCAAAACTGGCACTGGAGTTGTTGTCGGAAAATCACTGGTCAAAGCCAGCCGGGTAATTCCAGTTCGGATAATGAACATAAATTATTATCCGGTTCTTAAAAGAGGTACAATTGTAGGGGAATGCGTGACAGTATCCTCGATTATTCGAACTGTACAGGCCAATGGAAACACATCTCATGAAATTCTGGACACTTTAACCAACCAAATATCAGCATCCTTTCAAGAATTGACCGCCGACCAGAGAACCAAGGCAAAGAATCTAATTGGAAATGTTCAAGATGTGTTCCAATTTGACAATAACACCAAAGGGAGAACTAATATAGTTCATCATAAAATAGACACCGGAGACGCAAGACCCATCCGTCAACCAGCAAGAAGACTGCCATTGGCGAAGCGTGAGGAAACTGAAAGAATTATTGAAGACATGAAGATGGAAGGTGTAACTGAACCTTCAAGCAGTCCTTGGGCTTCACCAGTCGTGTTACTGAAGAAGAAGGATGGATCTACACGATTTTGCGTCGATTATCGTCAACTCAACAACGTGACGAAGAACGATAGCTACCCGCTACCTCGAATAGAGGACACATTAGACACTTTGGCTGCCTCAAAGATTTTCTCCACTTTAGTTCTAAAGAGCGGCTACTGGCAGGTAGATTTGGATCCAAAAGACAAGGAGAAGACAGCCTTCACCATTGGTACAGGACTCTGGCAATTTACCGTAATGCCGTTTGGGCTCTGCAATGCTCCTGCAACGTTTGAACGGCTCATGGAAACAGTATTGGCTGGGCTATCTTGGAAAACCTGTTTAGTGTACCTCGACGATATTATTGTGGTAGGTAAGACAATCGAGGACCACATGAAGAATTTGGAAGAGGTTTTCCAGAGATTGAGTTAGGCTAACCTGAAACTTAGCCCGAAGAAGTGTCATCTGTTTCAAAGAGAAGTTCATTACCTTGGACACGTGGTTTCCGGTAAAGGTATTGCAGTTGACCAGGAGAAGATAAAGGCTGTGAAAGACTGGCCAGCACCTAGGGACAAACACGAACTTAGAAGTTTTCTTGGTTTGTGTACCTATTATCGACGATATGTACCTGGCCAACATAGCCAAGCCACTGACAAGGCTTACTGAAGAAGATTTATCTGGGAAATGGACTATACAGTTGCATTTAAAAAACTAAAATATGCTTTGAAAAGCGCACCCGTCTTATCCTTTACCTGAAGGAGAGTTCATACTAAAGACAGATGCCAGCAACGTCGGAATTGGTGGCGTTCTTTCCCAGATACAAGACGGACATGAGAACGTTATTGCCTACTTGAGTAAGACCTTGTCAAAACCAGAAAGGAATTACTGTGTGACCAGAAAATAACTCTTGGCAGTCGTGAAATCCGTGGAACATTTCTACAAATATTTGTACGGAAGAAGATTTTTGATTAGAACTGACCATGCTGCATTAAAATGACTGCTACAATTCAAGAATCCTGAAGGTCAGGTGGCTAGATGGATTGAAAGACTACAGGAATACGATTTCAAAATCGAACACAGGGCAGGTACCAGCTATCGTAATGCCGATGCATTGTCCAGAAGGCCTTGCTAAGATGACTGCAAACATTATAGTCTACTTGAAGAGAAACAGTACACAGTCGCCAGAATAACAGTAGTCGACGATAGTTGGCAGCCCGATGGGCTACGCAAGGACCAAGAAAATGACCCGACATTGAAAATTTTATTGGAATGGAACGCAGAAGAATGCAAACCAATATGGGAAGACATTGCACCACATTCACAGAGTGTAAAATTGTACTGGGCGTAATGGGACTCCATGGTGATTGAGGATGGCCTGTTGAAGCGTGTGGTAGAGAATGCTGATGGAACTGAGAAGAAAATTCAGTTGGTCATTCCTAAGAGTAGAATACCAGACGTGTTGAAAGAGATCCATGACGGATCTGGAGGCCATTTTGGACTCACCAAAACTCTAGAAAGATTGCGCTAGCGGTTTTACTGGGTTAACTTTACTGAAGATGCTAAAGATTGGTGCAAGAAATGTGTGGTTTTCGCTGGAAGCAACGGCCCTCATAGACGTTGAAAAGCTCCAATGCGTCAATACAACGTTGGCAGTTCATTTGAGTGCATTGCGATAGATGCGGCTGGAGCATTCCCAGAAAGTGACGACGGAAATAAATATATCGTGGTTGTCATGGTTCACCAAGTGGGTTGAAGCCTATCCATTACCCAACCAAGAAGCCACCACCGTCGCTGAAACTTTAGTTAAAGAAAGTATATGCCGATTCGGGGTTCCATGTGAACTTCACTCCGACCAGGGAAGAAATTTTGAGTCTGCCGTTTTCCAAAATATCTGCAATATATTAGGAATTAATAAAACCAGAACAACTGCATTATATCCCAAGTCCGATGGCATGGTTGAACGAATGAACAGAACAATCAACCGATATTTGTCGAAGGTTGTCTCCAACCACCAGAGAGACTGGGACCGACATCTTCATCTGTTTCTGATGGCTTATCGTTTATCCGTGCATGAAACAACAGGGCAAACTCCTGCGAACATCTTATTCAGACTTGAGTTGCGTTTATCATGCGACTTGGTGTTCGGCAGTAAACGGGGGAAGACCTGGCCGGAGAAGACTACGTTACGGGCTTACGGAGAAGAATGGATGGCATTCATGAACAAGTCCGTACGAACATTCAAACTGCCAGCGACCGAATGAAGGACCGGTATGACATCAAACCCGAAAAAGGTGGATAACAACCTGGGGATTTAGTGTGGCTTTACAACCCACACAGGCGCCGCGGGTTATCACCAAAGCTGCAAAAGAATTGTGAGGGCCCCTATGAGGTAGTCAAAAGAATAAACGACGTGGTATATATAATTAAGAAACGATTTACCGGCAAGCCGAGAGTGGTACACTTTAATAGGCTAGCCCCTTTTGCCGGAGACAACCACGAAGACCATAATGGAGCAACAGTTCGTCGGATCATAGCTCAAGAACCAACTTTTGATGATTTCATGGAGAACTATTCCTTTGGTCGTAAGGCGCGTTACGGCGTGACAAAAGAAGAACACCGAGATCTGTTCACCGTGTTTTCAGATTATTTCCTCGGCCACTGCGTATCAGAAGACTTAAAGATGTCCTGCGGCATAGCTTCAGTCTTTAAGGCGAAATATGGACGACTACAAGAACTGGCCAACCAACGTCCATCTGTTGGGAAAACGCTACGACTGAGAGATAGCAATGCAGACTATCAGCGGTACATCTACTACCTTGTTACAAAACCACGCTCGTACCAGAAGCCGTCGTATAGCAGCCTATGGAACTCACTGTGCGATTTGAGGGATCATCTACTGGAGAATGACATTTTGAAGCTAGGAATACCGAAGTTAGGTTGTGGTCTAGACGGTTTGGATTGGAAGATTGTAAGGAACATGTTAGAGATTCTCTTCCGTTTCACCGACGTTGAAATTCTCGTCTACAGCTTTAACCCTAACGGACAGAAAGAAGAAGTCGAGCGGACCATCGACTGTCACTTCTTTAAGAATTCAAAATGCACCAAGGGTAGTACATGCAGATTTCGTCATCACGAACTGTTCCGGGACGAAACAGTCTTAAGGAGGGGGCAGTGTAACGTCGCCGTCACCGCCGCTCCGTAGCCCTCGCTGCCGCCGCGCCATAGTCGGCGCCGCTTTGTCGCGCCCGAGTGTCCACGCGTAACAGATCTGTTCGAACTTGTTGCGATGACGTGATCTATTGTGCATTATGTTTTTGCCTCGCGGACGTTCTAGTCGGTTCTAGAACAAAAGTCACCGGGTATATTAACCCGTCGCCAAAGCCAGCGAACACAGTCGGTGATATAGAGGTAACGAGTAAAGAAGTCTGATATAAATAAGCGTCGTGTTAGTGATATAAAGAAATAGTCGACAAGAAGGGAACATAAATAAATGTAATTAGTGTCATAAATAGTAGTGTTAATTGTTTAAATAAATAATCTTATTGTTTAAGTCTTATAATATTCTTAGTCTTTAAATTAGTGTTAATATTTGTTCATCATAATGTTAGTTAAATTTATTATCTTTTAATATTTATTTATCGTTTAATAAACATTCTTTTAATTAACAATAATTGTCTAAGTTTTACACTTCACCCATATAAATTTTACACTTGTATGTCCCAGTAGATATATCGATGACACGCCAAATATACACTTTTTTTCGTCTAATGTTAATTTATACTTCTTACAGCTTCCAAAAATAATTTTAAATTCTTATCGTGATCCTCTTTATGATTTCCATATACAGTTACATCGTCTAAGTACGCAAAAGTAACGCCGCTACCCCATTCGTAACTCCAAAGGGGATTCGTGTAAATTGGCATAAATTTCCGCGAGCCTCAAAAGCCTGTATAAATACGTTCTTTGGTTAATATTGGAACTTGTTGATACTCGCTTTTTAAATCAATTTGACTGAAGAATTTGTATTTCAAAACTTTTGACACAATTGTTTCAATATTTGGAAGAGGAAATGCATTTAATTCTGTAAACTTGTTTATAGTCCGTGAATAGTCACTCCGCTTGTTACTAATACTTGGGCCCGCCATGGCGATACACTGGGTTCTATAATACCATCTTTTAATAAATTAGAAACTTCTTCTTCAATAAATTGTTGATCTTCTTCATTGTGTCTTCTTGATTTTATAATCTGATGTGGCCAGCACAATACCTTCCGTCAATCCTGTGTATTATGTACAAATTCCATACAAAAATTTTCTTGCGAAAGATTCTAAATTTTTGGTATTATGTGATTCTCTTTCTCGGCAACTGAATTCCATACTCCTGATAATAAACAAACCACATGAAATAAGAAAATTATGAAATTTTGAATGGAAAATTATAACACTTGTCAGTTATGGACATAATTAATTGCTGTCATTTTGACACAGGTCTCCATATCTGCTTGCCAAAGTCAGCAAAATCATGTTACTGCACGCGCCCCATACATAAATTTTCTTGCAAAAGATCCTATATTTCCAGTAAAGTTATTTCATAAACAAACTATGCAAATTGCACTAGACACTAACATCTTCTTCTTTAGTTTTTCCCATTCGTTAGGGGGTCGCTATTTTTTATTTTCTTCTTCCACTCATTTTTGTTTTCCGTGTCGTCCTCATTCAGTTCCTTTTCTCTCAAGTCTTCTGCAATACAGTCTTTTCATCTTATATTTGGTCTTCCTATGTTTCTTCCACCTTCTATTTATATATTCATCACTCCTCATAACATGTTCAAACCAATGTAATCGTCTCTCTTATATCTAGAAACTTCTAACACTAGAGTTACTTCCTTTATTCTTTCATTGATTTCCATTTTATTGATACTGACATCTGTCAATTTGAATTACCTGAATATATTAGCAGTTTCCATGGTTAAGTTAGCATAGCTGGCTGAATTATGAAATTTATATCAAATTTATTATCTTTATTCTTCTTTAACTCTATATCTGTTTAATATCAAATATAAAATGCAATCAAATCGTATAGACAATAATATATTCTTTAAGTTATAATGACATTGAACTGAGTTTTCCAAGAAAAACTGTTAAAATCTTCAAATGAGGATACTTCCGGTTGACCAATTATAACCAAAATCTAAACAAGTCTGCATATGGTTGTAAGGAAGAGGAATAGCAAGAATTGTAATTTTTGGAATTCTAGTATTGGAGATATCGTTGACAAAACCGCGGTCACATACACACACACGGACACACACACGGACACACACACGCACACACGAACACACACACACACACACATACAGACATCATCGTAAAAATAGTAAAATCTTATTGTAAAGACCCTAAAACGTGCTTATTCAATGAAAACTCACCACCGAATTTTTTGACCAAAGACAATACCTTCCTTACCTAGAGGTGACGGAAGGTAATATGATGCTCTTTTATTAAATTACCTTTTTCCACGAAGTAATTTGTAATTATTTACTTTGTAAAAAAAAAACGGATGTGGCCGGCACATTACCTTCTGTCAGTTCTATGTATTTTATACAAATTTCATACAGGAAGTTCCTTACATAAGATTCTTCATTTCCAGTACATATTAACTTCCTTCAGTTCTATGTATTTTATGGAAATTCCATACAGGAAGTTTCTAGTAAAACATTCTATACTTCCAGTAAAATTAAAACACAAACATACCAAGTAGGCGATTCGAGTGACAATCGTTCTCTTGCGGTATGTTGCGTTAACACATTCGGATGAGTGGAAGACTTACCTGATATGCTTGGATCAGTGAACACACCTGAATGGGTCAGCTCTCTGTTCATTATTTTTATGTTTTTTTATTATATTGCTATCCTTTTCTATTCAAATGTCAAAATCAGAATATGTATAAAATAATATAAATAATTCATTATAATTTATTACCGAAATATTAAAATTTATTATGACATTCATTTTATGGGGAAAACGGCATTTCTCATGTTTCCTATAAAATCAAAGTCAAATACTAATGATTTCAATTTTTTTTAAATGCAGGTTCATATCAGAAGTATGTTCGTCTAATGATAATTTTTTAAAAATGTTAATAGATCTAGTACAGGAACAAATTATTTGAATTTTCGCTTCATATACAGGCGACACTGAAAAACGGACTTTTTTATTTATAATTATTTTGTAATTTTCTTGATATATTTGTAAACTAGACCTAAAGGCTCACAAATCATAGTATTTGTCATGATGGTAGCTCTTCCCGTTCAACCGGAAATGACATATATATATACAGGCTGTTCATTTTTAAGTGGCTACCATTGCGATCTCGAGAACTAGAAGAGAAACTAAGTTGGTTAAATTAGCAAAGAATCTCTATTTCACATAGGTATTTCAAAGATATACTGAAAAAAGAAATTCAACCAGTGGTTCTCAAATATGGATACCAACTTTTTTATTTTAAATAGAAACATATATTTTTTATTTGTGCATTCAATAGAGGTCTTTATTCTGAATCCAACGATATAAAATTTTCATACCCTTACATAACAAAATTTTTGAAGAAAAAATTAATAAAGTTTTGAATTCCTTCCTCTTAAATATGATATTAATTAGAGTGTCATGAATGAAAAAAGTGAATTCAGTTATGTATTAATAAAAATGGAGATAATTTTGAGCAGTTTTTATAATCACTAAATCATTTAATTGAAAATAAAGTTCTTTTTTAAATATTTTCACTTTTTTCATTCATGGCACTCTAATTAATATCATATTTAGGAAAAATTAATTCAAAATTTTATTATTTTTTTTTCGAAAATTTTGTTATGTAAGGGTATGAAAATTTTATATCGTTGGATTCAGAATAAAGAGCTCTATTGAATGAGTAAATAAAAAATATATGTTTCTATTTAAAATAAAAAAGTTGGTATCCATATTTTGAGAACCACTGGTTGAATTTCTTTTTTCAGTTTATCATTGAAATACCTATGTGAAATAGAGATTCTTTGCTAATTTAACCAACCATTATATAATTGGAATCTACATAAAATTACGAATTCAAGATATGCTTGAAGTGAATTTTTATTGAAAAAATAAATTACAAAAACGTAAAAGAATATTATGAATAATTAACCTGGTAACCCATGACATGAGGTAGAGTGGGAAAACAAATTGATTATAATACGTAATAATAACAATGGCGTATAAAAGAATGACAAGGATTAACTTGATTATAGTAAATAATTACCTCAACTGTTTTCAGAGCGTACCTGATATCATAGCTTACCCGGTTAATTGTACATCATTTTCTCTTATGTCTTTGTAATTTATTTCTTCAATAAAAAAAATTCACTTCAAGCATATCATTTACGTAGATTCCAAAATATACAATAATATATAGAATGTCCCATTTGAAATAAACAAAATAATAACTGAAGTGAACAACTAACTAAAACTAACAAATAGATAATTACACTTTTAAGAGCCTGTAGCTCGAAAATGGTGCATTTTCCGGATATGAGTTTATTAGTAAAAGTTAGTCATTTTACATCCCATGTACATACCTTACAAATTTGTAAAACGTATTCTTTAACATTCTGTATTTGACAGCTTATGAATGACGAAATAGATATCATTCGCGAAAAAAAAAACCATACCTATTACCTATTTATGTATTTTCCAGGCGAACGATTTACCGGCGATAAAATTTCCGTACACGGAATGTTTAAATGCGTCGGCTACGAACTACAATTAAACTAACCTCGTAGAATATCCACGCACTGATGACAACCTGTATGGCATTGTAGATGATAAGTGTATTTTTGAGTTGGAAGGGCTTTCTGTTCTCCATAAGTTTAGGACCAATTTTCTTCACGAAAATGGCGTAGCAAATAGACATGAAAATTGTGGGAAATGGACTGGACATCATGAACCAGTCGTTCACTCTCGGATCTACAACAAAATAGTAATTGAAAGATAAGTGTTAATAATAACTATAATATGTTTTATTTGTTAAAACCATGAGAGCTTATACAAATGAGTGGTAGTGGTAACATTTAATTAAAAATATTATATATTTATAGTTTATAGTGTTATATTATGTATATGGTCTTAAGTCTAATGAAAGTTATTTAAGAATGGTCAAAGTATTAATATTAACCTCTATGTATCACTTACATTTATTCTCCCAATGCAAAAGCACGTAGTTTAGTTGCATTTAACATATAAAAGTATATTTTCTTAATTATGTGAATGTTTTTTCCAGAGAATAATATTTGAAGGTAGTTGTCTTTATTAATATTCTGTAGATTTCGGAAGTATTGTTGTCTCACTGGGAATAGTATTGGGCAGGTTTCTATAATGTGGTTCAGGTCATCTGCTTCATGAGATTGAAAGATAAGTGTTGTTGTATTATAATAAGAGTACAATATGCGTAATCGAGTCGTAGGCGAATTATGTAAAGTACGAGTATATTTTTTGGGGTATTCTATTATATTTTTTTTATATTTTATTTTCTGACACATAATTGCAGGGGCGGATTTAGAGATGGGCTTTATGGGCTGCAGCCTAGGGCCCCGCTAGTACAAAAGGCCCCTTGCTATTATTTATTCTTGAGAAATTGTTTTGTTTTCTATTTCTACAAAACGTGACAATATCATATTACAGTATATTATAAAACCATAATATGTAACTCTTAAGTTAAGCTGTATTTCGCAACCTGTATTATCATATTAAAGTATCATAAACTTGTATTCACAAAAATAAATATTTTTTAAAAACCCAATCGATCGATAAAGAAATTTAAATGGCGCAGTCGGTAGGATTGTCAAAACTATTTAACGAATATAAATTGTTTCACTTTCGTGATTAATTTGGCAATTCGAACATATTTATACTTCGATCACCGTATCCTGCATCTGAGGGGACATCAGAAGCAAGAAACATCTCGACGAGCCGAGCGAGCCAAGCTTAGCGGACATCAGTGCAACTCCAACCTCAACTTTGAGACCGTGTACGACTTCAGGGCACATGAAACCGGCACTACTATTTTTGTGAGTACCATATGTCATTCAGAGAACCAGAATTAATATCAGATTCAAATAATTCCGAATCAGACTCCGATCTCGAAATAGGAGATCGTATAACTAATTTAAATTCAAATCCTATTAGAAATATCATTTTAAGAACGCCAGTATTAAACATGGCTACCCCTGTATTAAAAAAATAATATTTGGACATGGTGCCAGAGTTCCATGGGGAACGTGAATTATTTTCTAGATTTATTAGTGTTTGTGAAAACTTAGTTACAAAATTTTATAACACCACAAACACAACAGATTTCCATAACGAATATTTAATGAGTAGTATATTAGCGAAAATAAAAGGTAAAGCAGCTATCATTATTGCAAGTTGCACAATTGAAAAATGGGAAGATTTAAAAAAAGCATTAAAAAATGCTTATTCAGACAAACGTGACTGGTTCACATTAAATATGGACATAACGGAATTAAAACAAAATCCTAATGAAAACGTTTTTGATTTTTATGATCGTTTACAACACTTATTAAATTTACAAATTTCTTGTATCTCAACAAATGCCGCTGCCGAAGAATCCGTTGTAATGATTGATTATTTCCAACATTATGCTTTGCGCGTTTTGTTAAAAGGTTTAAAAGAATCTATAGGCCATTTAATGAGGGGCAAAGAACCCAACAGATTTAAATTCAGCTTTAAGTATGCTAGCAAATGATTTCCAATTTGAATATTATGCCAAATCCAAAAATACTAATCAGCATACACACAAATTAAATCAAAAACCACAAACACACCAAACAAGATATGATATTCCGAAACCCACACCTTATTTTAATTTTACACCCCCCAATAAAAGCCACATCATTCACCTATGCAACAAACAGCATACAGACAACAATATACACCCCAACAACAACCAAGACAATACACACCACAAACACCAAGGCAAGGTCCATCAATCAGACAAAACCTTCCTGGCCCTACTCCGATTAGTATTTCCACGCGAAATACAGTCCAACACCGTCCTACACCTGGCCCATCCAGACAGGTGCAAAACCACTACGGACAAAACCGCGCTAACACAGCGGAAGAATTATTTAATATCAACGAGTCAGCTGTACCTGCTGATGACCTATATGTTTATTACAATCTCGACGATAACCAAGAACAAACTGATCAAATTTTAATTCATAACAATGACTACGAAATTTCAAAAAACCCCGAAAATTTTGATGACGATAATTTTTTAGACGTTGGAGCCTCGGAACACATAGAACACATTTACCCAGAATCGAACTAATGAACTTGACAAATAAAAGTAAATTACCGTACATTATATTCCCAGAAAATAATCTGAAAGTTTTAATAGATACAGGAAGTACGAAATCCTTTATAAAAACTACCATAGCGCATAAATATTACAAAAATTCCATTTTTAAAGACCCATTCCAAATCTCAACTGCGCATGGAACATCAATCGAAAATTATAGCACACTATTCCAAAATTATTTAATTTAAAGAAAAATGCAAGTTTAAAATATCATATTTTCAATTTTCACGATGAATTTGATCTTTTATTAGGGTTAGATAACTTGAAATCATTAAAAGTAATTATAGATTTGAATAAAAATTTAATTACAACACCTATCTGCCAAATAAAAATTCAACACCAAAATTCCGAAAATACAATTAATACAAACAATATTTGTCATTCAGATAATAACGTAACTTTAGATCCCAAAACTGAAAAGCTAATCAAAATTCAAGTAACCCAACAAAACGGAACTATTCTAATACCAAAACAAAAACAGAATAATTTAATTATCCCTGAATGTGTCACCACAGCCAATAATCACTATGCACTTTGCACAGCAATTAATAATTCAGAATCACATATTAAATTCACACAATTACAACCAATTACCGTAGAGAACATCACCAATTATGAAACGTACTTATCCCCAACTTCAATTTCATTCAATCAGAAAAAATTAAATTTGATATTTCAAAAATTTGGACAGATCACATGAATCCGGAAGAAAAATCAGCTATTTCTAAATTAATTCACAAATATTCTGATATATTTCACGTAGACGACAAAAATTTAACATTTACTAATCAAATTAAACATTCTATAAAAACAAGTGACGAAATTCCTATTTACACAAAATCTTATAGATACTCAGAAATTCACCGACAAGAGGTACGTTCTCAAATACAAAATATGTTAGATCAAAATATTATCAGACTATCATGTTATCCATGGTCATCGCCTATTTGGGTTGTTCCCAAAAAGATTGACGCATCCGGTAAACGCAAGTGGCGTATAGTGGTAGATTATAGGAAACTGAATGAAAAGACCATTAACGACAAATATCCACTACCAAATATAACTGATTTACTAGACAAACTTGGACGTTGTCATTATTTTACTACGTTAGACTTAGCATCTGGCTTCCACCAGATTGAAATGAACAAACAAGACATACAAAAAACTGCATTTAATACGGAAGACACGGGCATTATGAATTCGACGACATTATTATATTTAGCACCAGCCTTCAAGAACATATTCAAAATTTAAAATTAGTTTTCGATCGTTTGAAAAATTCAAATTTTAAAGTACAATTAGATAAAAACGAATTCCGCAAAAATGAAGTAGCATATCTCGGGCATATTGTAACCCCTGATGGTGTGAAACCAAATCCCGACAAAATTTCAGCCGTTCTAAATTTTCCTATTCCAAAAACTACAACACAAATTAAAGGTTTCTTAGGACTTTTAGGCTATTATCGGAAATTTATTAAAGACTTCGCTAAAATAACGAAACCGCTGACTAAACGCTTAAAGAAAGGTGCAATTATTGACATTAGCGACCCTGAGTACAGACAATGTTTTGAAAATTGCAAGAATTTGCTGACTAATGAGCCGCTACTCCTATACCCAGACATTGATAAAGAATTTAACTTGACATGCGACGCTAGCCAAGTAGCAATAGGAGCCGTGCTATCTCAAGGTGGCCTAGGCAACGACCTACCAGTAGATTATGCAAGCAGGACATTGAACGACACTGAGATAAACTATTCCACCATCGAGAAAGAACTTTTAGCTATAATTTGGGCGACTCAGTACTTTAGAACATACTTACTAGGACGCAAATTCAAAATCTATACAGACCATCGACCCTTACAATGGCTATTCTCGTTAAAACAATGTAGCCAAAAATTAATAAGATGGCGCCTCAAATTAGAGGAATACGACTGTGAGATAATCTATAAGAAAGGCAAACTTAACACCAATGCCGACGCTTTAAGCCGTATACCTGTAGAAACTAAATATAATCAAATCCTACAATTACAAACACAACTAGATGACACTCCACTAGCTCTATACAAAGACTATTTAGATAAGAAACATTACCTTAATCACAAGAACGACAATATCGTAGAAGTAATAGGTAATCTATTCGACGCACCGTCCGACTCTAGTCTAGCTCATTGCGTGAGCAAAGATTTAGAAATGTCATCGGGTATTGCCAAAAATTTCAAAAATAAATTTAATAACGTACACACATTAAAATCTCAAAATCCTCAACTTCATAATCTAGTATATTTAAAAACCCCACAAAAATATATACTATACTTAATAACAAAAGAAAATTATTACAATAAACCCACTAAACAAGACATATTCTATACCTTATTAAATCTGAAAAAAATCTGTTTGCACCATAAAATAAAAAAATTAAGTATACCAAAAATTGCATGTGGACATGACAACCAAGTTTGGACCGAAATTAAATTAATGTTAAAATACATATTCGATAACACTGACATACTAATAACTGTTTACAAACTCCCTGAAAACGAAATTCCCCAGATCGAATTAAACATAAACGAAGCAGAAAACATGAAACACTTTTATAAATTCATAGAAAATTTTAATACAGAGTTAAAAAATAAAACAGATAATAAAGACGGCGATATTCAATCCCTTGCAGTCGAGGTAGGTGACTCACATCATAATGAGATAAACGATGACGACACAAGCGATAGCGATATCACAATACATTCAAGTAAAGAAAATCCTATTGTCGGAATCCCAATAGTAGAATGCCCTGTAAACTATGGCAAAAATCAATTCATCATAACAGAAGTCGATTTTAATCCCAAACAAGTAAAAATTACAAAATTATACGATAATAAAAAATTACGATTGGAAGTAGATTTTTCAAAATTTAATTACAAATATGAAATGATTGCATTCATTAAAGAATACATAGTGCCAAAAGTAAAATACCACATTTATTTCCAAAATGAACTATACGAGAAATTCAGTCTAATACTTCAAAATTATTTCAAAAATTCTCAACTAAATTTAGTAAAATGTACAAAATATTTAAGAGACGTTACCGATAACGAAGAAATCACACAAATCATATCGAATTACCACTGTGGCAAAACTAATCACAGCGGTATCGACGAAACAGAAGCACGCATAAAACAACAATATTATTGGCCAAAATTAAGAAAATCTATTCAAACATTTATTAATAGCTGTGAAATATGTCAAATAACAAAATACGACCGGAAACCCCTAAATGTAAATTTAAACATCACCCCTACCGCTACGAAACCTTTCCAAATTTTACATATAGGCAGCATCACCTTAGAACAAGGAAAATTCTTAACTATTGTAGATTCATTTTCAAAATATGCACAAGCATACAAATTAAAATCAGGACAAGGCATAGAAGTTTGTAATAACCTAGTAAAATATTTTACACATCACGGAATTTCAGAACAAATTATTTCAGACAACGGATTAGAGTTCAAAAATTCAGTCGTAAAAGAATTGCTGACACTACACAAAATCGACATACATTTCATAAGCTCGCAACATCTAGAATCTAATGGCATTATAGAACGTTTTCACTCTACCCTTATAGAACATATCAGACTATTTAATAATCAAAAAGAATACAAAACTGAGCCTATAGAATCCAAAGTAAATTATGCGTTATTAGCATATAATAACACAATTCATTCAGTCACAAAATTGAAACCATGCGAAATTATTACCGGCCATTTAGACACTAACTCTCCATTTAATCTCAACCTCGAAAAACAGCTTATCAACAATTATATAGAAAATCACAAGAATAAAACTAAATTACTTTACGAATCAATTAGAGACAAAATCCAAACGAATAAAGAAAAAGTAATAAGCAAATGTAATGCAAATAGAGAAGAATTGCCCGAAATCCCCGAAAAGGTATACGTGAAAAATAGACAAAAACAACAAAAAACGAAAAACAAATATAAACCCGAAAAGCTAACAAAAGTTAATAAAAATCTTAAAACAGGAAAAATAAAAACCACCCACGGTAACACAACAGAGAACATTTACCTCTCTAACATTAAACGCCCTAGACAAAAAACTTATAATTTGGAACCACTTCCAGGTTGTTCGCATTGGGACGCGGAACAATAATTAGGAACATAACAGAAAACCTCGGAATCCTTCCCATCAATCTCGGTCCTGCCAAACTCGAAAAGACGACTCACACATTCATACACTACTACAATCTCAAAGTTCTCCTGAAGCAGTATAGCGATTTAAATACACAGTACTCAACACTAAAATCGACCATGTCAAATAACTCACAGTATTTCAACGAACTCCAAAATTATGATAAAATATTAGAATTTATTCAGACAAATATTGACACTAAAATTAATAATATCGGATTTCATTCTGATCATCATAAAACTAAACGTGGCTTAATAGATGGATTGGGGACAATATTCAAATCAATCACCGGAAATTTAGATGCCGAAGACGGCAAAAGGTACAACGAAATGTTTGCACACATTCAAGAAAACGAGCATAATTTGGAAAATCAACTCAAACTTTCGTATTCGGTGAACCACCAAATTATTCAAAACTTTAATGAAACTATCTCAGATATCCAGCACAACGAAGAAATATTAAAATCCAAAATTTTACAACTTTTCCAAATAATAAAGAGTACGCACATTAATATACTGTATAGAAAAAAAAATTACGATCAACTTATTATATTATACAATTCTATATTAAATGTCTTACAAGACGCTGAAAACTCAATCACGTGTTGTAAACTAATAACGCTGCATCCTAGTATACACCCCATGGAGCTACTAGCAGAACTAAAACAAATATCAAAATTCTACCACTTGCAGTTACCATTTGAACTCCGACAAGAGAACCTATTAGACTTCGAGTCCTTGTTAAAAATAAATTTTAAAATTGAAGCAACTCAAAGAATCTATTTCATTTCCACCCCCATTAATTTCGAAAAAACTTTCGAACTCTACTATATGTACCCAATTCCAACCAAATACGAATCAAAATTTATTACAATTATCCCCAATACGAAATATCTTCTTAAATATGATAAGGAAATCGTGCCTCTGAATGATATGTGCGTTTAAGCAAAAATATGTCAGTGTCCTCACAAATATCACGCCCATTTCTCAGCGATGTGCGAAGAAGAAATATTCCAAAATCAAACTTCGAGTCACCGTCATTATACAAAAATAAACTTAATAGAAAATCATGTCGAAGTGATTCCAGAAATCAACAAATACCTAGCTGTCTTCCCAAACGAAGGAAAAATCACTATCAAATGTGAAGAAGAAACCAACATCCAAACCCTAGAGGGACTCTTTCTAATCAGTAACCAAGACAACTGCGAAATCCACTTCAGACAACAAGTACTAGTATTCCAAAATGAAAACCATGGCCAACCCTTACTACTTCCTAAACTGAATCTAAAATCTCAACCGTATAAAATTACAAATTTCTCCATTAACTTAAATCCTCTGAAATTAAATGATATCCAATCGTTCCGATACCAGAAAAAACATTCAATATGCACATCCCAAGTATATGGTCCATCTTTCTGTACCTGATCGTTGCAATCATCATTGGGTACTTCGTATACGAACAAATAAAGAAAAAAGAGGCAGCTAGCCATGCAGGAGAGGTCGTCTCGCACCCCTGAAGGCATCGAACTTCGACTACCCCAGGAGGCTCGAATCTGAGGAGGGAGGAGTTATAGTATATATATATATATATATATATATATATATATATATATATATATATATATATATATATAGGTGGCGCTCGAAGTCCGTTACATAGGAATTTAACATGCGAAATAAGAATAATTTGAATATTTGCCTCCCATTAAAACTTATTGTAGTAAAACTTTGCACACATGTTTTGAACACTTATTGCATTATATCAATAACAAATCGTTTAAAATTAATAAATAATAATTAAGAGAAATAAGAAAATGTTTTAGCAATTTTAAAATAATACTTATTGTCACTCATAAAAGAATGATTAAGTCATAAGCGACCTTAGCACAATAGTAACGTCCTTCCTTCTTGTTCCAAAGGTACTGGGTTCAAACCTAGAACACCTTAATTTTTTTAAATTTTAATTTTTACTATGTATTTTTGTGTTTTTATTTGTTTTAATTTTTAATTTATTTTTATTTATTTTTATTTGTTTTTAATTGTTTTTATTTATTTTTATTTGTTTGAATTTATTTTAATTTAACAAAAAAACGATAAAACTACAATAAATTAAAAAAAAATTAAAGAGGTGTGCTAGGTTTGAACTCAGTACCTTTGGAACAAAAAGCAAGGACGTTATCATTATGCTATGGTCGCTAATACGGTAATGATTCTTTTATAACTGATAATAAGTATTACTTTAAAATTGCTAGAACATTTTTTTATTTTACTTAATTATTCTTTATTTATTTTAAACAATTTGTTATTAATATTGTAACGTTTTTATTTATATGGGTGAAGTGTAAAACATAGACAAATATTATTAACTAAAAGAATACGTTTATTAAACGATATATAATTAAGGATTAAATATTAAAAGATAATAAAAACAACTAACACTATGATTAAATAATTATAAACACTAAGAATATTATTAAATGCTTAAACATTACGATTATTTATCTAACTAACATTTATATCACTGCACTTATTTATATAACTACATTTATTTATGTTAACAATTGTTAAACTGTTTATTTATATCACCGAGTTCATATCTGGTTGCTTGTATATATGAGACTGTCTTCGCTGGCTTTGGCGGTGGGTTATATACCTAGCGGATTATATCCAGAACCTTCTCGGGCCTAGTAGAAGCTTCGCGAGGCGACAGTGACCTGTATACAAAGGAACTAGGTCACGGTGCAGTTACTCTCAAGGCGGCGCGTCGCAGGGATTTCGTCACCTGGGTCATCGCTCTGGTACATTCTTTCAGCGGCGGGGCACGTGTACTATTCTCACAGGGGCGCACGTCACAATATCATGCAATAAGTGTTCCCAAACATGTATATAAAGTTTTATTACAATAAGTTATAAAGGGAGGCAAATATTCAAATTATTCTTATTTCCCATGTTAAATGCCTATGTAACGGCTTTCGAGTGTCAACCGGTATATGAGTGCCCGTGAGGTGACGCCTGGTAAGCGCCCACACGGTACAAATATTCCATCATTACCGATATCTGTGTACGAAGCAGATTGGCACACCCAGCACTGGGTAATATGCCGTGATGAAATATTTATTTATTTATATATATACAGGCTGGTTTTAAACTTAATGTCATAAATTTAAGGGTAAGTAGTATGACATGTTTTTTTTCAAATTAAAAAAAAATAATCTGTTTTGTAATCTATACATGTGATAATACTTGCCCTTAAATTTATAACATTAAGATATAATCCAACTGAAAGGCATGATGCAATTATAGTGCTCTTAAAAAACACACGGTTGATACTGGGAACAAGTTTAAGTTTAAAGATGTCAAAATTATTAATAATGCAAAATTTAAAGATAACCGTTTGCTTAAAGAAACACTACACATAAAGTTTAATTAAAATTGTTGTGTCAATTACCAGGCAGATTATAAAAATAATGGTGAACATATTGACAAGTTCGTTGATAAAATTAAAAAGCACTAACACAATAATTTCGCTGTTTGTAGTTTTGTTAATTATGCTATCAGTTTCACGTTCCACACTTCAGTATCTCGCCAACTCCGAAAAAAATCGGTTGGTTGAGTGCTGAAAACTTAATTTTTGCAATGTAAACATGCACACCACGTTGATTTGCTGTTATGTTTTATATTATTTTGTACAACTTTCATAATTAGATAGGAGAAAACAAGCTGTGTTAATTATTTTCCTGTATGCTACCAAAATATTATTATATGTACAGCTGAGGATGGGTTTGCTTAAAACCCGAAACGTCCGTATTTAATAAAGAATACATTACGTAAAAAAGGCTTGATGGTCCATCAAGCCTTTTTTCACTGCATAAATAACATAAATTTTACGTTCTTGTCCTTCAATCCATTTTTAAGATGTCACAATTGTCATATGTCATATTTATTTATTCAAAAATTCAAAATATTTTGATATGTTGTTTATTTGTCATTAAAATATATATGGAATATATTAGGTACGTGAAGCTGGCACAACCATTCCGGCACAATCACATGAAATTCATTAGAAAATTTAGTACTCATTAATTACTAATTAATTACCCAAAAACCAAATTTATTATGGCTGTTTTTTTTTTAAAAAAATACGGTTGTGCCAGCTTATGCGTTAAGCTAGCACAACCGCAAAAAATACAATATAAAATATCAAACACCATGCTACCAATTAATTACTAATTTATTACTAATTTATTACTCATTTATTACTAATTGATTGCTAATTAATTATTAATTAATTACTACCATTGCATTGAGAAGGGGAAGAACACATACAATATACATTTTAGCCATTAGACAATAATGAACTATTAAATTCGTGAAATAAAATCGTAACTCAATTTTCAATATTGTTTAATTCATATGCATTTTACGATTCATTAATCGATCAGTCAATGTAGAAAACGACTGACCAATTACTACACTTAAAAATTGTAATTAATTCTAAACTTGATTTTCGGTATTGATTTATCGATTACTGCACTTCAAATTGCATCACAACTGGTTGTGCTCAAGTACCCAATTTGAAACTTGTGATTTGATGTTGGCTAATCGAATAATTTTTCACAAAGTACATTTCAGGTACTAGTGTTCGAGTAATCAATTCGAAACTTCAGATTTGATATTGATTAATCGATAATGCAATTTAAAAATGTATTACAACTGGTTGTACGCAAATAATCAAATCTAAATTTGAGTTTCGATATTGATAATCGACTGATGCACTTAGAAATGCATTAGAACTGGTCGTGCTCGAGTAATTAATTCAAGACTTGAGTTTCGATATTTATTAATAAACTGATGCACATAGAAGTGCATTAGATCTGGTTGTGCTTCGAATAGTTAATTCAACACTTGAGTTTCGATATTGATTAATCGACTGATGTATTTATAAGTGTATTAGACCTAGTATTGCATCAGACCTGGTTGTGCTCGAGTAATTAATTCAACACTTGAGTTTTGATATTGATTAATCGACTGATGCACTTAGAAATCCATTAGAACTGGTTGTGCTGGAGTAATTAATTCTAAACTTAAGTTTCGATTTTGATAAATCGACTGATGTACTTAGAAGTGCATCAGACCTGGTTGTGCTCGAGTAATTAATTCAACACTTGAGTTTTGATATTGATTAATCGACTGATGCACTTAGAAATACATTAGAACTGGTTGTGCTGGAGTAATTAATTATTCTAAACTTAAGTTTCGATTTTAATAAATCGACTGATGTATTTAGAAGTGCATCAGACCTGGTTGTGCTCGAGTAATTAATTCAACACTTGAGTTTTGATATTGATTAATCGACTGATGCACTTAGAAATACATTAGAACTGGTTGTGCTGGAGTAATTAATTCTAAACTTAAGTTTCGATTTTGATAAATCGACTGATGTACTTAGAAGTGCATCAGACCTGGCTGCGTTCGATTAATGAATTCAACACTTGAGTTTTGATATTGATTAATTGACTGATGCACTTAGAAATACATTAGAACTGGTTGTGCTGGAGTAATTAATTCTAAACTTAAGTTTCGATTTTGATAAATCGACTGATGTACTTAGAAGTGCATCAGACCTGGTTGTGCTCGAGTAATTAATTCAACACTTGAGTTTTGATATTGATTAATCGACTGATGCACTTAGAAATACATTAGAACTGGTTGTGCTGGAGTAATTAATTCTAAACTTAAGTTTCGATTTTGATAAATCGACTGATGTACTTAGAAGTGCATCAGACCTGGCTGCGTTCGATTAATGAATTCAACACTTGAGTTTTGATATTGATTAATTGACTGATGCACTTAGAAATACATTAGAACTGGTTGTGCTGGAGTAATTAATTCTAAACTTAAGTTTCGATTTTGATAAATCGACTGATGTACTTAGAAGTGCATCAGACCTGGTTGTGCTCGAGTAATTAATTCAACACTTGAGTTTTGATATTGATTAATCGACTGATGCACTTAGAAATACATTAGAACTGGTTGTGCTGGAGTAATTAATTCTGAACTTAAGTTTCGATTTTGATAAATCGACTGATGTACTTAGAAGTGCATCAGACCTGGCTGCGTTCGATTAATGAATTCAACACTTGAGTTTTGATATTGATTAATTGACTGATGCACTTAGAAATACATTAGAACTGGTTGTGCTGGAGTAATTAATTCTAAACTTAAGTTTCGATTTTGATAAATCGACTGATGTACTTAGAAGTGCATCAGACCTGGTTGTGCTCGAGTAATTAATTCAACACTTGAGTTTTGATATTGATTAATCGACTGATGCACTTAGAAATACATTAGAACTGGTTGTGCTGGAGTAATTAATTCTAAACTTAAGTTTCGATTTTGATAAATCGACTGATGTACTTAGAAGTGCATCAGACCTGGCTGCGTTCGATTAATGAATTCAACACTTGAGTTTTGATATTGATTAATTGACTGATGCACTTAGAAATACATTAGAACTGGTTGTGCTGGAGTAATTAATTCTAAACTTAAGTTTCGATTTTGATAAATCGACTGATGTACTTAGAAGTGCATCAGACCTGGTTGTGCTCGAGTAATTAATTCAACACTTGAGTTTTGATATTGATTAATCGACTGATGCACTTAGAAATACATTAGAACTGGTTGTGCTGGAGTAATTAATTCTAAACTTAAGTTTCGATTTTGATAAATCGACTGATGTACTTAGAAGTGCATCAGACCTGGCTGCGTTCGATTAATGAATTCAACACTTGAGTTTTGATATTGATTAATTGACTGATGCACTTAGAAATACATTAGAACTGGTTGTGCTGGAGTAATTAATTCTAAACTTAAGTTTCGATTTTGATAAATCGACTGATGTACTTAGAAGTGCATCAGACCTGGTTGTTCTCGAGTAATTAATTCAACACTTGAGTTTTGATATTGATTAATCGACTGATGCACTTAGAAATACATTAGAACTGGTTGTGCTGGAGTAATTAATTCTAAACTTAAGTTTCGATTTTGATAAATCGACTGATGTACTTAGAAGTGCATCAGACCTGGCTGCGTTCGATTAATGAATTCAACACTTGAGTTTTGATATTGATTAATTGACTGATGCACTTAGAAATACATTAGAACTGGTTGTGCTGGAGTAATTAATTCTAAACTTAAGTTTCGATTTTGATAAATCGACTGATGTACTTAGAAGTGCATCAGACCTGGTTGTGCTCGAGTAATTAATTCAACACTTGAGTTTTGATATTGATTATTCGACTGATGCACTTAGAAATACATTAGAACTGGTTGTGCTGGAGTAATTAATTCTAAACTTAAGTTTCGATTTTGATAAATCGACTGATGTACTTAGAAGTGCATCAGACCTGGCTGCGTTCGATTAATGAATTCAACACTTGAGTTTTGATATTGATTAATTGACTGATGCACTTAGAAATCCATTAGAACTGGTTGTGCTGGAGTAATTAATTCTAAACTTAAGTTTCGATTTTGATAAATCGACTGATGTACTTAGAAGTGCATCAGACCTGGTTGTGCTCGAGTAATTAATTCAACACTTGAGTTTTGATATTGATTAATCGACTGATGCACTTAGAAATACATTAGAACTGGTTGTGCTGGAGTAATTAATTCTAAACTTAAGTTTCGATTTTGATAAATCGATTGATCTACTTAGAAGTGCATCAGACCTGGCTGCGTTCGATTAATGAATTCAACACTTGAGTTTTGATATTGATTAATTGACTGATGCACTTAGAAATCCATTAGAACTGGTTGTGCTGGAGTAATTAATTCTAAACTTAAGTTTCGATTTTGATAAATCGACTGATGTACTTAGAAGTGCATCAGACCTGGTTGTGCTCGAGTAATTAATTCAACACTTGAGTTTTGATATTGATTAATCGACTGATGCACTTAGAAATACATTAGAACTGGTTGTGCTGGAGTAATTAATTCTAAACTTAAGTTTC
This sequence comes from Harpalus rufipes, assembly GCA_951394225.1. Classification (NCBI taxonomy): domain Eukaryota; kingdom Metazoa; phylum Arthropoda; class Insecta; order Coleoptera; family Carabidae; genus Harpalus; species Harpalus rufipes. The sequence continues at coordinate 5,476,273 of OX596292.1, forward strand.
GATTTTGATAAATCGACTGATGTACTTAGAAGTGCATCAGACCTGGCTGCGTTCGATTAATGAATTCAACACTTGAGTTTTGATATTGATTAATTGACTGATGCACTTAGAAATACATTAGAACTGGTTGTGCTGGAGTAATTAATTCTAAACTTAAGTTTCGATTTTGATAAATCGACTGATGTACTTAGAAGTGCATCAGACCTGGTTGTGCTCGAGTAATTAATTCAACACTTGAGTTTTGATATTGATTAATCGACTGATGCACTTAGAAATACATTAGAACTGGTTGTGCTGGAGTAATTAATTCTAAACTTAAGTTTCGATTTTGATAAATCGACTGATGTACTTAGAAGTGCATCAGACCTGGCTGCGTTCGATTAATGAATTCAACACTTGAGTTTTGATATTGATTAATTGACTGATGCACTTAGAAATACATTAGAACTGGTTGTGCTGGAGTAATTAATTCTAAACTTAAGTTTCGATTTTGATAAATCGACTGATGTACTTAGAAGTGCATCAGACCTGGTTGTGCTCGAGTAATTAATTCAACACTTGAGTTTTGATATTGATTAATCGACTGATGCACTTAGAAATACATTAGAACTGGTTGTGCTGGAGTAATTAATTCTAAACTTAAGTTTCGATTTTGATAAATCGACTGATGTACTTAGAAGTGCATCAGACCTGGCTGCGTTCGATTAATGAATTCAACACTTGAGTTTTGATATTGATTAATTGACTGATGCACTTAGAAATCCATTAGAACTGGTTGTGCTGGAGTAATTAATTCTAAACTTAAGTTTCGATTTTGATAAATCGACTGATGTACTTAGAAGTGCATCAGACCTGGTTGTGCTCGAGTAATTAATTCAACACTTGAGTTTTGATATTGATTAATCGACTGATGCACTTAGAAATACATTAGAACTGGTTGTGCTGGAGTAATTAATTCTAAACTTAAGTTTCGATTTTGATAAATCGACTGATGTACTTAGAAGTGCATCAGACCTGGCTGCGTTCGATTAATGAATTCAACACTTGAGTTTTGATATTGATTAATTGACTGATGCACTTAGAAATACATTAGAACTGGTTGTGCTGGAGTAATTAATTCTAAACTTAAGTTTCGATTTTGATAAATCGACTGATGTACTTAGAAGTGCATCAGACCTGGTTGTGCTCGAGTAATTAATTCAACACTTGAGTTTTGATATTGATTAATCGACTGATGCACTTAGAAATACATTAGAACTGGTTGTGCTGGAGTAATTAATTCTAAACTTAAGTTTCGATTTTGATAAATCGACTGATGTACTTAGAAGTGCATCAGACCTGGCTGCGTTCGATTAATGAATTCAACACTTGAGTTTTGATATTGATTAATTGACTGATGCACTTAGAAATACATTAGAACTGGTTGTGCTGGAGTAATTAATTCTAAACTTAAGTTTCGATTTTGATAAATCGACTGATGTACTTAGAAGTGCATCAGACCTGGTTGTGCTCGAGTAATTAATTCAACACTTGAGTTTTGATATTGATTAATCGACTGATGCACTTAGAAATACATTAGAACGAGTATATGTCGTACTGTCGAAAACCGTACCGTCGAAAAGCCATACCGTCGAATAGCCACACTGTCGAAATGTCATAGTGTCGACACTTACCCCCTCCACAATGTCCGTAGCGTCGAAACCTTAAATGTCCACACTGTCGAAATGTCATAGTGTCGACACTTACCCCCTCCACAATGTTCATTGTGTCGACACTACTTGAATGTCCATAGCGTCGACATTGGAATGTCCGTAGTGCCGACATTGGAATGTTCGTAGCGTCGACACGTACCCCCTCCACATTGTTGGTAGTGTAGACCAGATGAATGTTTACAGTACGAATGAGCCGGCCACAAGCAGTACAATGTTCTAAACAAGTTTCACGTTGTTTTCTTGTATTACATATTAACATCTAAATTATGAATTAAAAATTTTGAATGCGCAAATACTATTAAATATTACATATTTTACTTGTAAATAAAATGAAGCAAAACAATAAAATATTAAATCCACATACTTAAATAGAATGGGGGGTCCTACACTATTTTTATAAGAAACTTCATCTGAACCTAAAATTGTGACAGTTATGTATTCAAGAATAAGGAATATTTTTATTATTATAAATTTTAAAGTACAATAGAAGGTATAAAAATAATACAGTTATTTATATAAATAACCAAAATTTGCATTAAATATGTTTCCTTATCCCAAACAATCATTGTTCCTCAGTAAACCAGTAGAGCCGTATCCGGTAGGGTACTTATATACTCAGGGTATGGCCATGACGTGGCTCGCGTTTCGTCAACCATTTGCGGTCCACTGTCATATCCATTATTGTTGCGCAAATTATTATGTATTTTCGTGGTTATTTGTTTTATTTTAATGCAAAACACATTTAAATATACTTCTAATGTTTATTTAAAGTGTAAGTAATACTTTTATTTTATTTATTTGTGTATTTTCTTGAGATACTGACTACGATGACTGGCAATATGGAAAACATAAAAATTACTAATATTAAGCACAAACATTTAAATTTTTAAAAGGTAAGTTTAGATTATATACTTATTATGTAAATAATAACTACAGTTATTAAATTAGATGTGATAATAACAACCTATATCCTATGCTCTACATAACCTCCATATCTATGTCGTAATAATAATTGTGTATCTCTTAAATAAATGAATTTTTATTACCTTTATAGATTCGTAGTGTGATTATTTAATATTCCTGTATAATATAAAATCACATTTCCTACAAATAAATAGGGAAAAGAATACTCAGTATGTTTGACATTGGCCCTCTTTTGGCGGCGATCATGCCCAATGGCCATACCCTGTATATAAAGGTACCCTAGTATCCGTTAGGGTACCTATATATACATGTACACTTATATATTTAATTTGATCTATTCTTTCAAGAAAAAATTAATTAGAAAATGTGGGATTATCCCATTAGGAATTTGAACGCCAAGCTGAGCACTGTAAAATTATACTTTAGTAGCAATAATTACATTCCTTATAATATTACTAGAAATACGCATTCGCTACGTTAAAATATTTATATATTTAAAATAAACTTACGATTCCCATGTTTTAACATTTAGTCAAATATTTTATAAAATTTTCTAAATCTAATACCAATAGACATCAAAGTTAGTAAAAATAATTAAAAATACAGAACGATATCTTACACAAATTTGATATCAGTATATTGCAATAAAAGTTTAATTAATTTGAATAATTCATTCGATTTTTGCAATCAACACTGAACAAGAGGCAATATCGTTTTTAGCGTAATCTGTATAATTATTGTATTTAAATTTCTTATTATTGTAACTAACATTATATTACAAATGTATGTTGTATAATTTTAATATTTGACTGTAACAAATAAATGTAATTTTTTTATTTACTGAACAGTTTTTATATTTTGAATATTAAATTTTCGCACTAATGGCGCCAAACTCTGTCTTGAGTAGCTCTCGTACTGAGTCAAAGATGGTGCCATATCCGGAGAAGATTGAATTATTGTGCGGACTAATTCTTTATAGGAGAATGGACTATTTCAAATGTATTTCTGATATGTACCTACAAAGACATTTCATTTATGATATGTACACAGAATTTGAATTTTTAATATATGCAGGGAGTATTTATTTATGATAACGACAAGGTAGTTTAAATTTTTGTTAACATCTTACAGAAAATTCAAATGTAATGTGCTCTCAAGGAATAGGACAATGAATATATTAAAAATGTGTATGTGGTATCAAAAATTATTGTACCATGCTGTTATCGCTAAATGATTTTATGATGGCAAAAATATATATTTCTGATGTCATAAATTTAATTCATGATATCAACTTGGACTTTTTATTTTATATATCTTGATATCATAAAATAATTTGTTGCTGTCATAGAATATTAAAAAACTTATTACGACTTAACGAAAAACCATACTACAGATCGTTTTTAGGTTCAGATGAAGTTTCTTATAAAAATAGTGTACGACCCCCCATTCTATTTAAGTATGTGGATTTAATATTTTATTGTTTTGCTTCATTTTATTTACAAGTAAAATATGTAATATTTAATAGTATTTGCGCATTCAAAATTTTTAATTCATAATTTAGATGTTAATATGTAATACAAGAAAACAACGTGAAACTTGTTTAGAACATTGTACTGCTTGTGGCCGGCTCATTCGTACTGTAAACATTCATCTGGTCTACACTACCAACAATGTGGAGGGGGTACGTGTCGACGCTACGAACATTCCAATGTCGGCACTACGGACATTCCAATGTCGACGCTATGGACATTCAAGTAGTGTCGACACAATGAACATTGTGGAGGGGGTAAGTGTCGACACTATGACATTTCGACAGTGTGGACATTTAAGGTTTCGACGCTACGGACATTGTGGAGGGGGTAAGTGTCGACACTATGACATTTCGACAGTGTGGCTATTCGACGGTATGGCTTTTCGACGGTACGGTTTTCGACAGTGTGGACTGTTCCCATTAGAACTGCTTGTGCTGGAGTAATTAATTCTAAACTTAAGTTTCGATTTTGATAAATCGACTGATGTACTTAGAAGTGCATCAGACCTGGTTGTGCTCGAGTAATTAATTCAACACTTGAGTTTTGATATTGATTAATCGACTGATGCACTTAGAAATACATTAGAACTGGTTGTGCTGGAGTAATTAATTCTAAACTTAAGTTTCGATTTTGATAAATCGATTGATCTACTTAGAAGTGTAGTTACCCTCCCCTCCCACTACTTTCGAAATGTTGCGTGTTCTACTCGTGCTATGCTTTTCTCACTGTTAACACAATGTACTAAAATTACCTTTTTTTAACGTTGTCGTGATAATGCGCGATAACGAATAAAGCTTGGAAAAAACTGTCGAACGCACAGGTATTAGATAATGAAACAAACTTCCCATTAACTTTGTGCTGCTGCAAACCAAAACTGTTTGCGTTCTTAATAACAGGTACGTTGTGATGCTTCTTCCAAGTGACCGAATCTTTTATAATCTGTTTACTTTTTCCTAAGTAGAGACTTTTGTGCGAAGTACTTTTTCGACCCTTCGCGTTTTGTCCTAGGTGTCGGCGTCTGTCACTTGTCTTGTTACATATGGCACATCGATGGCCGCCTGAACGAGAGTCGCCATTGGCACATACAGGACATGTTTTAATCAGATTTCCGCTGGAAGCATCAAGAAGAAAATCGTCCTGGGCCTCAATGGTAGTCGCTGGTCTTTTCGTGTCTGGTGTTAGGTCTCGGCGTTTATCGTTTCTCTCTTCGCGTCTTACCCTCAGTCTCTCATCGCCGTGTCCTTGACCTCTCCAATTCTCTACTTCGCGCATGATCTGTCTCATGGCAATCAAAACAAATTCGCTGGTCGCCATACCCTTCCTCTTTATCGATGCCGACGGAACATTCATTTATGACATGTACAGCCTTACTACATATGGCACATCGATGGGCGCCTGAAGGAGAGTCACCATTGGCACACACAGGACATGTTTTGGTCAGATTTCCGCTGGCAGCATCAAAAGGAAATTCGTGTTCCTCGTGGACGTCGCTGTTATCGCATTGTTCATCAATGTCTCGACTTCTACGATCTGCTTCGTCCACTTCGATTCTCGTCAAAGTCACCTGTTTTATCTTTAAATTTCCGCTTCTGGACAAACACATCTACTCTGAGCGGCAATTTGTTTTCGTTTGTGAATACATTATGCTTCAGGCGCTTGAACTCGTTCTCCACAGACGCTGAAGATGCAGGAATTCTACCATAACCAAAACTATCCGTCCTGACGTTACTCCACACCGGAAGTAACGACATATGCTTCACTAATAATTTGCCGATCTCCGGGAAGTGAAAAGCATTAACGCGACTTGCATGTGACTTTGTTTCCTGTGCCAAAAGAGTTATAACTCTGTATTCAATCTTTTGTCCCCACTTCTTCCAGGAGTTAGAACGGATCTCAGCACATTCATCCTGAGCATGACAGACATCTTCTTCTTCATTTTCGTCGTTTTCAACCTCATCAGCGTCTTCTATTATTTGTAACAGAAACAGAATGAAATTATTAATCATTATTTCATACGAGTTTTTTTTTGTAATGAAAGGATACAAGTGTTGTATTTTAATTTTCTAAATGTAATCATTTACATAATTTCTTGGAACATACATTAAAATTTATGAAATATAAGTAGAAATGTTATCATTGAAAAATAATTAATTGCAAACAAAAAGTTTTTTCTTCATTTCTCGGCTACACATTGTGTAGATTACCACATATTCAATGTAATTACGAGAAATCAAAGTTCAATAAGTAAAAAGAAAGGCAAAAGGTTTAGATTCTAGTAATAATTAAAAACAGTGTGTTATCGGTATCAATTGTGCATAATTATTTTAATTAGAGGATAAGAAATTAATACCTGTGATCAATTTGATGAGCACATTACGAGCTGTTTCGCATAGGGTCTCCGAACCGTTTGTGACGCCATCCTGCTCGCTGTAGCACACAGTCATAATGTTTTCCACTATGTTTTCAGCTTTGGCCACGCTGCGGCACATTACTAACAGTCCAATAATGCCAAATAGAACCTTTTCACTTTGATAAACTTCAGTGGCTTTAAAAGACGGCGATAAATATTTACGAAGTGCGCAACGTCTAAACGGATGACGCACGGAGGTAGGTGGTCGTCATAATAAAGTTTTTCGGAGTAGTCCTCAATGTCGACTGACTTGCAGTATTCGTCAGCGATAGCGTTCAGTAAAGCCCGCGAGTAGTCCACGACAACTTCTTTCGGAGTTGGTATGCCCAAAGATTTGATAATTCCCAGGAACTTCTTTATGTTGAATGACGTCTGGTTTTCCGTCAACATTTGTGCGACGCTGAACTGTTGTCCGTTGACGTTTATAACCATCAAATATAGAAAAATTCGCTTGGCCCGTGTGTTATACGGGAATACAACCGGCCGAACAAAACTTCCAGATGCATCGATACTGACGGTTACAAAGTTACTAGTCATCAGTTTTAGTAGGATATGAATCTGCGATTTAGTGCAATATATGACCGTGAAGGGTGCTAACGCGTAATAAATAATTTCATTTGCGTAGACACTTTTTGCCAATTTTAGCAAGCTGACAAAAGTATCTGAATCCACGTATTCTGAACGCGTCAATTCCGCTTTCGCGGTTCGCAAGACTTCACCTGAAAATAGAGTTGGAGGTTCCGGATCGCCAAAATCCATCAACTCGTTCGCCACTTCAGCCCGATAAAACTCCGCAGTTTTATGGAACAACTCTTTGGCCACTTCAGCACGAATTGGTCCCCGAAGCCATCGTTTGCTGCAATATTTTAGCCGGCCCAAGGTTATACGGCAAACCATCCTGATATTCTTGCCCACTGGTTCAATATCAATCCGCAGATGACTTCCGCATGCACATTTTCCTAAATTTCAAATAGATATAATGTATAAAAAAAACTGTTAATAATTATTAACAACAAATTTCAAATAATATAATTGAAACAAAATTTAATAAAGTTAAGCTGATGAGTAAAATCAGAAAATATTGTCTGAAATGAAAATCACGAAAAAATGTCGAATTTAAAGAAGTATTTTCAGATTTTTTTTCAATGTTATCCACGTGACAATTAATTTAGTAATAATTAAACTATTAAAATTACCGGTTATGTATCCTTTATCTTCATTCACAGATATGTAATGGTCCTTAAATAAGAAACCACACGACAACTTTGTGTTAGCATAAATTTTTGCGAAACGTTGTGCTCCCAAAGGCCAGGTTTTAAGCACCTCCACATTTTTTTTTCTGCGTTTCCGTTGATTACGTGATTGTCCATAATACTTCAGTTCCAATAGCTCATCGAATTCTTTTTTGTCCATCACAATGCGAACTTCGATTTTTTCATTACTTTGGTCAAAACTACTCTCCGAGCTGTTTCCGTCAATCGTCGAATTTTGGTACGATTCGTTTACGTGCTGTAAAGACTTAAGTAACATGAACATTTGTATTTCCTTAGTGGTACAGATATTTTTTAATCAGACACTTTTTTATGAAATTATTCCGTTATTAAATTTAGTTTAGTATTAACTCTGTGGCTTTGAGGAAAAACCACTTACCTAAGTCACGTTTTCGAACATATATAATTAAACGCGGAATTTGATATTTTTTCGTAATTTGGGAAAAAAAAAACATAACCATTTAAGTGTCTTTTTTATTCTAGTGTGTGTGTGTGTGTGTGTGTGAAATGCTGCGCGCGACACCAAAACTCGCGTGCTTCCCAGTGCCGCATTCACAAGAATACAGGCCTGAATGCTTAGCCCCTCTCTATGCGCAACGTCACAGCGTGAGGTGAACGACTGCATTGTAACAACAGAAAATGCACCGAAATTTTTAACAAATTAGCTTGTCAAATGTTATTGAATAACTATTGAAATATCATATAATTAACATTTTATTTTTATGACTAAAAATATTAAATAAAAAAAGAATTATAAACAGAATAAATATACCATTAAAACTTTTATTTTACTTTAAACTATTTATTTATTGTTGTTTAAATAATAACTAGTCAAATAATATATACTTATCATTATGACTAAAGAATTGAAATAAAAAATCTGATGTGATCAACACAATACCTCCCGCCATTTACCTATGGGGTCTCGTTGCCGCGTGCCTGATGTCTTGTCGCGAATCTGGGAAATCCGATTCGATCCCGATCAACGCCAAATAATTCGAATTTTAAATGGCATAAAATTAAACCTTATGGTAAACGCCCGCACAATACAAATATGTCATCATCATTACCGAAAAGTGTTTATAAATCAGGTTAGCACACCCAGCAATGGATAATATACCGTGTTAATATATTTATTTGTTTCTTTATTTAAATACATACCTGCATATTTACTAATGCTAGAAATTATGTATATTAAGTTTCTTTCCATAAAACTAATGTTCTATTTACAATTTCCTTTTCAAAACGTTACTATTAATTTGAAATGATTATTTTTTTGACAGTGACATTTATGTGTCAGTTACATACATTTGAGCAGAACTATGTAACCATGGAGATGTGTTTAAAGCATAAGCTCCGAGATATAATTTTTGTATTACTTTATAAACTTATCCATAAAATATACAGAAAAGTATTAAAGCAAACCTATATATAGAAAATGGAATAATCTTTAATTTTTTTATAATATCAAATTTCGAAAAAATTACATATAAAGGTATTTTTTGAAGAAAAACTATATTGAGCTTTAAGTAAACTGCCACTTCCGGTTATCCGATTGCCACCAAAATCTAATGACTTTTTTCCATGTTAGAATAAGGTAGAAATACATGGTTTCAAAATTTTCTGAATGATAGTATTTGAGTTAGAGCGTAAGGAAGATCCACACACACACATACACACACACACACACACACACACACACACACACACACACACACACACACACACACATACATACACACATACACACAGACATCATCGTGAAAATGTCCCTTCAATTATTAGTTTTAAGTTAAACAAAACTAATAATTACTCTGTCTACGTTTTTGCGAATGTATCAAAATATGTTAGGTACGTTGCAATGCTTGCATTGAAATTGATGGTTATTATTTGAGCAAATATTAATATGTATTAAAAAATGAATAAAATTATTTTTAAAACAATTCAATGGTACTTGTATAGAAGTTACAATAAACAAAACTAATAACTGACGTAATAAGTCAAAACCAACTAAAATTAGGTAGATAATAATTACTCTTTTAAGAACTTGTAATTCGAAAACAGTGCGTTTCCAGATATGAGTTTATTAGTAAAAGTCAGTCTATTTTATATAACCTATGATTTTATAGAATGTAAATATTCATTAATATTCTGTATAATATGATAGAACCTCACTGAGGCTATCCCATGGGGAGTTTACACTATTTTTATTTTTAAAACTATTCAATATTTTTTTACAAAATTTGATATCTAAGAGTTTTTCATACCGTTTCAACTAAAATACATACTTTCAAAACAGTGTGGTCTAACGGTCTAACTGGAATTAATCCGTAACTCACTTATATGAAATAATATTATGCTATATTTTTTATTTTACTATAGAATTCAGCAAACAATTTTATATATAAAATAATAAAAACATTTTACTCATATGATCAACCATTTCCTGCGTAATTCAACTTTTTTGATTTTTTGCTCTAAAAACAGCCATTTCCTTATCACTCTATTGGAATATGTAAATAAGAATGCGAACCTTATTTTATTCGTATGCTTTTACAAAAGCGTGTACAGTTTATATGTTAGAAAATAGATAATAGAACTAATATTTACAATATCTTCGGAAATATCCCAATATCTCGTGAACGGGATCGAATTTCTATGCAATAACACTTTTATATAGCAATCTTTTGTTTATACTATTATGATTTTTTTTTAAAAATGTAAGATGTACATCAACACGTAAAGTTAAAGTTCAAAAATATGAAAAACTATTTTTGTTTAATAATACTAAATACTATATAGGTACATGTTAATTTGGTTTGTGATGTATACAGTACATATTAGACGGTCAATTAATTAGGTTGCCCCCGAACACCCTGGGATCACTAAATTTCACGGTCCGTCCCTGCGCAACGCAATGAAATCATAGTACAAAGGGCCAATGGCAGACGCCAACGCTACACTTGAGCGTTCGGATTGGATAAAGCAATAGAGAAAGGGGATTCCTCTGCAACGTCAAGACATGAGCAAAACAAGAATTTTTTTATTTTCTTGTCTTGAAAATCAAGACAAGACAAGATCATCAAGACAAGATTTTTGGTCTTGATGAAACACTAAAACAAACTATAAGATTTTTTTGTATTATTTAAACAACAATAAATATGTACCTATAGGTTAAATGTGATTCCTTAGCATCATTTTACATTAGAAATAGTGACCAATATAAATCTGGAGGCTTTGTAGAGACAAAAAAAGTTTACTTTTGGATCTTTAAACGTGAATATCTCAAAATCACAAAAGAGTGACTTACCTCATCATGATCACTGTTTGTCGACACACTCTTTACACTGTTAAAGTGCTTGCACGCATAAATATACAAAGACGAAACTTTAATTCTGTTATTTAAATGCGTGCAAATGCCGGCCCAAATAGGGTTGAGCTTCGATACACATTTTTTTGTGACATCATCAATAATATGATTTTTGTACAGATTAAGTATATCGAGTACAATATCGCTGTTTATATTGGCCTTTCGTCCGACTTTCATTTTGAAACTCAAGATAATATCTAATACCGATTAATAAATATTTACAGTCATCCTCAAATCATGCATGTAAACTGAAAATGAATGATTTGTTGCACCAAAGCGCTCTCTAACGCAACTTGACTATATTAAATTCTCTAGACCCTGTGTACGCGGAATACGATGATAGAAACATTTGACATGTGGGTACTGAACATGTTCATCATTTTCCAAATTTACCGTTCACTAGAGACCGTTTACTGAATGATCAGCTATCGACTGACCGTAAAAAAAGTAAGATCAGATGTGATCGTTCACTTATTTACGCGCGCAATATTCACTGGATTTCTTCTGGGGCAATTTGGGTGCGCATGTTGCGTGGGCAGTTTGGGTGGGTAGGTTGCGTGGGCAGTTTGGGTGGGCATGTTGCGTGGGCAATGTGGGTGGGCATGTTGCGTGGGCAGTTTGAGTGGGTAATTTGGGCGGGCATGTTACGTGGACAATTTGGATGGGCATGTTGGGTGGGCATGTTGCGTGGGTGGGTAGGTTGCTTGGGCATGTTGGGTGGGTAAGTTCATTGTCTTCCGAAAGCCACTGTCTACCTAAATCAGAGTTCTATGCGTTAGATATCGTTTCTGTCGGTTTTCTTTATAAAATTTACAGGGTTTATTCTATAAGATTTTTTTCGCACTGCACAAATTATTTTATTTGCCAAACAAATTTTAAATACAAATACATACATAAATGTGCGCTAAAAGATGGCGTTCTCCTAGCGAACAACGCCATCTCTTAGCATAATTTTCGTGGAAGATAATTTTGACCTTAATCAGAACTTTTTCAAGACGTTACGTCACTCATACATTCTCACTCTCTATTTGACTTTATTAAATTTAAAAATTTCTTTTTTAAATAATTGTATCCAACGTTCTCATGTAGATTCTTAATCTTAATGAATTTAATATATTTATCTTGCACAAATTTCAATTTCCCACTGCATTTTTCATTTCCCCACTGCACATTTTGTGTCCACCTGCACGTTAGAATAAACCCTGATAAGTGCACTATTTGACTAACCAATATCAAAACTCGTTTCAAATTAATTACTAGACTCAACCAGTTTTAATGCATCAATAATAAAACTCAAGTTTCGAATTGATTACTCGATCACAACCAATTGTAATGCATTTCTGATTGCATCCGTCGATTAATCAATATCAAAACTGAAGTATTAAATCAATTACTCGAGCACAACCAGTTCTAATGCACTTATACGTGCGTCAATTAAGCAATAGAGAAACTCTTGTACTGAATTAATTACTCGAGCACAAGCGGTTCTGGATGCACTTCTAAGTACAATAGTCAATTATTCAATATTGAAACCCAAACTTTGAATTAATTACTCGAGCACAACCAGATCTAATTCACTTCTATGTGCATTAGTTGATTAATCAATATCGAAACTCAAGTGTTAAATTAATTACTCGAGCACAACCAGTTCTAATGTATTTCTAAGTGCATCAGTCGATTAATCAATATCAAAACTCAAGTGTTTAATTAATTATCCCAGCAAAACTAGGTCTAATACACTTATAAATACATCAGTCGATTTATCAATATCGAAACTTAAGTTTAGAATTAATTTATCCAGCACAACCAGTTCTAATGTATTTCTAAGTGCATCAGTCGATTAATCAATATCAAAACTCAAGTCTTGAATTAATTACTCGAGCACAACCACTGCTAATGCAATTCTAAATGCTTCAGTAGATTAATCAATATCAAAACTCAAGTGTGGAATTAATTACTCGAGCACAACCAGGTCTGATGCACTTCTAAGAACATCAGTCGATTTATCAATATCGAAACTCAAGTCTTGAATTAATTACTCGAGCACGACCAGTTCTAATGCATTTCTAAGTGCATCAGTCGATTATCAATATCGAAACTCAAATTTAGATTTGATTATTTGCGTACAACCAGTTGTAATACATTTTTAAATTGCATTATCGATTAATCAATATCAAATCTGAAGTTTCGAATTGATTACTCGAACACTAGTACCTGAAATGTACTTTGTGAAAAATTATTCGATTAGCCAACATCAAATCACAAGTTTCAAATTGGATACTTGAGCACAACCAGTTGTGATGCAATTTGATGTGCAGTAATCGATAAATCAATACCGAAAATCAAGTTTAGAATTAATTACAATTTTTAAGTGTAGTAATTGGTCAGTCGTTTTCTACATTGACTGATCGATTAATGAATCGTAAAATGCATATGAATTAAACAATATTGAAAATTGAGTTACGATATTATTTCACGAATTTAATAGTTCATTATTGTCTAATGGCTAAAAAGTATATTGTATGTGTTCTTTCCCTTCTCAATGCAATGGTAGTAATTAATTAATAATTAATTAGCAATCAATTTGTAATAAATGAGTAATAAATTAGTAATAAATTAGTAATTAATTGGTAGCATGGTTTTTGATATTTTATATTGTATTTTTTGCGGTTGTGCTAGCTTAACGCATAAGCTGGCACAACCCTATTTTTTAAAAAAAAAAACAGCCGTAATAAATTTGGTTTTTGGGTAATTAATTAGTAATTAATGAGTACTAAATTTTCTGATGAATTTCATGTGATTGTGCCGGAATGGTTGTGCCAGCTTCACGTACCTGAATATATTTGTCGAGGAAAATGATCCACATGGATTTGGAAAATCGTGATGTTTTGAATGAAAAATTATGATACTTGACACCTATGTACATTATTACTAGCTGGCTTTTTGACACGAGCCCCAATATCAGCTTGGCAAGGCCAACAAAGTCACATGACTGCTCGCGCCCTATAAGTAACGAATTTAACATTTCTTGTACACACAAGTAATTGAAATTGTAAACTCAAATCGGACATGCAGCCTATGCATGTCATTAATAAAAGTAACTAGATGTGTGACGTCATGAACTGGTACGTTTACATAGCTTTGAGAATCGTAAGCAAAAAAGTTCTGCAGGTTGTATACAATTGTATTTCAAACTATCGTGATATTTTCAACAAATAATTTTATTTCACACTGTAATTAATACGATGAATATTCGTAGTGTGATTAAGAACAAAAGTAAAATAAAGATAACATTACTAATATCAAGCTTTTTTATATATAATACAATAGTTAAAGTCTAACCAAAGGCGGGTTATTTAGTTCAATATTGTATCATTCATATAATATTTTTCAATTGAACTGAAAGTTGACATCTTATGTTCGGTTATTTATAAATTAGTAACGTGTTACTATATCTTCATAAGCATATTTGGCAATTTAAATAATAACAATAGTTTTATTTAACTAAAACAGCATATAAATACAAGCACAAAAGATATACAAAATTGAACTATAATATTGTAACGTTTTATTTATATGGGTGAAGTGTAAATAATCAGAGAAATATTATTTGTTAAAATAATGCGTTTATTAAACTATAAATAATTAAGATTAAATATTAACAAGATGATAAAAGTAACTAACACTATGATTAAATAATTATAAACACTAAGAATATTATTAAATGCTTAAACACTAATATTATTTATTTAACCAATATTTATATCACTACATTTATTTATATAACGACATTTATTTATGTTAACAACTCGTAGACTACTTATTTATATCACCGACTTGATTACTCGTTGCTTCTATATCACAGACTATTTCTCCGCTGTCATTCAGATGGTATTTATACAGCCCAGTGTCCTTCTAGAAATCTACGGCGCCACAGCGATACCAAGAACAAAAGAATTAGGTCGCGGCGTAATTAATATGTTTCAACGTGCATGTGTTATTCCGTCGTCGGGGATTGCATTATCGCTCTGGTACATCCTTTCAGTGGCGGTGCACGTATACTCTTCTCTCAGGGGCGCACGTCACACTGCTCCCTCCTTAAGACTGTTTCGTCCCGGAACAGTTCTTGATGACGAAATCTACATGTATTACCCTTGGTACATTTGGAAGTCTTGAAGAAGTGACAGTTGATGGTCCGCTGGAGTTCTTCTTTCTGTCCGTTAGGGTTAAAGCTGCAGACGAGAATTCCAATACCGGTATAGCGGCAGAAGATCTCTAACATTTCCTAACAACCCTCCAATCCAAATCATCTAGTCCACAGCCTAACTTTGGTACTTCTAGCTTCAAAATGTCATTCTCTAGCATAGGATCCTTCAAGTCACTCAGCGAGTTCCATAGATTGCGATACGACGTCTTCTGTTGCGAGCGTGGTTTTGTGACCAGGTAGTAAATATACTGCTGATGTTCTGTATTGTTATTCCTCAGTCGTAGCATTTTCCCGACGGATGGACTTTGGTTGGCCAGTTCTTGTAGTCGTCCAAATTTTGTCTTAAAGACTGGCGCTATGCCGCGTGACATCTTTAAGTCTTCTGATACGCAGGGGCCGAGGGAATAATCTGAAGACACGGTGAACAGGTCTCGATATTCTTCTGTCGTCACGCCATACCGCGCCTTGTGACCAAAGGAATATTGTTCCACGAAGTTGTTCCATTGTTGTCACCGGCGAAAGGGGCTAGCCAATTAAAGTGTACTGCTCTCGGCTTGCCGGTAGGTGCTTTCTTAATTCTGTATATAACGTCGTTTATCCTTTTGACTACCCCATAGGGGCCTTCCCAATGCTTTCGCAGCTTTGGTAAAACCCGCGGCGCCTTTGTGGGTTGTAAAGCCAGGTTGGTATCCACCTTTTTCTGCCTTGATGTCATACTGGGCCTTCATTCGGTCGCTGGCAGCTTGAATGTTTGTGCGGACTTGTTCATGAATGTCGTCCATTCTTCTCCGTAAATCCGTTACGTAATCTTGCCCGGCGAGATCTTCCCCAGGTTTACTACCGAAAACCAAGTCACATGGCAGGCGCAACTCACGCCCGAATAAGATGTTCGCAGGAGTATTCCCTGTTGTTTCATGCACGGATGAACGATAAGCCATCAGGAACAGATGAAGATGTCGGTCCCAGTCTCTTTGGTGGTTGGAGACTACCTTCGACAAATATCGGTTGATCGTTCTGTTCATTCGTTCAACCATGCCATCGGACTGCGGATGTAATACAGTTGTCCTTATTTTATTAATTCCTAATATCTTACAGATATTTTGGAAAACGCCAGACTCGAAATGTCTTCCCTGATCGGGGTGAAGTTCACGTGGTACACCAAACCGGCATAATATACACTCTTGACCGTGGTAGCTGCCTAGTTGGGTAATGGATAGGCTTCAACCCATTTGGTGAAGTAGTCCATGACAACCACGATATATTTATTTCCGTCTTCGTTTTCTGGAAATGGTGCGGCCACTTCAATCGCAATGTGCTCAAATGGACTGCCCACGTTGTATTGATGCATTGGAGCTTTTCGCCGTATATGCGGACCGTTGCTTCCAGCGCCAACCACACATTTCTTGCACCAGTTTTTAACGCCTTTCTTGCAGTTAACCCAGTAAAATCGCTGGCGCAATCTTTCTAGAGTTTTGGTGAGTCCAAAATGACCTCCAGATCCGTCATGGATCTCTTTCAACGCGTCTGGTAATCTACTCTTAGGAATGACCAACTGAATTTTCTTCTCAGTTCCATCAGCATTCTCTACCACACGCTTCAACAGGCCATCCTCAATCACCATTGAGTCCCATTGCGCGCAGTACAATTTTACACTCTGTGAGTGTGGTGCAACGTCTTCCCATATTGGTTT
Organism: Harpalus rufipes; assembly: GCA_951394225.1. Classification (NCBI taxonomy): domain Eukaryota; kingdom Metazoa; phylum Arthropoda; class Insecta; order Coleoptera; family Carabidae; genus Harpalus; species Harpalus rufipes. Next base: position 5,493,389 of record OX596292.1, read on the forward strand.
GCATTCTTCTGCTTTCCTTTCCAATAAAATTTTCAAAGTCGGTTCATTTTCTTGGTCCTTGCGTAGTCCATCGGGCTGCCAACTAACGTCGACTACCGTTATTCTGGCAACGGTGGAATGTTTCTCTTCAAGTCGACTACAATGTTTGCAGTCATCTTGGCAAGGCCTTCTGCACAATGCATCGGCATTACGATAGCTGGTACCTGTCCTGTGTTCGATTTCGAAATCGTATTCCTGTAGTCTTTCAATCCATCTAGCCACCTGACCTTCAGGATTCTAGAATTGTAGCACCCATTTTAATGCAGCATGGGTAGTTCTAATCAAAAATCTTCTTCCGTACAAATATTTATAGAAATGTTCCACGGATTTCACGGCTGCCAAGAGTTCTTTTCTGGTCACACTGTAATTCTTTTCTGGTTTTGCCAAGGTCTTACTCAAGCAGGCAATAACCTTCTCATGCCCGTCTTGTATCTGGGAAAGAACGCCACCAATTCTGACGTTGCTGGCATCTGTGTCTAGTATGAACTCTCCTTCAGATAAAGGATAACTCAAGACGGGTGCGCTTGTCAAAGCATGTTTTAGTTCTTTAAATGCAACTGTACAGTCCATTTCACCGATAAATCTTCTTCCTTCTTCAGTAAGCCTTGTCAGGTTCTCTCGTGAAAAAACCCAGTGCATGCACTTTTGTCGCCTAAACCGACCACACTATGGACCACTCCTTTTTATGAGGGATAATACTATTAAAATCGTCAATAGCGTCAGATTCCTGGGACTCTATTTCGATCCAAGGCTAACTTGGAAATTACATGTTGAAGAGCTAAGGACTGTTTGTCTTAAAGCTCTAAACATTATAAAAATGTTGGCGGGTACTAAATGGGGAGCAGAGCCCAAAACTCTTATACGGGTGTACCAATCTCTGGTTTTATCAAAGATTGATTACGGGTGTGTCGTCTATGCCTCGGCAAAACGTACAACCCTTAATAGACTAGACTCAATCCACAACCAGGCTCTACGGTACGCTCTTGGTGCGTTTCCCAGTACCCCCACATTAAATTTGTATTCAGAGTCAGGACTGACGCCACTTGATGTAAGACGTAAAAAGTTTCTGCTGCTTTATGTTTCTAAAATCAAGTCCTTACCGCAACACAAGAACTTCAACACTTTCTTTCGGAGTGATAATTGGTGCAATTCACGACAAATTCAAACCAGACCCGCTGGTATCCGCGCGAAAGAGCTTCTAGACCAAATAAACTTTGATATACCATTATCGATTCCTGTAGGGGAATCTGAAGTACCGCCGTGGTTGGTTCCATTAGCTAGGACTAACTACATACTAACTATGTACGACAAGTCCAACAGTCCCCCGATAATGATACAGTCAAGGTTTCTAGAGGTTCTGCACGGGTACAAAAACACGATGGTAATTTATACAGATGGTTCTAAAACCCACCATGGTACTGGTTGCGCAATTGCTGTCGATAACACACAGCACTCATGGTCAATGCCTCTTCTAACTTCTATCTACACAGCAGAGTCCTATGCTATCTGGCAAGCTCTACGGTACTGCGAGTTTGTCAGAACTTCTAGAAAGTTCCTCGTAGTAAGCGATTCTTTGAGCGTCCTACAAGCCATTTCAAACCCTTTTACTGTTGACCCAATTATTCAACACATCTTGTCCCTCATGAAACATCTTCATGAGACAGGGAGAGATATTTACTTTCTTTGGGTGCCAAGTCACGTCGGCATTAGGGGTAACGAATTGGCTGATGAGGCAGCACGTTTTGCCGCTGATAGTAACTCTGTTGATGTCGTAATGTATAAATCTTCAGATATAAGTCTTCATCTGAAGAAAGAGGTATTGGCTTTGTGGCAGCGCACATGGGATGGGGTTCAGAACCATCTAAAAACCATTAAGCCGTTGGTTGCGCCAGTTTTATTGCCGAATGATCTTACCAGAAGGGATCAAGTCAAGATCCATCGTCTGAGAATGGGTCATACAAGTCTGACACATGGGTACCGTTTAAATCGGGATAATGCCCCTATGTGCACCAGATGTGATACTGCTCTGACAGTTGAACACATTCTTGTTGCATGTCAACAGTATGATCTACTCAGGCGACTATATCATTTAGATCAAGACCTTTCCTTTATTCTAACAGACTCTGATAAGATCCGTAAAAACGATGATAACATTGCTCCTTAAATTGTTTTGGTGTGTACTGAGAATGAGCAAGCCTTTCTTCCTCAGGTGTTTCATTTACATCAATAACACGTTCTATGTCCGTAGTGTCAGTATCTTCTCCATATCTTTCCTGTACAATAACCTCATCAATTACTTCAGTTTCGTTGTCCATATCTAGAAGTCTTATTTCGTTTATGTCTTCGTACAGTTGTATGGGTTTGTTGATTTTGGTCTTTAGTTTTGATGCTTTCTTAAGGATGGAGAAATTCTGTGGCAGGCTCATGTCATATAAAACAATGTTGGATATAATGGGGTCTGTATGATTGTTTTGTTTTAAGTAATAACTAAGGCTGTATATTGATTGATTGTAAACAGCTTCTAATTGTTGAAGACCTCTACCACCTACGTCTCTTCGTACATAAAGTCTTTCTACATCCTCTCTTGGGTGTAGTTGTCCGTGAATAGTTAGGAGCTTTCTAGTTTTACGATCGATTTTTTGTATTTCATGAAGGTTCCAGTTTATGATTCCAAAGCTGTATCTTAGGACAGGAATGGCTAAAACTCCAATCGCTTGAAACTTGTTTTTGCAGGTAAGATGTGAATTTAATATTTTTCTCACTCTTGTAAAATACTCTTTACTTAATTTAATTTTCATGCTTTCATTATCAATTCCTTCTCCTTCCTCTATCCCAAGGTATTTATATGTGTTACCAGGCTGTAATGCTTCAATAGTGTCACCACTGTTTAGCTGCATGTTTTGTTTCCTTTTTAACTTGCCTTTTATGAAAGTAGCCGTTGCACATTTTTGTAAACCAAATTTCATGTTTATGTCATCCGAAAACATTTTTGTTATATCAAGAGCTTTTTTTAATTCTGTTTCGCTCTTGCATGTTAACTTCAGATCATCCATATATAGCTGATGTGATATCGGCATTGTTGATTTAGAAAGTTTGTATCCCGCAACAGTTTCATTTATTAAGGTTGATAAAGGAACTAATGCTATACAAAACAAAATAGGAGACAAGGAATCACCTTGGTATATACCTCTTTTTACATTTATCTCACTTGTAACAATGGTATTGTCCTGTGATCTTAGATAGAGTGTTGTTTTCCATGTTTTCATCAGTTGTTTTAAGAATTGTATTATTTTTTTAGATATGCCATATATATTTAAGGACTCAATTAGCCACGTGTGAGGTACACTATCATATGCCTTCTGATAGTCAATCCAGGCTATATTCAGGTTCTTTTTGTACTTCTCACAATCATTTAAGATATATTTTGAGTATAACAAATGATCTTTACATCCTTGAAAGCCTTTAGCACATCCACGTTGTTCAGGAGGCATAATCTGTTCTTGTCGAAGATATTGTGTTATTTTATTTGATAGTATACTTGTAAGCAACTTATAAGATGTATTTAAACAAGTTATTGGGCGATAGTTTTTGGGGTCTTTGCTGTCGCCATCTTTAGGTATTAAGAATGTTCTTCCTGAGGCCAACCAGCCTGGAATATTTTCTGGATTATTTAATATATCATTAAATTGATTTGCCAATATACTATGGGACGCTGTTAAAGTTTTTAACCAATAGTTAGGAATCATGTCAATTCCGGTAGCTTTCCAGTTTAAGAATTTTTTAATTGAGGTATTGATATCGTCTTCTGTGATGTTATTAAAGTTCATAGGTATATTATTAATGTTTTGTTTTAATTTTGTTATCCATTCTGCCGATCCATTATGGTTTGTTTCATTCTGATATATACTTTGCCAGTATTCCTCGATTTCTTCTTTTGATGGGGTATGATTTATGTTATTAGCAATATCAACCTTCCGCATATTTCTATAGAATATGGCTGCGTTTTGATGAAAATTTTTGTTATCGATAAACTGTTTGCTCCTGGATTTGTATCTTCGAAGTCTTTGCGCTATGGCAGCAATCTTTTGCTTAATTTCTTCAATGATCTCCTGTACAGACTTATTAGGATTTTTAAAATATGTTTCTTTAATGTAATGTAATTTCTGTTTAGATCTAGGTCTTTTGTTCTCACTAATAAGAATGACTTGCGATAAGTCAGCTCGCAATTTACTTATCTTATTTTCTAATCGTTGTTGCCATTTGGGTATTTTTGATGGTTTCGACTTTTTGATATTGTTAAGTAGTATAAGTTTTTCTTTATTGATCTCTTCCGTTAATACAAATGCTGTGGTGTATATTAATGCATTTACAAATATGAAACTAGGATTAGGTGTAGCTTTAAGAACGTTTTGTATATGCTTATTCCCTGTTTTAATTAGATCTTCATTTTTTGGGTTAAACTTTAATTTTGTTAGCTTTGGTCTATTATTAAAGTCAGAGCTATCGAATTTCTGTAGAAGGTTATTAATCCTGTCTGTAATGTTAGGAATACTTATTGTTTCTTCAAGTTCATTTAAACACTCAATGGTATTTTCATCTTTATCTGCGGTCGTTTGAACATTATTTGTTGTTTGCAGTTCTTCTTTGACACTTTCTAAAATTATTTGTAACTCCCAATCTTTTAATTTGTTATTTTGCTCGATATGTCTTCTTTGATTCTGTAATTTATTGGCATCAAGATTTAATCTCACATTTGGATTCCTTTCACGCCAAATACTGTACGCTTCCCTGTACGTTCCATCAGACAGCTTACTATAGTAGTAACATCTCATAACTTCTTTATACTCGTCATTTGACCATGGTACTCTATTAATTCTACTTGTCTTTTGTGTCAGTTGATTTTGACTACCAGAGGGGCCGCTTTGACTTGTATCGTTGCGGTGACCTTCTGATTGTTGTGATTGTGTTACTACAGTGTTTTGTGCTCTTGATCCGTTTGAATTGCATGGGTCATTATCCATATTATCCAGTCGTGGTTGTGGCGAGATCCGACCCGGTGAACCCGGCACGCCACGGTTTTTTTGGCTTCTTGTAATAACCATTATATTAACACCCTAAGGGTAATGCATTTTATAGCTAGCTGCCAGCTTTATATTCAGCCGCCTCCATTGGAGAAACAGAGGCTGTTGGGGGCCGCGCACTTTGCGACAGACGCCCCCGGTTGGTACTTTCCCCTTCCTGCTGGCTTGTATTCAGGTACTAAGCCACTAAGCCCCCAACCACGCCAAGGTAAGTACCATGGGGGAACAGATGCTATTATTATTATTATTATTATTATTATTATTATTATTATTATTATTATTATTATTATTATTATTATTATTATTATTATTATTATTATTATTATTATTATTATTATTATTATTATTATTATTATTATTATTATTATTATTATTATTATTATTATTATTATTATTATTATTATTATTATTATTATTATTATTATTATTATTATTATTATTATTATTATTATTATTATTATTATTATTATTATTATTATTATTATTATTATTATTATTATTATTATTATTATTATTATTATTATTATTATTATTATTATTATTATTATTATTATTATTATTATTATTATTATTATTATTATTATTATTATTATTATTATTATTATTATTATTATTATTATTATTATTATTATTATTATTATTATTATTATTATTATTATTATTATTATTATTATTATTATTATTATTATTATTATTATTATTATTATTATTATTATTATTATTATTATTATTATTATTATTATTATTATTATTATTATTATTATTATTATTATTATTATTATTATTATTATTATTATTATTATTATTATTATTATTATTATTATTATTATTATTATTATTATTATTATTATTATTATTATTATTATTATTATTATTATTATTATTATTATTATTATTATTATTATTATTATTATTATTATTATTATTATTATTATTATTCCCCCCCGTGGGCCCACCTTGTCGTGGTGGGGGGGCTCAGTAGCCTTTGTTGCCAGCAAAGGTGAAACTAACGGGTCATGACCTATGTGTCCTCCATTCATCTAACCAGACGATTAGTAGGTGATCGTCCGTGTACAGTTTTCTTCATGCCTACCTGCATGTTGACCGTGTGCGGTGACCCGTGTCGGTGGAGGAGGGGATCCTGGTAGTTGAGGAAGCCCCAACACACTACTTTGGCCCTGAATTCACTCAAACGGGAGGTTGCAGGCTAACCCACCTGTGACCAATCGGTTCCCATCCCATTGCGAGGCTGGGGGGTGAGTCGTCTTGGGGACGTAGCAAGATCACCAGGAAGCGGGCGTGCACGAGGACTTAGCGGCCCCATCGTGATCTCTCCCGTGGACTGGCCTTGCTACCCTCCGGGATTGCTATAGTCTTTGGGAAGCCCTGGCACTATACCGGTTTGCGGTATTAGTGTCCCATTTGAGACTCCAAGGAGGGTGGGGATACCAAAGACCGAAGGATCATTTCACATGAAAATGAAAAAATCAAAGCCGCTCTCTGGTTCACCGACCTCAAAAAACGGTGCGCTTGGAGCCGTGTTAAAAGCTCCCGGGGAGAAAACCTCGTCAAAAAACACATCTTGTGCGGGTATGTCCAATAACCCCACTTCTGAGATGAACCAAGAAAAGGCGGTAGTACCCCGGTTCTTGGTCATTCAAAGGCTTGGTGAAAATTTTGAAAAAATTAGTCCCTTTGTCATACAAAAATTACTTTTTGGATTAATCGGCGATTTAAAAAGTATAAAGAAAATTAGAGACGGTCTACTTGTGGAGACAGTTTCGGCTTCACAAGCAAAAAAAATATTAAAACTGACCAAAATGGGAAATATGGATATAGAAGTGGTCCCACATAGGACGCTTAATATATGCAAGGGTGTCATTTATTGTAAAGATCTATTAAATTGTACAGTGGAGGAAATATGCAACGAGTTACGGGAGCAGGGTGTTATTGAAGTGCGACGCATTAAGACAAAATTCAATGGTCAATATAAAGACACACCGAATCATGTCTTGACCTTCAATACCCCGAAACTTCCACTTAAGTTGAAAGTAGCATATATGTCCCTCCCTGTACGCATGTATGTGCCTGCACCGATGCGCTGTTTCCATTGTCAAAAGTTCGGACACACAGCTGCACGATGCAAAAGTCCACAGATTTGCATATGTGGAAAGGCCTTACATGAAGGAACCCCTTGCATAGAACCCATTACCTGTAGTAACTGCGAGGGAGACCACTTGCCTCTTTCCAAAAATTGCCCTATTTATAAGCAAGAGGTTGCCATACAAGAGATGAAAATAAAGGAGAATATTACATATCTTGAGGCAAGGAAGAAGGTCATTATTTCTACACCGGCCGGTATCTCTTATGCCAATAAAGCATCAGCCTCAGCAAAACCGGATACTACTTCCTTTGCCAAAGAAATAATTCCCCACATAGTTCAGGCATTGAAAAGTATCTTTGTTACGAAAGAAACTTTTAATGCCGAACAAAATGCGCCTCTTGTCACCAGTAATCCTTTCCCGACACCATCAAAAATTCCTACACAAAAGAAGAAATCATTAAACACTATTTCTTCTTCTATTGTGTCTATTTCTCCTGGCCCTTCTCCATCTTTCATTCCTACTAAGGAAAAGATAAGGGCAAATACTTCTTGTATTGTTTCTTCTTCTGACGAAGATCTTTCTCTTTGCTCTGCATCGTCGCAGCAGCAAAAGAAAAAGAAGGGTTGGCCTTTAGGCAAACCAAGAAAACCAGTTTAGTTCTTCTACATTATATTATAAGTCATGAACAATATTATTCAGTGGAATATTAGGGGATGCGTCTTTCATTATTGTGACTTGAAGATGCTACTATCGGAATTTAATCCGATATGTACGTGTCTTCAAGAAACACACTTTACACCAGGACAGGTTTACTCATTGAAGAATTATAGTATAGTTAGGTTCGATTCTGCACCCCATATCCGGGTCAACGGAGGTGTGGCGATCATCGTAAGACAAGATGCGAGTTTCAAGCAGGTTAATCTCAACACTAATATTCAAGCGATTGCTATACGAATGTCAGCCCCATTTAACGTTACTATTTGTAACATATATTTACCTGACGCCAACTGGGATTTGACTGACATTCAAGGTATTATTCGGCAACTTCCCACTCCCTTTATTCTTCTGGGAGATTTCAATGCCCACCATTTCATATGGGGATCTGGGCATATTGATCCAAGGGGTAGAATTGTTGAGAACCTGCTTGATGATCCAAATCTTGTTCTAGTAAATGATGGTTCGCCCACATACTTTAATGCCCGTTCAGGGACCTTTTCTTGTATCGACCTAACTATATTCTCTTCAACATTATCAACTCGTTACTCTTGGCGGGCACTTGATGATCTACATGGGAGTGATCACTTTCCTATAGTGATCACTACTGACACTCCCATGTGTGAACAAGTGTTTGCGCCAAGTTGGTTAATGAGTAAAGCCGATTGGTCATGTTTCAAGGCATCCCTTAAAATTCCACCCATGACTAATAACACCAATGTAAATGTAGAAGAACTAACAGAAAATATTTTCTTAGCAGCAGAAACTGCAATCCCTCAGAGCAAGTCCAAAGCTCAAAGAAGGTCGGTTCCCTGGTGGAACCGCGAAATTCAAGAGTTGGTCCGGGATAAAAAAATGGCTTTCAACCGCTTCAAACGGATTCCCACTCAGGAGAACCTTATTCATTTTAAAAAAGCCAGAGCACTAGCACGACGTTGTATATCGGAAAGCAAGCGAAAATATTGGGACGAATATGTTTCTGGCATTTCGTCCAGTACCACAACACAAGAGTGTTGGTCAAGGGTTAAACGTATTGCTGGGCATGGTAATTCTACAGGCATATCCTGTCTAAAACTGGATGATGGAACTTATACGGATGATCCATCCGCTATCGCGGAAATAATGGGCGACCAGTTCCAAAGTACTAGCAGCTCTTCTAATTACATACCAGAGTTTCAAAACTCGACAGCGGACAGGGAAGTACCGCTAGATTTCAGTACTACTGAAATTCTTTATTATAATGCTGCATTCGTACTTATGGAACTGGAATATGCTCTCAGCCTATCGAAGTCGTCATCTCCAGGCTTAGATAGAATTACCAACGATATGCTTAAAAATTTAACCCTTGATTTTAAACTACACTTGCTTTCCGTATACAATATGCTCTGGCAAGAAGGTTCATATCCTGAGAAGTGGAAGGAAGCCATTGTCATCCCTATCCCTAAGGTCGGAAAAGACCTATCGATACCGTCAAATCATAGGCCGATCAGTTTAACGTCTTGCATCGGAAAGATATTCGAGAGAATGATCAACAACCGTCTTATGTGGATTCTGGAAACCAATCATTTTCTGTCAGATCACCAGGCCGGGTTTCGCAAATTCAGATCCACCGTTGACCATCTCGTATATCTAGAAGATGCAATTCTCACTGCTTTCAATAATAAAGAACACTTGGTTGCAGTGTTTTTTGATCTGGAGAAGGCCTATGATATGACGTGGCGGTATCACATTCTTAAGAAGCTACATGGCTGGGGTTTCCGTGGTAATTTGCCGCAACTTATTTCTTCTTTTCTGGCAGAACGCAAATTTAGAGTTCGAGTCAGTACTTCTCTATCATCCTCAAGGATATTAGAGAATGGAGTACCCCAAGGCTCTGTTTTGAGCGTCACACTTTTTGCCATTGCGGTAAATGAGCTTGTGTCCTTTGTCAGCTCTGTAGGTATGTGTCTGTATGTTGATGATCTCGCCATTTTCTGTTCTGGTAAGAAGATGGGAGACATCAACAGAACTTTGCAATCTGCAATTAACAGCATTACCCGGAGGGCTGACAAAATTGGATTCAGGTTCTCTCAAGAAAAAACCCAGTGCATGCACTTCTGTCGCCTAAACCGACCACACTATGGACCACTGCTTTTTATGAGGGATAATACTATTAAAATCGTCAATAGCGTCAGATTCCTGGGACTCCATTTCGATCCAAGGCTAACTTGGAAATTACATGTTGAAGAGCTAAGGACTGTTTGTCTTAAAGCTCTAAACATTATAAAAATGTTGGCGGGTACTAAATGGGGAGCAGAACCCAAAACTCTTATACGGGTGTACCAATCTCTGGTTTTATCAAAGATTGATTACGGGTGTGTCGTCTATGCCTCGGCAAAACGTACAACCCTCAACAGACTAGACTCAATCCACAACCAGGCTCTACGGTACGCTCTTGGTGCGTTTCCCAGTACCCCCACATTAAATTTGTATTCAGAGTCAGGACTGACGCCACTTGATGTCAGACGTAAAAAGTTTCTGCTGCTTTATGTTTCTAAAATCAAGTCCTTACCGCAACACAAGAACTTCAGTACTTTCTTTCGGAGTGATAATTGGTGCAATCCACGACAAATTCAAACCAGACCCGCTGGTATCCGCGCGAAAGAGCTTCTAGACCAAATAAACTATGATATACCATTATCGATTCCTGTAGGGGAATCTGAAGTACCGCCGTGGTTAGTTCCATTAGCTAGGACCAACTACATACTAACTTTGTACGACAAGTCCAACAGTCCCCCGATAATGATACAGTCAAGGTTTCTAGAGGTTCTGCACGGATACAAAGACACGATGGTAATTTATACAGATGGTTCTAAAACCCACCATGGTACTGGTTGCGCAATTGCTGTCGATAACACACAGCACTCATGGTCAATGCCTCTTCTAACTTCTATCTACACAGCAGAGTCCTATGCTATCTGGCAAGCTCTACGCTACTGCGAGTTCGTCAGAACTTCTAGGAAGTTCCTCGTAGTAAGCGATTCTTTGAGCGTCCTACAAGCCATTTCAAGCCCTTTTACTGTTGACCCAATTATTCAGCATATCTTGTCCCTCATGAAACATCTTCATGAGACAAGGAGAGATATTTATTTTCTTTGGGTGCCAAGTCACGTCGGCATTAGGGGTAACGAATTGGCTGATGAGGCAGCACGTTTTGCCGCTGATAGTAACTCTGTTGATGTGGTAATGTATAAATCTTCAGATATAAGTCTTCATCTGAAGAAAGAGGTATTGGCTTTGTGGCAGCGCACATGGGATGGGGTTCAGAACCATCTAAAAACCATTAAGCCGTTGGTTGCACCAGTTTTATTGCCGAATGATCTTACTAGAAGGGATCAAGTCAAGATCCATCGTCTGAGAATGGGTCATACAAGTCTGACACATGGGTACCGTTTAAATCGGGATAATGCCCCTATGTGCAACAGATGTGATACTGCTCTGACAGTTGAACACATTCTTGTTGCATGTCCACAGTATGATCTACTCAGGCGACTACATCATTTAGATCAAGACCTTTCCTTTATTTTAACAGACTCTGGTAAGATTCGTAATGTTCTGAAGTTTTTGCGTGAGGTAAATATATATGAAAAGTTATAGACTTGTCTTTTTTTCTCATCTCATTTAAATTTTCTTTATTTAATTCTTGTATACTTTTATATTTTTCCCTTATACGTATACATAAGTATGCGTTAAAACTTATATTTTTATATTGTATTTTATGCATGTGGGTTTTGTTGATCTCGTATACATATGTATATTTATTTTACATATTTATTTACATGTTACCTTTTTCAAAATTATTATGATACTTCTATTTGTAATACTTATAGTAGTATATGTCCCGTGTATTTATTTATATTATACTTTTTGATTAGTATATGGGCTAATAACCTCAGCAGTTGATGCCCTCTTCTAGTTAAAAAAAAAATTATTATTATTATTATTATTATTATTATTATTATTATTATTATTATTATTATTATTATTATTATTATTATTATTATTATTATTATTATTATTATTATTATTATTATTATTATTATTATTATTATTATCCCTCCTCCTTCCCACTGTCCTCCCAATATAAAGAACAGGTCTAATTTACATACGGTTGTGTAACAAATATGTAAATACTTATGTTTGTACAAAATAACAAATAAATATATTAGTATTAACAACGATTCATTTTTGGTTATTATAAACTTATCCTAATACCCTTCTTACAATATTGCAGGTCCCTAGGATTGTGGCCTTCTGTAGCAGTAAGTATAAATCTTCTCGAAGCTGTAGTTTTTCTAAGTTTTTCCTTAATGTCTTAGGGATCTCTCCGGTTGCACCGATAACGATTGGGACAACAATGACCGACTCCATTTTCCACATTTTCTTCACCTCATCAGCAAGTGGTAAGTACTTATTAATTTTATCGGTGTGAGCTTTCTTTAGATTTGTAGCGTGAGGAACAGTAATATCAATGATGTAGGTTTTCTTTTCTGCTTTGTTGACTAAGACTATATCTGGGATATTGTGTTCTATTGTGTTGTCGGTTATAATTTTTCGGTTCCAGTAAATTCTTCCTTCATCCTTATCTTCTACCAGAGGTGGATTATATTTATAGTACGGCTGTGTATCCTGAAGTCCTAGATGTTTACTTCGCAGTTCTTGATGTATGATTTTTGCCACTTGATTATGCCGCTGTAGATATTGTTGTGGTGCTAATACAGAGCACCCCGATATGATGTGATCTATGTGTTCATCACTCTCGTTACACATGCGACATTTTACACTTACTATATCTTGTTTTAGTATATTAGCTGCATGCAGTCGTGTTGCGATGATCTGGTCTTGTATGGCTAGGATGAATCCTTCTGTTTCTCTGAAGATATTACTTTTTCTAAGCCACATCTGTGATAGTTGCGCATCAATGTCCCTGTTTTCCATGAGTGCGGGGTATCTACCGTGCAGAGTTTTACTTTTCCATTGATCTTTTATTTCTTCTATACTTTTTATTTTTGAAAGCGGGTTATAAGTTTTATCTGCTAAGTATAGCGGAGTAAGGTTTATGTCCATTTTTACTATTTTTTTGTGTATGTTGCAGGTGGCGGCTTTCTCATGGAAGTAATCCCGAAGATTTTTTATTTGTTTGTAATGCCTGTCTCGTATACTTGGTATACCTCTTCCACCATCTCGACGGGGTAAGTGAAACCTTTCTACTGCACTTTGTGGATGATGTGCACGATGTTTCTTAAATGCCTTTCTTGTTTGACGATCTAGGGTATCCAGTTCTGTGTCCGTCCAATTATTATTATTATTATTATTATTATTATTATTATTATTATTATTATTATTATTATTATTATTATTATTATTATTATTATTATTATTATTATTATTATTATTATTATTATTATTATTATTATTATTATTATTATTATTATTATTATTATTATTATTATTATTATTATTATTATTATTATTATTATTATTATTATTATTATTATTATTATTATTATTATTATTATTATTATTATTATTATTATTATTATTATTATTATTATTATTATTATTATTATTATTATTATTATTATTATTATTATTATTATTATTATTATTATTATTATTATTATTATTATTATTATTATTATTATTATTATTATTATTATTATTATTATTACCTTGTCGTGGTGGGGGGGCTTAGTAGCCTTTGTTGCCAGCAAAGGTGAAACTAACGGGACCAGACGATTTCTTATAACCGGTCGATTAGTAGGTGATCGTCCGTGCACTGATCTTTTTCATACCTACCTGCATGTTAACCGTGTGCGGTGACCCGTGTCGGTGGAGGAGGGGATCCTGGTAGTTGAGGAAGCCCCAACACACTACTTTGGCCCTGAATTCACCTAAACGGGAGGTCGCAGGCTAACCCACCTGAGGCCAATCGGTTCCCATCCCGTTACGAGGCTGGGGGGTGAGTAGTCTTGGGGATGTGGCGGGATCACCGGGAAGCGGGCGTGCACGAGGACTTAGCGGCCCCATCGTGATCTCTCCCGTGGATTGGCCCTGCTGCTCTCCGGGATTGCTATAGTCTTTGGGAAGCCCTGGCACTATACCGGTTTGCGGTATTAGTGTCCCTTTTGAGACTCCATGGAGGGTGGGGATACCAAAGACCGAAGGTTCATTTTAAATGAACATGGAATATTCTAAGCCGCTGTCTGGTTCGCCGTCCTCCAAAAACGGTGCGCTTGGAGCCGTGTCAAAAGCTCCCGGGGAGAAAACCCCGTCAAAAAACAAAATTTCTTGTGAGGGTACGCCTAATAACCTCACTATTGATATGAACCAAGAAAAGGAGGTAGTACCCCGGTTCTTGGTCATTCAAAGGCTTAGTGGTAATTTTGACAAAGTTAGCCCTTTTCTTCTACAAAAATTACTATTTGGATTGGTAGGAGATTTAAAAACCATTAAAAAAATTAAAGATGGTCTACTTGTGGAGACAGTTTCAGCTCCTCAAGCAAAAAAATTATTAAAATTAATAAAAATGGGAGATATGGAAATAGAAGTGGTCCCTCACAGAACACTTAATGTATGTAGGGGCGTCATTTATTGCAAAGACCTTTTGAATTGTACAGTGGAGGAGATATGCTCTGAGCTACGGGAACAGGGTGTAATTGAAGTAAGGCGAATTAAGTCTAGAATTAATGGTGAATTCAAAGACACGCCGAATCACATCTTAACCTTCAATACCCCGAAACTTCCAGCTAAGTTAAAAGTAGCGTATATGTCCCTCCCTGTACGCATGTATGTCCCTGCACCGATGCGCTGCTTCCGATGTCAAAAGTTCGGACACACAGCTGCACGGTGCAATAGTCCACACATTTGTATATGTGGAAAGGTCTTGCATGAAGGAACCCCTTGCATGGAACCCATTAAATGTATCAATTGTGAAGGAGACCACTCTGCTCGTTCCAAAATTTGCCCACTTTATAGACAAGAGGTTGCCATCCAAGAGCTCAAAGTAAAAGAGAATATTACTTATTTTGAAGCAAAGAAGAAGGTTGTTATTCCTACACCGGCCGGTATGTCTTATGCTAATAAAGCATCAGCTATAGTAACACCGGATCCTACTTCTTTTGCGCAGCAAGTAATTCCTCATCTTGTTCAAGCATTAAAAAGTGTCTTTGTTACAAAAGAAATTTTTAATGCCAAACAAAGTGTACCTCTTATCTCCTGTAATCCTATTTCGACTCCATCTAAAATTCCTACACAAGGGAAGAAAAAAGCAAATTCTACTAATTCTTCTTTTGTGCCTATTTCTTCTGGTCCTTCTTCTATCATTCCTACAAAGGAAAAGAATAGGGCAACTACTATTGTTTCTTCTTCCGACGAAGATCTTTCCCTAAGCTCTGCACCTTCGCAGCAGCAAAAGAAAAAGAAGGGTTGGCCTATAGGCAAACCAAGGAAACCTGTATAGTTCTTCAACATAACATTATAAGTCATGAACAATATTATTCAGTGGAATATTAGGGGATGCGTCTTTCATTATTGTGACTTGAAGATGCTACTATCGGAATTTAATCCGATATGTACGTGCCTTCAAGAAACACACTTTACACCAGGCCAGGCTTACTCATTGAAGAATTATAGTATAGTTAGGTTCGATTCTGCACCCAATATCCGGGTCAACGGAGGTGTGGCGATTATCATAAGACAAGATGCGAATTTCAAACACGTTAATCTCAACACTAATCTTCAAGCGATTGCTATACGAATGTCAGCCCCATTTAATGTTACGGTCTGTAACATATATTTACCTGACGCCAACTGGGATTTGACTGACATTCAAGCTATTATTCAGCAACTTCCCACTCCCTTTATTCTTCTGGGAGATTTCAATGCCCACCATTTCATATGGGGATCTGGGCATATTGATCCAAGGGGTAGAATTGTTGAGAACCTGCTTGATGATCCAAATCTTGTTCTTGTAAATGATGGCTCACCTACATATTTTAATGCCCGTTCAGGGACCTTTTCCTGTATCGACCTAACTATACTCTCATCAACATTATCAACTCGTTACTCTTGGCGGGCACTTGATGATCTACATGGAAGTGATCACTTTCCTATAGTGATCACTACAGACACTCCTATGTGTGAACAAGTGTTTGCGCCAAGTTGGTTAATGAGTAAAGCCGATTGGTCATGTTTCAAGGCATCCCTTAAAATTCCACCCATGACTAATAACACCAATATAAATGTAGAAGAACTAACACAAAATATTTTCTTAGCAGCAGAAACTGCAATCCCTCAGAGCAAGTCCAAAGCTCAAAGAAAGTCGGTTCCCTGGTGGAACCGCGAAATTAAAGAGTTGGTCCGGGATAAAAAAATGGCTTTCAACCGCTTCAAACGGATTCCCACTCAGGAGAACCTTATTCTTTTTAAAAAAGCCAGAGCACTAGCACGACGTTGTATATTGGAAAGCAAGCGAAAATCTTGGGACGAATATGTTTCTGGCATTTCGTCCAGTACCACAACTCAAGAGTGTTGGTCAAGGGTTAAACGTATCGCTGGGCATGGTAATTCTACAGGTATAACGTACCTAAAACTGGATGATGGAACTTATACAGATGATCCATCCGCTATCGCGGAAATAATGGCCGACCAGTTCCAAAGTACTAGCAGCTCTTCAAATTATGTACCTGAGTTTCAAAACTCAAAAGCGGACAGGGAAGTACCGCTAGATTTCAGCACTACTGAAATTCTTAATTATAACGCTGCATTCGTACTTTTGGAACTGGAATATGCTCTCAGCCAATCGAAGTCGTCATCTCCAGGCTTAGATAGAATTACCAACGATATGCTCAAAAATTTAACCCTTGATTTTAAACTACACTTGCTTTCCGTATATAATATGCTCTGGCAAGAAGGTTCATATCCTGAGAAGTGGAAGGAAGCCATTGTCATCCCTATCCCTAAGGTCGGAAAAGACCTATCGATACCGTCAAATCATAGGCCGATCAGTTTATCGTCTTGCATCGGAAAGATATTCGAGAGAATGATCAACAACCGTCTTATGTGGATTCTGGAAACCAATTATTTTCTGTCAGATCACCAGGCCGGGTTTCGAAAATTCAGATCCACCGTTGACCATCTCGTATATCTAGAAGATGCAATTCTCACTGCTTTCAATAATAAAGAACACTTGGTTGCAGTGTTCTTTGATCTGGAGAAGGCCTATGATATGACGTGGCGGTATCACATTCTTAAGAAGCTACATGGCTGGGGTTTCCGTGGTAATTTGCCGCAATTTATTTCTTCTTTTCTGGCAGAACGCAAATTTAGAGTTCGGGTCGGTACTTCTCTATCATCCTCAAGGATATTAGAGAATGGAGTACCCCAAGGCTCTGTTTTGAGCGTCACACTTTTTGCCATTGCGGTAAATGAGCTTGTGTCCTTTGTCAGCTCCGTAGGTATGTGTCTGTATGTTGATGATCTCGCCATTTTCTGTTCTGGTAAGAAGATGGGAGACATCAACAGAACTTTGCAATCTGCAATTAACAGCATTACCCGGAGGGCTGACAAAATTGGATTCAGGTTCTCTCGAGAAAAAACCCAGTGCATGCACTTCTGTCGCCTAAATCGACCACACTATGGACCACTCCTTTTTATGAGGGATAATACTATTAAAATCGTCAATAGCGTCAGATTCCTGGGACTCTATTTCGATCCAAGGCTAACTTGGAAAATACATGTTGAAGAGCTAAGGACTGTTTGTCTTAAAGCTCTCAACATTATAAAAATGTTAGCGGGTACTAAATGGGGAGCAGAGCCCAAAACCCTTATACGGGTGTACCAATCTCTGGTTTTATCAAAGATTGATTACGGGTGTGTCGTCTATGCCTCGGCAAAACGTACAACCCTCAACAGGCTAGACTCAATCCACAACCAGGCTCTACGGTACGCTCTTGGTGCGTTTCCCAGTACCCCCACATTAAATTTGTATTCAGAGTCAGGACTGACGCCACTTGATGTCAGACGTAAAAAGTTTCTGCTGCTTTATGTGTCTAAAATCAAGTCCTTACCGCAACACAAGAACTTCAGTACTTTCTTTCGGAGTGATAATTGGTGCAATCCACGACAAATTCAAACCAGACCCGCTGGTATCCGCGCGAAAGAGCTTCTAGACCAAATAAACTTTGATATACCATTATCGATTCCTGTAGGGGAATCTGAAGTACCGCCGTGGTTGGTTCCATTAGTTAGGACTAACTACATACTAACTATGTACGACAAGTCCAACAGTCCCTCGATAATGATACAGTCAAGGTTTCTAGAGGTTCTGCACGGATACAAAGACACTATGGTAATTTATACGGATGGTTCTAAAACCCACCATGGTACTGGTTGCGCAATTGCTGTCGATAACACACAGCACTCATGGTCAATGCCTCTTCTAACTTCTATCTACACAGCAGAATCCTATGCTATCTGGCAAGCTCTACGCTACTGCGAGTTCGTCAGAACTTCTAGGAAGTTCCTCGTAGTAAGCGATTCTTTGAGCGTCCTACAAGCCATTTCAAACCCTTTTACTGTTGACCCAATTATTCAGCATATCTTGTCCCTCATGAAACATCTTCATGAGACAGGGAGAGATATTTACTTTCTTTGGGTGCCAAGTCACGTCGGCATTAGGGGTAACGAATTGGCTGATGAGGCAGCACGTTTTGCCGCTGATAGTAACTCTGTTGATGTGGTAATGTATAAATCTTCAGATATAAGTCTTCATCTGAAGAAAGAGGTATTGGCTTTGTGGCAGCGCACATGGGATGGGGTTCAGAACCATCTAAAAACCATTAAGCCGTTGGTTGCGCCAGTTTTATTGCCGAATGATCTTACCAGAAGGGATCAAGTCAAGATCCATCGTCTGAGAATGGGTCATACAAGTCTGACACATGGGTACCGTTTAAATCGGGATAATGCCCCCTATGTGCAACAGATGTGATACTGCTCTGACAGTTGAACACATTCTTGTTGCATGTCCACAGTATGATCTACTCAGGCGACTATATCATTTAGATCAAGACCTTTCCTTTATTCTAACAGACTCTGATAAGATCCGTAATGTTCTGAAGTTTTTGCGTGCGGTAAATATATATGAAAAGTTATAGACTTGATTAATTTTTTCTTTCGTCTCATTAAAATTTTCAATATTTAATTCTTACATTCTCTTCTATTTGTCCCATCCACGTATACATAAGTATGCGTAAATACTTATTTTTCCTATGTTTTATTTTGTGCATGTGAGTTTTCTTGAACCCCGTATACATATGTATATTTATTTACATGTTACTTTTTTTCAAATTATTATTATACGTACTTCTATTTGTAATACTTATATAGCAGTATAGGTCCCGTGTACTTATTTATATTATACTTTTTGAATATGGGCTAATAACCTCAGCAGTTGATGCCCTTTCCCTAATAAAAAAAAAAAAAAAAATTATTATTATTATTATTATTATTATTATTATTATTATTATTATTATTATTATTATTATTATTATTATTATTATTATTATTATTCCCCCCCCGTGGACCCACCTTGTTGTGGGGGGGGGGCTGAGTAGCTCTTGTTACCAGCAAGAGTGAAACTAACGGGTCCTAGACCTCTGTGTCATACTTTGTTCGTACCGGGCGATCAGTAGGCAATTGGTCGTGTTCTGTATTTCTTTAACCTACCTGCATGTTGGCCGTGTGCGGTGACCCGTGTAGGAGGAGGAGGGGATCCTGGTAGTTGAGGAAGCCCCAACACACTACTTTGGCCCTGAATTCACCTAAACGGGAGGTTGCAGGCTAACCCACCTGTCATCAATCGGTCCCCATCCCATTATGAGGCTGGGGGGTGAGTCGTCTCAGGGTGGGGGTGGGATAACCAGAAAGCGAGTGTGCGTATGGACTTAGCGGATTCGTGCGATCTCACCCGTGGACTGTCCCTGCTGCCCCCTGGGATGGCTATAGTCTTGGGGAAGCCCTGGCGCTACATCGGCTTGCGATGCATGCGTCCCATATGAGGCTCCGTGGAGGGCGGGGATACCTGAGACCGAATTTCTTTACTTAATGGATGATAAGTTTCACCCGCTAACCGGTTTGCCATCCGGTCAAAATGGTGCGTCTGGGGCCACGTCAAAAGCTTCCGGGGAGAAACCCCCGCTAAAAAAACGAATTTCCACGTCTGGAAATAAATCAAACATTCCTTGTCTTACATCGAGCAAGTTGTCTCCCTCTAAGGTGGAAAGTAAAATGGTTTCAGAGATTAGGAATGAAACTTCGAGCCAGGAAAAGATGGTTGTACCTCGGTTCCTGGTCGTAAAATCTATATCTGGTTCATTTGATAGAGAAAGTCCTTTTATTATTAACAAATGTTTATTTGGTTTAGTAGGAACTTTGAAATCAATTAAAAAAATAAAAGATGGACTGTTAATAGAGACTGTGTCCGCTGCCCAAGCTGAACGGCTTTTAAAAGCCAAAAAGCTTGGCATGCATAATATTGAAGTCACTGCACACAGGACCATGAACAGTTCCAAAGGAATTATTTTTTGCAAAGACCTATTAAACTGTAGTGTTGATAAAATTGTGGAAGAATTAAGTGATCAAGGTGTTGTTGAAGTACGCCGTATTAAGAAGCGTGAAAATGGTGAGTTGATGGATACACCAAACCACATTCTCACCTTCAATACTCCAATTTTACCGGCGCGTATTAAGGTAGCCTTCTACTCCCTCAAGGTTAGATTGTTTATTCCGACACCAATGAGGTGTTTTAAGTGTCAACGTTTCGGCCATACCTCTGCTAGATGCATGAATACTCAGATATGTATCTGCGGGAAGGAACCGCACGAGGGAAAAGGATGTGAAGAACCTTTACAGTGCATTAACTGTAAAGGTGACCATTCTGCTCGATCCCGTAATTGTCCTATCTACAAACAGGAAGCGGCCATTCAGGAAATTAGAATCCGGGAAAATCTAACCTACTTTGAGGCGAGGAGCAAGGTTGTTGTGCGTACGCCAACTCCTGGAGTCTCGTATTCATCCGCAATAAATATCGTAAAACCACCAATTGATTCTTCACAAATAGTAAAAGATCTTTTACCACAATTAGTAGCAGTTCTTAAATCTGTTTTTGTAGTAAAAGATAGTTTAACGCATCCTGGGCCACCATCACACACCACTTTGCAAAAAACAAATAGTCCTGCACCATCCGAGATATCAATTAAAAACAATAGAGAAACTGAGGACGGAGGGAACTCTTCTGGGGCAGAATTCTCAGTTTACTCCGTTTCCCCAAAAAACTCTACAATAACTGAGACCAAAAAGAAAAAAGGCTGGCCTGCTGGGAAGCCAAGGAAGCCTAAAGCTGTTGGCTAGATCTATTATTTGTAAATTTTATTATGGATTCCATCATCCAGTGGAATATAAAGGGCTGTGTGTACCACTATTGCCAACTGAAGATACTACTAACGGAATTCAACCCGTTATGCACGTGTCTTCAGGAAACACATTTTAAACCAGGCCAGGCCTATTCTCTTAAAAACTACTCAATAGTCCGAAGTGATATGGAACCCAACGCCCGGGTTCGAGGTGGGGTAGCTATCATCATGAGAGACGGAACGAAATATGAGCGTGTCCAAGTTGACACAAGTCTCCAAATTGTAGCAATCCGCATGTCTATCCCATCTGTCTTGACAATATGTAATATTTACTTACCAGATGCAGATTGGGATCTTGACGATATACGACATGTTGTAAACCAACTACCAACTCCATTCGTACTACTTGGAGATTTCAATGCTCATAATGGACTCTGGGGCTCTGATCACAGGGACCAAAGAGGTCGTTTAATTGAAGACCTTTTGTTGTCACCCGATCTCGTTCTTATGAATGATGGTTCACCCACCTATTTCAATGCACGGTCGAAATGTTTCTCTCATATCGACCTTACCATAGTATCTTCCGGACTAGCGAGTAGATTCTCTTGGAGAGCTCTTGACGACCTGTATGGTAGCGATCATTTTCCTATAGTGATCACTACGGACACAATTACCACCAACCAGGTTCGTCCATCCAAGTGGCTACTCCATAGGGCTAACTGGCCAAAGTTTGAAGCGGCACTTGTTACTCCAGACCCAAACTATAATGTCCACACTCAAATTATTGATCTGACCAATAATTTGTTAGGAGCAGCTAAGAACTCAATTCCTGTCACCAAACCAGGAATCTACAAACGTAGAATACCCTGGTGGAATCAAGAGGTACAAAACCTTATTCGCCTCAAGAAAGCTGCTTTTAATAGATTCAAAAGGCACCCTACTGATCACAACCTTGTAGCTTTTAAGAGAGCCAGAGCTATGGCACGTAAATGTATATTGGAAAGCAAGCGAGCATCCTGGAACGCCTACGTCTCTAGCATTTCGTCAGAGACTACCACTAAGGAGTGTTGGGCTCGGGTGAAAAGCATCATGGGTAGGGGTTACTCCCCACCTATAACCCACCTGAAATGGGATGAAGAGAACATTACGAACGATGTTAGCGCAATTGTTGAACTAATTGCAGATCAATTCGAAATGACTAGTAGTTCTTTGAACTATGAACCTGGATTTTTATCTTCTAAGGTTGCAAGGGAAATACCATTGGATTTTAGTCTAGAGGTTCAAAATGTACTCCCATATAACGAACCCTTTACCAGGTTAGAACTTGATACTGCAATTGCTCGTGCTACCTCTTCATCTCCTGGACAGGATAACATCCCGAATGAGATGCTTAAACACCTAACCCCAGCATTTAAAACATCCTTGCTTTCCATATACAATCATTTATGGCTTGAGGGAAACTACCCTACTGTTTGGAAAGAAGCACTTGTTGTGCCAATTCCAAAACCAGGGAAAGACCCTCTTCTTCCATCAAGCTACAGGCCAATCAGCCTGACTTCGTCTCTAGGGAAGCTATTGGAACGGATGGTCAACAATCGGTTAGTTTGGTGTCTCGAGACTCGTGGTCTTCTAAGCGAGCACCAAGCTGGATTTCGTAAATACCGATCCACTACCGACCAATTAGTGTACCTAGAACACTTCATTCAAAAAGCCTTTTGGAATCGTGAGCATTTGGTCGCAGTATTCTTTGATATCGAGAAAGCATATGATATGACCTGGCGATACCATATTCTGCAAAAGTTGTATGAGTGGGGATTTCGGGGTAATTTACCGAATTTTATAAGATCATTTCTTACTGACCGGACATTCAGAGTCAGAATCGGCACTGTTCTATCTTCCAGTAGGATACTGGAGAATGGTGTACCACAGGGCTCTACTCTAAGTGTCACACTTTTTATTATCGCGGTCATTGATCTTATAACCGGCCTCAGCAATACTGTTGGGGTATGCATGTATGTTGATGATCTTACAATTTTTTGCAGTGCAAAGAAAATGGGAGACATCAATCGAACATTGCAGACAGCAATCAATCAGATTGTTCTAAATGCTGCAGGTACCGGATTTAAGTTCTCCCCTGAGAAGACTCAATGTATGCACTTTTGCAGATTGAATCGTCCTCATTATGGTCCAATGCTTTACTTGAGAAATGAGAATATTAGGTGTAGGGACAAGGTTAGATTTCTCGGACTTATTTTTGACCCTAAGCTAACCTGGAAGCCTCACCTAAAACAATTGAAGACCAAATGCTTACTATATCTAAATTGTATCAAAGTCCTAGCTGGAACTAAATGGGGTGCTGAGCCTAAAACACTCCTTAGAGTGTATCAGGCTCTAGTACTATCCAGGATAGATTATGGCTGTGTTGTTTATGCATCTGCTGCTAGAAGCTCCTTGAAGTTGTTAGATCCATGCCGTCACGCAGGCATTAGATATTGCATCGGTGCCTTTCCTACCACCCCAACAGTGAATCTCTGTTGCGAAGCCGGGCTAACACCCCTGGAATTTAGACGAAAGAAAATCATAATAGCATATATATGCAAAATGTGGGCTCAACACAGTCATAAAAACTTTAAAATCCTATTTGAAGAAAACTACAGGTCACGTGCAAAATCTAAGCCATTATGTGTTCGATTCAGAGAACTTTTAAGTCAAATTGAATACCAACTGCCAAAGGTAATACCTATTGGCTTTCTAAAAACCCACCATGGCTTATTCCTCCAGCTAAGGTTATACTGGATCTTTGCCAGTATGATAAAAACTCATTTCCTTCGGTGTTTTTCATTCAGAGGTTTCTAGAATTGGTTGGTATGTACCCTGAAGTAAAATTTATTTTTACGGATGGGTCGAAAACTGACCAAGGTTCTGGCTCGGCAATTGTAGTCAATAACGTTAGCCACTCCTGGTCACTGCATTGTGATGCATCGGTATACACTACTGAGGCCTACGCAATTTGGCAGGCATTACTCTATTGTGATCTAGATTTCTTCTCGTCAAAATTCATCATCGCTAGTGACTCCCTCAGCATTTTGACTGCATTGTCAGATCATTCCACAACGGACCCAGTCATTCAGATGATTTTATCTAAGTTGAAACATTTGTCTGACTTGGGGAAAAACATTAAATTTATGTGGATTCCAAGTCACGTTGGAATAAGAGGGAATGAGCTAGCGGATGAAGCAGCACGTAATGCTGCTGAAAGAGATACAATAGAAGCACTGGTCATGAAGTATACTGATACTAGGAATGCAGCATACAGGAGAGTGTCCTTGCTGTGGCAACAAGATTGGAACCGGGTGGATAATCACCTACACCGAGTCAAACCTTTTATCGGACACACTCATTTACCCCATGATCTGTCTAGACAAGACCTTGTAAAAGTCCATCGGCTGCGGTTAGGCCACACTAGCCTCACTCATCGGTACAGATTCACAAGGGAAGATCAGCCTTCCTGTGAGAACTGTCATGTTCCTATGACTGTACCGCACATTCTAGTGGAGTGCCCCAGGTTACAGCCGATGAGACAAATTTACAATATTGGTGACAACATTCAGGAGCTGTTGACAGATCATGGTAAAGTTAAGGCATTATTGAAATTCCTTAAGGCCTGTGACCTGTATCAAGGACTTTGAGATAATTATTCTAAATTACCTATTCATTTATACTATGTAATCCTTTTATTTATTGTCCATTTTTCTTAACAAATTTATTTAACACATTTTTTATACAGGCTAATGACCTTAGCTGTCGATGCCTTTACTCGAAGAAAAAAAAAATATTATTATTATTATTATTATTATTATTCCCCCCCGTGGGCCCACCTTGTCGTGGTGGGGGGGCTCAGTAGCCTTTGTTGCCAGCAAAGGTGAAACTAACGGGTCATGACCTATGTGTCCTCCATTCATCTAACCAGACGATTAGTAGGTGATCGTCCGTGCACAGTTTTCTTCATGCCTACCTGCATGTTGACCGTGTGCGGTGACCCGTGTCGGTGGAGGAGGGGATCCTGGTAGTTGAGGAAGCCCCAACACACTACTTTGGCCCTGAATTCACTCAAACGGGAGGTTGCAGGCTAACCCACCTGTGACCAATCGGTTCCCATCCCATTGCGAGGCTGGGGGGTGAGTCGTCTTGGGGACGTAGCAAGATCACCAGGAAGCGGGCGTGCACGAGGACTTAGCGGCCCCATCGTGATCTCTCCCGTGGACTGGCCTTGCTACCCTCCGGGATTGCTATAGTCTTTGGGAAGCCCTGGCACTATACCGGTTTGCGGTATTAGTGTCCCATTTGAGACTCCAAGGAGGGTGGGGATACCAAAGACCGAAGGATCATTTCACATGAAAATGAAAAAATCAAAGCCGCTCTCTGGTTCACCGACCTCAAAAAACGGTGCGCTTGGAGCCGTGTTAAAAGCTCCCGGGGAGAAAACCTCGTCAAAAAACACATCTTGTGCGGGTATGTCCAATAACCCCACTTCTGAGATGAACCAAGAAAAGGCGGTAGTACCCCGGTTCTTGGTCATTCAAAGGCTTGGTGAAAATTTTGAAAAAATTAGTCCCTTTGTCATACAAAAATTACTTTTTGGATTAATCGGCGATTTTAAAAGTATAAAGAAAATTAGAGACGGTCTACTTGTGGAGACAGTTTCGGCTTCACAAGCAAAAAAAATATTAAAACTGACCAAAATGGGAAATATGGATATAGAAGTGGTCCCACATAGGACGCTTAATATATGCAAGGGTGTCATTTATTGTAAAGATCTATTAAATTGTACAGTGGAGGAAATATGCAACGAGTTACGGGAGCAGGGTGTTATTGAAGTGCGACGCATTAAGACAAAATTCAATGGTCAATATAAAGACACACCGAATCATGTCTTGACCTTCAATACCCCGAAACTTCCACTTAAGTTGAAAGTAGCATATATGTCCCTCCCTGTACGCATGTATGTGCCTGCACCGATGCGCTGTTTCCATTGTCAAAAGTTCGGACACACAGCTGCACGATGCAAAAGTCCACAGATTTGCATATGTGGAAAGGCCTTACATGAAGGAACCCCTTGCATAGAACCCATTACCTGTAGTAACTGCGAGGGAGACCACTTGCCTCTTTCCAAAAATTGCCCTATTTATAAGCAAGAGGTTGCCATACAAGAGATGAAAATAAAGGAGAATATTACATATCTTGAGGCAAGGAAGAAGGTCATTATTTCTACACCGGCCGGTATCTCTTATGCCAATAAAGCATCAGCCTCAGCAAAACCGGATACTACATCCTTTGCCAAAGAAATAATTCCCCACATAGTTCAGGCATTGAAAAGTATCTTTGTTACGAAAGAAACTTTTAATGCCGAACAAAATGCGCCTCTTGTCACCAGTAATCCTTTCTCGACACCATCAAAAATTCCTACACAAAAGAAGAAATCATTAAACACTATTTCTTCTTCTATTGTGTCTATTTCTCCTGGCCCTTCTCCATCTTTCATTCCTACTAAGGAAAAGATAAGGGAAAATAATTCTTGCATTGTTTCTTCTTCTGACGAAGATCTTTCTCTTTGCTCTGCATCGTCGCAGCAGCAAAAGAAAAAGAAGGGTTGGCCTTTAGGCAAACCAAGAAAACCAGTTTAGTTCTTCTACATTATATTATAAGTCATGAACAATATTATTCAGTGGAATATTAGGGGATGCGTCTTTCATTATTGTGACTTGAAGATGCTACTATCGGAATTTAATCCGATATGTACGTGTCTTCAAGAAACACACTTTACACCAGGACAGGTTTACTCATTGAAGAATTATAGTATAGTTAGGTTCGATTCTGCACCCCATATCCGGGTCAACGGAGGTGTGGCGATCATCGTAAGACAAGATGCGAGTTTCAAGCAGGTTAATCTCAACACTAATATTCAAGCGATTGCTATACGAATGTCAGCCCCATTTAACGTTACTATTTGTAACATATATTTACCTGACGCCAACTGGGATTTGACTGACATTCAAGGTATTATTCGGCAACTTCCCACTCCCTTTATTCTTCTGGGAGATTTCAATGCCCACCATTTCATATGGGGATCTGGGCATATTGATCCAAGGGGTAGAATTGTTGAGAACCTGCTTGATGATCCAAATCTTGTTCTAGTAAATGATGGTTCGCCCACATACTTTAATGCCCGTTCAGAGACCTTTTCTTGTATCGACCTAACTATATTCTCTTCAACATTATCAACTCGTTACTCTTGGCGGGCACTTGATGATCTACATGGGAGTGATCACTTTCCTATAGTGATCACTACTGACACTCCCATGTGTGAACAAGTGTTTGCGCCAAGTTGGTTAATGAGTAAAGCCGATTGGTCATGTTTCAAGGCATCCCTTAAAATTCCACCCATGACTAATAACACCAATGTAAATGTAGAAGAACTAACAGAAAATATTTTCTTAGCAGCAGAAACTGCAATCCCTCAGAGCAAGTCCAAAGCTCAAAGAAGGTCGGTTCCCTGGTGGAACCGCGAAATTCAAGAGTTGGTCCGGGATAAAAAAATGGCTTTCAACCGCTTCAAACGGATTCCCACTCAGGAGAACCTTATTCATTTTAAAAAAGCCAGAGCACTAGCACGACGTTGTATATCGGAAAGCAAGCGAAAATATTGGGACGAATATGTTTCTGGCATTTCGTCCAGTACCACAACACAAGAGTGTTGGTCAAGGGTTAAACGTATTGCTGGGCATGGTAATTCTACAGGCATATCCTGTCTAAAACTGGATGATGGAACTTATACGGATGATCCATCCGCTATCGCGGAAATAATGGGCGACCAGTTCCAAAGTACTAGCAGCTCTTCTAACTACATACCAGAGTTTCAAAACTCGAAAGCGGACAGGGAAGTACCGCTAGATTTCAGTACTACTGAAATTCTTTATTATAATGCTGCATTCGTACTTATGGAACTGGAATATGCTCTCAGCCTATCGAAGTCGTCATCTCCAGGCTTAGATAGAATTACCAACGATATGCTTAAAAATTTAACCCTTGATTTTAAACTACACTTGCTTTCCGTATACAATATGCTCTGGCAAGAAGGTTCATATCCTGAGAAGTGGAAGGAAGCCATTGTCATCCCTATCCCTAAGGTCGGAAAAGACCTATCGATACCGTCAAATCATAGGCCGATCAGTTTAACGTCTTGCATCGGAAAGATATTCGAGAGAATGATCAACAACCGTCTTATGTGGATTCTGGAAACCAATCATTTTCTGTCAGATCACCAGGCCGGGTTTCGCAAATTCAGATCCACCGTTGACCATCTCGTATATCTAGAAGATGCAATTCTCACTGCTTTCAATAATAAAGAACACTTGGTTGCAGTGTTTTTTGATCTGGAGGAGGCCTATGATATGACGTGGCGGTATCACATTCTTAAGAAGCTACATGTCTGAGGTTTCCATGGTAATTTGCCGCAACTTATTTCTTCTTTTCTGGCAGAACGCAAATTTAGAGTTCGAGTCAGTACTTCTCTATCATCCTCAAGGATATTAGAGAATGGAGTACCCCAAGGCTCTGTTTTGAGCGTCACACTTTTTGCCATTGCGGTAAATGAGCTTGTGTCCTTTGTCAGCTCTGTAGGTATGTGTCTGTATGTTGATGATCTCGCCATTTTCTGTTCTGGTAAGAAGATGGGAGACATCAACAGAACTTTGCAATCTGCAATTAACAGCATTACCCGGAGGGCTGACAAAATTGGATTCAGGTTCTCTCAAGAAAAAACCCAGTGCATGCACTTCTGTCGCCTAAACCGACTACACTATGGACCACTGCTTTTTATGAGGGATAATACTATTAAAATCGTCAATAGCGTCAGATTCCTGGGACTCTATTTCGATCCAAGGCTAACTTGGAAATTACATGTTGAAGAGCTAAGGACTGTTTGTCCTAAAGCTCTAAACATTATAAAAATGTTGGCGGGTACTAAATGGGGAGCAGAACCCAAAACTCTTAAACGGGTGTACCAATCTCTGGTTTTATCAAAGATTGATTACGGGTGTGTCGTCTATGCCTCGGCAAAACGTACAACCCTCAACAGGCTAGACTCAATCCACAACCAGGCTCTACGGTACGCTCTTGGTGCGTTTCCCAGTACCCCCACATTAAATTTGTATTCAGAGTCAGGACTGACGCCACTTGATGTCAGACGTAAAAAGTTTCTGCTGCTTTATGTTTCTAAAATCAAGTCATTACCGCAACACAAGAACTTCAGCACTTTCTTTCGGAGTGATAATTGGTGCAATCCACGACAAATTCAAACCAGACCCGCTGGTATCCGCGCGAAAGAGCTTCTAGACCAAATAAACTTTGATATACCATTATCGATTCCTGTAGGGGAATCTGAAGTACCGCCGTGGTTGGTTCCATTACCTAGAACTAACTACATACTAAGTATGTACGACAAGTCCAACAGTCCCCCGATAATGATACAGTCAAGGTTTCTAGAGGTTCTGCACGGATACAAAAACACGATGGTAATTTATACGGATGGTTCTAAAACCCACCATGGTACTGGTTGCGCAATTGCTGTCGATAACACACAGCACTCATGGTCAATGCCTCTTCTAACTTCTATCTACACAGCAGAGTCCTATGCTATCTGGCAAGCTCTACGCTACTGCGAGTTCGTCAGAACTTCTAGGAAGTTCCTCGTAGTAAGTGATTCTTTGAGTGTCCTACAAGCCATTTCAAACCCTTTTACTGTTGACCCAATTATTCAACATATCTTGTCCCTCATGAAACATCTTCATGAGACAGGGAGAGATATTTATTTTCTTTGGGTGCCAAGTCACGTCGGCATTAGGGGTAACGAATTGGCTGATGAGGCAGCACGATCTGCCGTTGATAGTAACTCTGTTGATGTCGTAATGTATAAATCTTCAGATATAAGTCTTCATCTGAAGAAAGAGGTATTGGCTTTGTGGCAGCGCACATGGGATGGGGTTCAAAACCATCTAAAAACCATTAAGCCGTTGGTTGCGCCAGTTTTATTGCCGAATGATCTTACCAGAAGGGATCAAGTCAAGATCCATCGTCTGAGAATGGGTCATACAAGTCTGACACATGGGTACCGTTTAAATCGGGATAATGCCCCTATGTGCAACAGATGTGATACTGCTCTGACAGTTGAACACATTCTTGTTGCATGTCCACAGTATGATCTACTCAGGCGACTATATCATTTAGATCAAGACCTTTCCTTTATTCTAACAGACTCTGATAAGATCCGTAATGTTCTGAAGTTTTTGCGTGCGGTAAATATATATGAAAAGTTATAGACTTGTCTTTTTTTTTTTCATCTCGTTAATATTTTCTTTATGTAATTCTTGTATTCTTTTCTATTTTTCTCATTATACGTATACATAAGTATGCGTAAATACTTATTTTTCCTATATTTATTGTATTTTATGCATGTGTATATGTATTTATTTACATGTTACCTTTTTCAATATTATTGTTATACTTCTATTTGTAATACTTATATAATAGTATATGTCCCATATACTTATTTATATTATACTTTTCCATTAGTATATGGGCTAATAACCTCATCAGTTGATGCCCTCATCTAGTTAAAAAAAAAAAATATTATTATTATTATTATTATTATTATTATTATTTTTCCTTTACATCTCTAATGTGTTTTGCATTAGGTTTTCGACAATGGTAAGTACGGTTATTAATAACAAGTAAATTAACATTTTCTTATTGGAAGTTTAATACTTTGCGTACGATTCTTGTAGTTCCTAGAATTGCTGTTGTTTGAAGCTCTTTATATACGTTATAATCTATTTTTATTAGTTGTAGGGAGTGCTGGAAAGTTTTTGGTATTTCACCGGTTGCTCCTATTATGAATTATTATTATTATTATTTTTATTATTATTATTATTATTATTATTATTATTATTATTATTATTATTATTATTTTTATTATTATTATTAGTACGCGCACAGCCTTGTCGTCTCGTGGGCTTAATACGAGTTCTTCTTCATTGACAATCATCACACCCTTCTTCAAGTCAAGTTTAAAACCATGCTTTGTCATTGCGTCCATCCGAAGTATTAATTCTTCTTCAACATCAGCTACCAGCGCACGATGTTTAAAGGAGGTGTTCCTAATAGAGATGGTGACATCTACTTCTCCTAATGCGTTAGCTTGTTCTCCCGTCGCTGTACGAAATCGCCACTTAGTAGGTTGAAGATGCGTCTCGCCAGTTTTCCTTATCAATTCGGGTCTAATTATAGTTTTTGTCGCACCCGTATCCAGTATCATTTTCAGTGGCCTTCCGTTAATAGAGCCATCCACATAGATGCTATTGGATTTATGATGAAGAGATGCGACATGCAACTGATGGATTGTGGGGCTTCTAGATTACGGGTCGATAGTTGCCCATACGCATCAACCCGATTTAGTTTTCCGACTCCTTTTCTTCTTTTGTCGATTTCGTCTTCTTTTGAATTTTTCTGCAAAGTCTTTGCGGATGACCCAGTTCACCGCAATTCCAACACCGGAGTTTCTTTTTCCGGAAAACACTTGACTTGCAATTCGTCGCACCCTCTCATCTAGATCTTCAATGTTCTCATTCCTCTCAGCATCGATATTTCGTATTCGTGATTGATTACGTGAAGCTTGTTTAGCAGCTTCATGTTCTAAAGCATATGACAGTGCATCGATTAAAGTTTTAGGGCGGGCCAATCGCAGTGCTTTCTGAGTTTCGCTGTCTCGAACTCCGTAGATGAATGATTGAGTGGCCAGGCACTTCAAAACGCTGTCAGGAGCTAGGATGTGCAAGACGAACCAACCGGGCTATGTCGACTTCAAATTCTTGCAGGCTTTTTTTTGGATTCTGGTACCGATTTCTTAATTGCGTCTGGTATACCTGTTCCAGATGGCATTGTCATATCGCATATCCAACCGCTTGATTAGTTGGTCATAGCCATCTTGTTCTTGTTCCTTTGTAAGATATCGATGGCTCCTCCGCGCAATGAGACAGTCAACGCTATAGCCTTCTCCTCGGGCGTCCAATTATTTACTTTTACGGCTGCTTCAAATTGTTTTAAATAATTCGACCACGATGACTTCCCATCAAATTCCGGTGTTTTAATGTGCATTGTTGTACTAGTATCTGATTTTACTACTTTCCTTCCTTCCAATACACCTGCCTTTGCCACAACAGAATTCGAAATTGATGACGATATAATTTTATAATTTTTTCTCGTAATTCTTCTATCTTCTTGTCATACTTATCTTCTAAATTCTTCAGGTCTTCTTCAGTTTTTCTAGAATTTTCTTCTAATTTTTCTTCCAAACTTCTAGAATTATCCTCTAATTTTTGTTCTAATGCTCTAGAATTTTCTTCTAATTTTTGTTCTAAAGTTCCTGTCAATTCTTTAGAAATTTCTTCGGCTTTTCTAGAACTTTCTATTAATTTTTCTTTTAATGTTCTAGAATTTTCTTTGGCTTTTCTAGAACTTTCTGCCATCTCCTGTTTTAATTCTTCTTTTAATGTTCTAGAATTATCTTCTGCCTTTCTAGAACTGTCCTCTAAATTTTCTGTCATTTCCTGTTTCAATTCTTTTAACTGTCGGATACGTCACCCGAAATTTCGAATAGGTGATCTTCAGCATTTTCAACAGCAGCGATTAATGCTTGCCGCAGACGAGATTGTAGAACGCTTTTCAGTCCTGTCGTATCTAATTCTCGTTCTTCCAGTTCTCTCTTGAGATCACTTACTTTTAATTCACTTAATTTTACTTGTTTATTCGTCATTTTATTTATTTTTATTTACACTTCACAATTTAACAACCTCACACCTGACACCAATTGTAACATTTTATTTATATGGGTGAAGTGTAAATAATCAGAGAAATATTATTAGTTAAAATAATGCGTTTGTTAAACTATAAATAATTAAGATTAAATATTAACAAGATGATAAAAGTAACTAACACTATGATTAAATAATTATAAACACTAAGAATATTATTAAATGCATAAACACTAATATTATTTAACCAATATTTATATCACTACATTTATTTATATAACTACATTTATTCATGTTCACAACTCGTAGACCACTTATTTATATCACCAACTTCATTACTTGTTGCTTCTATATCACAGACTATTTCTCCGCTGTCATTCAGACGGTATTTATACAGCCCAGTATCCTTCTAGAAATCTCTGGCGCCACAGCGATACCGAGTGCAAAAGAATTAGGTCACGGCGTAATTAACATGTTTCAACGTGCATGTGTTATTCCGTCGTCGGGGCTTGCATCATCGCTCTGGTACATTCTTTCAGTGGCGGCGCACGTATACTCTTCTCTCAGGGGCGCACGTCACAATATATAATACTGTATATATGTTATTATTCTTGCCTTGAAGCCACTTTTTAATTTCATCTTTTTTCCAACCTGTATTTGGATTTTTTTCTGTTACATAATTGTGGTAATAAACATTGTCCATTATAATTATTGATTTCTTTTTTAAATTTGGTGGCAGTTAATCTCTCAACCATTTTATAAAACTTTCTTGGTTCATTTCACCATGAAAATCTGCATCTCTGTTTTGGATGCGAATAGTAATGATGCATTGGGCACGAAACCGTTCTCTGTCCCTGAATGAAATACAATGTACCTGCAAATAATTTTTTTCTACAGTCTACATAGAAAGTAACCATTTGCGCTCTCTTTTGTCAACGCAAAATATAACTTTGCCGCTCTAGCGCGACAAAGTAGAAAAAACGCTCGCTGTCCAAATTTCTAACTATACAATGTTGAGAAATGTCACTTGTCTACATTCTTAATGGAAACGTTTAGTCAGGAACTAATGGCACTGTAGTGACACATTTACCACCTTTACAAATCAATCTGACATATAACTGACCTGTCGGTATCTTATATAACAAAAAAAAAATCCCCCACTATTGTGAAAATAAAATAGGGCATTCATTTTAAAAAACGAAAATATAAAATGTTTAGATTAGATTAAAGCAATAGGTCAAGAAGAATGGGAAATAGCGATAAATTAAAATTAAATATAAAAGACGTTTTTTCTTTATATTAATCCTTATTAATTGAGTAGTAGTGTAAGTACAAAGTGTACATTTTATTATCTTTTGTAATGGTGGAGGACGCCACTGTGGCGACTGTAGAA
The DNA here is from genome assembly GCA_951394225.1 of Harpalus rufipes. Taxonomy (NCBI): domain Eukaryota; kingdom Metazoa; phylum Arthropoda; class Insecta; order Coleoptera; family Carabidae; genus Harpalus; species Harpalus rufipes. The sequence continues at coordinate 5,528,039 of OX596292.1, forward strand.
AAAATCTTGTGTCTTTCGATAGAAAATGGACATTGTCGATTTCGAGAGAAACCTGTCAATAGACAATGTCCTATCTTACGCTCTTAATACACAAATAGCTATTAATTACCTATTTGAGAAAGAATTGAAAAATATATAATGGGAATTTGGAAAAGTTTCGGAAATAAATACTCAGTTGCGTTTCTGTAATGAAACAGTTTGATATAATTTACCTCTATTTACAATATTTACAATAGTTAAATGAAAAGAAAACATTACCTGTAATGAAACAGAAAACAACATTTAAAGTTTCTACTTCAGGTGTTTGTGTAATTAATAAACTTTCAATCACGCTTTTTATCACGTGCGATCTTTTTATCGATTTTCTTCTCTTATGCCTCGCAAATCAGTCATCAGGTGCCTCCCGTGTGGTGTCGGCTGTCGGTATTGCGGCAGATTCGAATTAAAGAAGACGATGACACGGATACAAATGTCGGTGTTTTCTTTACATATATGTATATAAAATAAAAGTATTATACATTTTATATTGCACATGTATCATACATACGTAAAACACTGTATAAAAATATAATATACGTGTATGAAATGATATAATATGATTAATACTAAATATTTTTAAACTGCTCAAAAGGAATAATACGTTTTATACAGTATGAAATGTATAATACATGTGTATTGTACAGGTATAATAACATACAACATTTTTTTTTAAAGATGTCCGATCAAGGTCACTTGTATCATGACCGAATTAATAATTTGACATACATTTATTTCTTTCATTTACATAACACGAAGCGTGTGCGATAAGGATGGATACAATACGCTTGTCTTTCAAAATTTAATATTGTTTCGACTAAGTTAGGGCATTTCATTTTAAAACGATGCTCGTTGTTGACATTAATTTTATTCAGATATATTACGTTGATTCAAAGCCGTACGAACAACTTTATTTTCTATCAGTGTCACTGACACTAACAGAGTGTCAGGTATCATATTTTTCACTTTTTTGGTTTCACATGTAATAGTCCATTTCCGTTTTGAATTTTGAATGCTTTTGCATTAACATATATTAAATAATAATAATAATAATAATAATAATAATAATAATGATAATAATAATAATAATAATAATAATATTTTTTTTTTTTTTTTTAACTAGATGAGGGCATCAACTGCTGAGGTTATTAGCCCATATACTAATCAAAAAGTATAATATAAATAAATATATGGGACATATACTATTATATAAGTATTACAAATAGAAGTATAACAATAATATAGAAAAAGGTAACATGTAAATAAATACATAAAATAAATATACATATGTATACGAGATGAACAAAACCCACATGCATAAAATACAATAAATATAGGAAAAATAAGTATTTACGCATACTTATGTATACGTATAATGAGAAAAATAGAAAAGAATACAAGAATTACATAAAGAAAATTTTAACGAGATGAAAAAAAAAAAAGACAAATCTATAACTTTTCATATACCGGGTGATCATTTGAAAACTTCCCACCTTGAATAACTCTTTAATTAATAAAATTATCAAAAATCACTAAAACAGGTCAATGTTATTTTGGAGGGGGACATTTAATAACCTATTCCAATCAGTTGGGAAACTTTCACCCTCCCCTCCAGCCACCCCCACCCCAAAATTTTAAATGGCACTACCCCATGTGTGATACATCATTTTAAAGGTTGTAAAATTCTCAATATTTTAAAGCAAAGAAAATTAAAATCGGCCGAGCCGTTCATGAATTAGAGACAAAAATGTATTAAACCGGAAAATTTACAAAATACCTAAAACTAAAACTCACAAACGTAAACAATTAAATTTATCGTAATAGATGCTCGAATTGCGCTCCATTGGTTGCTAGGCAATGATAAAGCCGATGTTCAAACTCTCTTCTAACATTTTCGAAAACTCGCCGCGGAATTAATCGGCATTCGGATGTTATTCGTTGTTTCAGTTCGTCGATGTTGGCTGGGGGAGTTTGATAGACGATGGATTTAAGGTGGCCCCAAAGGAAAAAGTCGAGAGGGGTTAGGTCAGGAGACCTTGCTGGCCACTCTACTGCTCCTCTTCTTCCAATCCATCTCTCTGGAAACTTGTTATTCAACCAGTTTCGAACTGGTACCACAAAATGTGGTGGGGCACCATCTTGCTGAAAATAAACTTGATTTCATCCAAAATTAAGTTTCCTTCGTATATAATAGTAGTAATAGTAATAATAATAATAATAATAATAATAATTTTATTTGCTATCAGGGCAAAGCCCTATACAAACAGGTTGACAAGCATACACATATAATATTTGTAATGCAACAAATGAATATAGTATATATCTTAACATAATATTAATAATTGACAGAATTCAATAAATGGTTATACTCGTATAGCACATAATTCAATATACCATATAGATCAATAAATGGTTATATAACATAAGTAATAAATGGTTATATAATGTAAGTAACAATACTTTTAGAAGAATTTTATACAAATGTTAAAAGTAAAGAAACACACATTTAATAAGGCTTTACTAAGCATTATCATTATAATAATAAAATAACAGTAGTATCTTATGGACCCACATAAAAACTAAGTGAACTGTATCGGAATAGGCGGAGCTAAAATCCTAATTCATCCAATTTGTTGATAGGACATCTTTAAAAAAATTACAGTACATTTTATAATAACCAAGAACATATACTTTTATATGTATAGAGGTAGAAGTGACAAAAAGATTTTCTGAAAATCCACTACGGTTAATATTTTAGAAAGTTTAAATTCACTAAATATATTATTAATTTTTATTTGTTCTTTTTTTAAATAAAATGATTATCTTTGGTATTTACTTTAAGTAAACCTTTAACAAAAGCATTTTAAACAATTTCTTCGATACGAAAAAATAATAATTTTTGGAATCGTGGTATTGGAGTTATGCGATCCGAAACGATCGTCACTTACACACACACACACACACACACACACACACACACACACACACACACATACACACACACATACATACAGACATAATCGTAAAAATAGTAAATTCGTATTCTAGAGACCCCAAAACGTGCTTATTCATTAAAAACTCTCTCCAATAAAAATAATTTCATACGTCAACGAATAGAAAATAAAATTATGTAACATTTTATAAACATTATCCTCGATTAATTTATTAATAAATCAACCCAACAGGATACAAGATCCCAAATATACGACACTCATATGATATACAAATATAAAAACGAATGTGTTGAAAAAATAAGTACATTAATTAATTGATAAAGATATAAAAAAATTAACAAGAAGTAACTTAATCCGAAAAATATTTTGTTAATATACTGTGAAATTTTGATAACGAGTCGCCAAATATGTCAATGTCAATAGCACATGATACACTGTTATATGCTACACAGAGTTGTCTTATTGGAGATTTCAATTCATAATTAGTCCGAGCTGTTTTACAATGAAATAGTACTTTATTTCTTGAAGTGACGCGTGGAACGTGAAATGGTATTAGCTCAAGACTACATGGGTCATCAATACAATTATTATTAATTAATTTGTATAAGTAGAGAGATAATTATTGTAAATTTCTTCTGCTACTTAATGGCACCAAGTTCACTTCAGGCAATAAAACAGAATAATCACGTGTAAAGTTAGGTTATTGTCCATGTATTTTAAAATAACAATATTTGATGAATTTATGCTGGACAGACTCAATCTTATATATATATATATATATATATATATATATATATATATATATATATATATATATATATATATATATATATATGTAAAAGCGACCTTTTGGGGACACTTCAATATTATTGTAAATATAGGTAGTAAATAGTGTATTATGCAACTAATTTCAAATTCGCAATGTTTTGATACATATAAATGTGAAAAAACTTAATTTTTCATTTTTGACTGACAGATCACATATTCTCTACACTTTGAGGACTTTGTTCAGTGGGTAATGTAGAGACCATTTATTAGTGGTTCAGTCGTCAGCGGACACCGGACCACGCACCAATACTACAGAGAAAACTGCGGTCATCTAGTGTACTGCTTTTAGACACATCCGCCGTGTGGCGCTAATGTCAGGCCTTCTTGCAATTTAAATCATTCAAATTCTTAATCTGAGTTTAAAAGAAAATTATTGCATTTTTTTCGTGATATTAAGCTATAAACAATTTACATACAAAATTTTATAGTTTGTTTTAAACATATGAAAGCTAAGTTATTATAATAGATATTTAAGAAAGAAAATATGCTTCAAAACAAATATTAATACATTTATGTATTTTTATTACAAATTTTGTAGTTTATATTATATAAAAAAAAACTGATGTTTGTCGCACTGCGTACACATAGTTTATTGCATTTTTCGAACATTATTTCAGTCTCATTAAAATGCAGTAAGTACTGTAATAGGTATCATATTTGCGTTAGCACAAGGAAATACAATGTTACCGCTAAAAATAACTTTTATTAATTATTAATAACAAGTTATTTGTTATAATATTCATAAAAATTTGCAATTATTAAAGAAAAAGCCGAGCTGCGTACATTCATCCCAATACTATATTTTCACTATTTTGTTGACACGTAACATATAATTTGTTTAACAAATGCCTATTTACTTAGACTAAACATATTAAAACCGGTATTGATTATTAATAATAAGTTACTTGTTATAATATTCGTAAAAATACGCAATTATCATACAGAAATAGCCGAGCTGCGAAGAACAGTTCATTGCTATATATTAAAAACGGTATTGATTATTAATAATACGTTACTTGTTATAATATTCGTAAAAATATGCAACAATTACAGAAATAGCCGAGCTGCGTAGAACACATAATTTGTTTAACAAATGCATATTTACTTAGAATAAACATATTGAAATCGGTATTGATTATTAATAATAAGTTACTTGTTATAATATTCGTAAAAATATGCAATTATTACAGAAATAGCCGAGCTGCGTAGAACACATAATTTGTTTAACAAATGCATATTTACTTAGAATAAACATATTAAAATCGATATTGATTATTAATAATAAGTTACTTCTTTTAATATTCGTAAAAATATGCAATTATTACAGAAATAGCCGAGCTGCGTAGAACAGTTCATGCTATATATTTTCACTATTTTGTCGACATGCAACAAATAATTTGTTTAACAAATGCATATTTACTTAGACTAAACATATTAAAATCGGTATTGATTATTAATAATACGTTACTTGTTATAATATTCGTAAAAATATGCAACAATTACAGAAATAGCCGAGCTGCGTAGAACACATAATTTGTTTAACAAATGCATATTTACTTAGAATAAACATATTAAAATCAATATTGATTATTAATAATAAGTTACTTCTTATAATATTCGTGAAAATATGCAATTATTACAGAAATAGCCGAGCTGCGTAACAGTTCATGCTATATATTTTCACTATTTTGTCGACATGCAACAAGTAATTTGTTTAACAAATGCATATTTACTTAGACTAAACATATTAAAATCGGTATTTGTTATAATATTCGTAAAAATATGCAACAATTACAGAAATAGCCGAGCTGCGTAGAACACATAATTTGTTTAACAAATGCATATTTACTTAGAATAAACATATTAAAATCGATATTGATTATTAATAATAAGTTACTTCTTTTAATATTCGTAAAAATATGCAATTATTACAGAAATAGCCGAGCTGCGTAGAACAGTTCATGCTATATATTTTCACTATTTTGTCGACATGCAACAAATAATTTGTTTAACAAATGCATATTTACTTAGACTAAACATATTAAAATCGGTATTGATTATTAATAATACGTTACTTGTTATAATATTCGTAAAAATATGCAACAATTACAGAAATAGCCGAGCTGCGTAGAACACATAATTTGTTTAACAAATGCATATTTACTTAGAATAAACATATTAAAATCAATATTGATTATTAATAATAAGTTACTTCTTATAATATTCGTGAAAATATGCAATTATTACAGAAATAGCCGAGCTGCGTAACAGTTCATGCTATATATTTTCACTATTTTGTCGACATGCAACAAGTAATTTGTTTAACAAATGCATATTTACTTAGACTAAACATATTAAAATCGGTATTTGTTATAATATTCGTAAAAATATGCAACAATTACAGAAATAGCCGAGCTGCGTAGAACACATAATTTGTTTAACAAATGCATATTTACTTAGAATAAACATATTAAAATCGATATTGATTATTAATAATAAGTTACTTCTTTTAATATTCGTAAAAATATGCAATTATTACAGAAATAGCCGAGCTGCGTAGAACAGTTCATGCTATATATTTTCACTATTTTGTCGACATGCAACAAATAATTTGTTTAACAAATGCATATTTACTTAGACTAAACATATTAAAATCGGTATTGATTATTAATAATACGTTACTTGTTATAATATTCGTAAAAATATGCAACAATTACAGAAATAGCCGAGCTGCGTAGAACACATAATTTGTTTAACAAATGCATATTTACTTAGAATAAACATATTAAAATCAATATTGATTATTAATAATAAGTTACTTCTTATAATATTCGTGAAAATATGCAATTATTACAGAAATAGCCGAGCTGCGTAACAGTTCATGCTATATATTTTCACTATTTTGTCGACATGCAACAAGTAATTTGTTTAACAAATGCATATTTACTTAGACTAAACATATTAAAATCGGTATTTGTTATAATATTCGTAAAAATATGCAACAATTACAGAAATAGCCGAGCTGCGTAGAACACATAATTTGTTTAACAAATGCATATTTACTTAGAATAAACATATTAAAATCGATATTGATTATTAATAAGTTACTTCTTTTAATATTCGTAAAAATATGCAATTATTACAGAAATAGCCGAGCTGCGTAGAACAGTTCATGCTATATATTTTCACTATTTTGTCGACATGCAACAAATAATTTGTTTAACAAATGCATATTTACTTAGACTAAACATATTAAAATCGGTATTGATTATTAATAATACGTTACTTGTTATAATATTCGTAAAAATATGCAACAATTACAGAAATAGCCGAGCTGCGTAGAACACATAATTTGTTTAACAAATGCATATTTACTTAGAATAAACATATTAAAATCAATATTGATTATTAATAATAAGTTACTTCTTATAATATTCGTGAAAATATGCAATTATTACAGAAATAGCCGAGCTGCGTAACAGTTCATGCTATATATTTTCACTATTTTGTCGACATGCAACAAGTAATTTGTTTAACAAATGCATATTTACTTAGACTAAACATATTAAAATCGGTATTTGTTATAATATTCGTAAAAATATGCAACAATTACAGAAATAGCCGAGCTGCGTAGAACACATAATTTGTTTAACAAATGCATATTTACTTAGAATAAACATATTAAAATCGATATTGATTATTAATAATAAGTTACTTCTTTTAATATTCGTAAAAATATGCAATTATTACAGAAATAGCCGAGCTGCGTAGAACAGTTCATGCTATATATTTTCACTATTTTGTCGACATGCAACAAATAATTTGTTTAACAAATGCATATTTACTTAGACTAAACATATTAAAATCGGTATTGATTATTAATAATACGTTACTTGTTATAATATTCGTAAAAATATGCAACAATTACAGAAATAGCCGAGCTGCGTAGAACACATAATTTGTTTAACAAATGCATATTTACTTAGAATAAACATATTAAAATCAATATTGATTATTAATAATAAGTTACTTCTTATAATATTCGTGAAAATATGCAATTATTACAGAAATAGCCGAGCTGCGTAACAGTTCATGCTATATATTTTCACTATTTTGTCGACATGCAACAAGTAATTTGTTTAACAAATGCATATTTACTTAGACTAAACATATTAAAATCGGTATTTGTTATAATATTCGTAAAAATATGCAACAATTACAGAAATAGCCGAGCTGCGTAGAACACATAATTTGTTTAACAAATGCATATTTACTTAGAATAAACATATTAAAATCGATATTGATTATTAATAATAAGTTACTTCTTATAATATTCGTAAAAATATGCAATTATTACAGAAATAGCCGAGCTGCGTAGAACAGTTCATGCTATTTATTTTCACTATTTTGTCGACATGCAACAAATAATTTGTTTAACAAATGCATATTTACTTAGACTAAACATATTAAAATCGGTATTGATTATTAATAATAAGTTACTTGTTATAATATTCGTAAAAATATGCAATTATTACAGAAATGGCCGAGCTGCGTAGAACAGTTCATTGCTATATAATAAAATCGGTATTGATTATTAATAATACGTTACTTGTTATAATATTCGTAAAAATATGCAATAATTATAGAAATAGCCGAGCTGCGTATAACAGTTCATGCTATATATTTTCACTATTTTGTCGACATGCAACACATAATTTGTTTAACAAATGCATATTTACATAGAATAAACATATGAAAATCGTTATTGATTATTAATAATAAGTTACTTGTTATAATATTCGTAAAAATATGCAATAATTACAGAAATAGCCGAGCTGCGTAGAATAGTTCATGCTATATATTTTCACTATTTTGCCGACATGCAACACATAATTTGTTTAACAAATGCATATTTACTTAGAATAAATATATTAAAATCGGTATTAATTATTAATAATAAGTTACTTGTAATAATAGTTCATTGCTATATATTTATACTATTTTGTCGACATGCAACAAATAATTTTTTTAACAAATGCATCTTTACTTAGACTAAACATATTAAAATCGGTATTGATAATTAATAATAAGTTACTTGTTATAATATTCGAAAAAATATGCAATTATTACAGAAATGGCCGAGCTGCGTAGAACAGTTCATTGCTATATATTAAAATTGGTATTGATTATTAATAATAAGTTACTTGTAATAATATTTGTAAAAATATGCAATTATTACAGAAATAGACGAGCTGCGTAGAACAGTTCATTGCTATATATTAAAATCGGTATTGATTATCAATAATACGTTACTTGTTGTAATATTCGTAAAAATATGCAATTATTACAGAAATAGCCGAGCTGCGTAGAATAGTTCATGCTATATATTTTCACTATTTTGTCGACATGCAACACATAATTTTTTAAACAAATGCATCTTTACTTAGAATAAACATATTAAAATCGGTATTGATTATTAATAATAAGTTACTTGGAATAATATTTGTAAAAATATGCAATTATTACGAAATAGCCGAGCTTGCGTAGGTACAATAGTTCATTGCTATATATTTTCACTATTTTGTCGACATGCAACAAATAATTTGTTTAACAAATGCATATTTATTTAGACTAAACATATTAAAATCGGTATTGATAATTAATAATAAGTTACTTCTTATAATATTCGTAAAAATGTACAATTACTACAGAAATAGACGAGCTGCGTAAAACAGTTCATGCTATATATTTTCACTATTTTGTCGACATGCAGCATATAATTTGTTTAACAAATGCATCTTTATTTAGATTAAACATATTAAAATCGGTATTGATTATTAATAATAAGTTACTTGTTATAATATTCGTAAAAATTTGCACTTATTACAGAAATTGCTGTACAATAGTTCATTGCTATATATATTTTCACTATTTTGTCAACATGCAACAAATAATTTCTATAACAAATGCTTATTATTATTATTATTATTATTATTATTATTATTATTATTATTATTATTATTATTGTTTTCGAGTTTGTGCTAACCCACTAAGTTGGACATGCGTGATTTTAAAGTGAAAATGATTAGGCAAAAAACTCACGTCATCAACCTGAAAAAAACCTTATAAAATGTAATATAACTTGTAGAAATTATTGGGTTTTATTTATTTTTACAAGAAGAAGAAAAAAAGTACTTGTATTAAGTAATGTATATATTAATGATATTTACAATTATTTCAAGTCAATCGTTATTTCTTTTATGGAATATAAAATTATTTGAAATAATTGTAGTTTATTTTCGTACCATACGTTGGCGTTGGCACTACTGAGAATGACCATTTTATGTCAATTAATTTTATATTCCGTAAAAGGAATAAGGATTGACTTAGAAATAATTGTAAATCTATTAATATATGCGTTTCTTTAATACTAGTATATGTTTTCTTCTTTTTTTAAAGGTACATAACATCTAATAATTTCTACAAGTTATATATCTTTTTATAAGGTATTTTTCAGGTTGATGACGTGAGTCTTCTGCCTAATCATTTTCACCATATGTATGTATGTATGTATGTATGTATGTATGTATGTATATTTTTGACATATTCGTTATATTGAAATTAAAATTAAATACTTGAATTATTCGGGGTTTTCGAATTTGTAGGGTGAGCGTGTACAGCTGGTTCCTGCGCAAGCTGTACTACGCAAATAGGTTCCGCCCATTACATTAATTACATCTGTTCAGCCTGTTCCACAAACGCAATGTCCGTGTTTTTTATGTTTACAGGTTTACAGAGACTGTCGTACATACTCGTGTAGACCTTCGGTTACATTCGAACTTGACAATATGCGGCAATATTTGAAATGAAGTTAGATAAGTGTAAATAAATGCAAGTGCATACATTTTGAAGGACATTTTTGCAACAGAAAAAAAATATCGATAAGCTCTGTAATAAAAAATACCTAAAATTCACGAATCTGCCTACTATAATGCCCTAATATTATCAAATACCTATTTTGAAATATTTAGTTTATTACACTTAATTAACAATTTTATTTAAATCAAAAGCATATCTTCATAAATTGCGATTTATTAAAATCATACGCCCATATGTCAATGAACTCTTGTATTAAAAAGCTTCAAATCGTATATTAGAATGCACTAATGTTGTCAGATACCTATGTAGCAATATTTATTCTAATTATGTGGTCGCATAGCTGAGTGTACAACGAATTAGGATCACGAATTTATGGTGCCAAGTTCGAGCTCGACCACTGCCGAAAAAAATATTTATAATTTATAAATGGCACAAAATAACACCTGTCATGCGCTCTTCACGCCAAAGTCGGGTGTCAGTACGATGACCTCTGGTAACCGACCTCCGGATGAAATATGTCATCGCATTACCGATATCTGCTTATTTGCAGATACGACATACCCGACAACGGGTAAAAGCCATGATGACGTGATGATATTTTTTATTTATTTACTTATTTATATTAAATTCTAATCCTATATAAGTTTACGGGCAAGGTCGCACAATATTTTGATAAAATATTTAATAATAATGGAATAAACAAAATTGTTTAATTATTTGTTCCATGAGTAGTTTATAACGGTGTACATACATCTTCACAATGGGCCCATAAACCATTTTTTTAAATGAAAGTTCGTTTAATTTTGAAGCAATTCATGGTATCAAAAAAGTCATACTTTTTTCTTTATAACTGCATTTGATTTTTAAAGAAACCTATAGCTATCTTTCTCACATCGTTTATGTAGTAGGCTGCGCGAGAAAGATACCAATACCAATGTGACGTCATCCGAGACCCTGGAAATAAATTCAAATATCTCGAAGTATTTTAAGGATAAAGTATACATTTTATTATTTTTGTTATGGTTTATGGGCCCATTTTACCAATTATTTAAAAAAAATGCTATGGAAATGTTGTTTATATAAGCAATTAAATGCATATTAATATCAAGACCCTTAGGGTGGCACTAAAAAACAAATAATACTTTAAATCAACAACAAAATATATATATATTCAAACAAAGAAGGCACAAATGTCAGGGCAAACTGATAATATACAAAATATAATTTTGAAAAAATTAATGACTGGTTTATTTTCTAATAGTCCAGGAAATCTAGGATTTTACTCAAAGAAATTGCAACAAAAGCTTTTTTACGACTTCGAGTTTCAGGCTGCGACACGTATACGATCGGTAACGTGCTCTAAAACAGCAGTCGTAGCCGACTGCACGTGCAGTCAGCAGTCAGTTGACCATAGTGCATTGCATACTGATTTCGCTTATTTCATCCCCACTATCCAACTCTTTCCACGTATTTCATTGTTGTCAAGTCTAGATTACTAGTTGTAAGCGACGTTGCCACTTATTAAGGGTCTCGACTCCGTGTGGCTATACTCTGAATCTGATTTTCTGTATATGAAGTATGGCGCGATGCGGAGATGTTTAGCACGGCCCACTTATAGTTGAACATTTATATTGAGATGGGAAACACAGAAGAAATGCATTGGTCAACACAGCTTTACGTGGGAGTGTAGTGGGGTGGATATTTAAGAATGAATAGCAATAGACGGAGAGAAATGGATTGCTATCATAATCGGAATTCGGGTTGGTAGACTTTGGTATATGATAGAAAAATAAATATGAAAACTAATTTAAAAAAAAAATCATATTCAAATTAAATTAAAGGAATATACTAGGTAATAAAAAATTTGAATCATATTCAGACAGAAACAAAATCTTTGACATTAAAGATTTCTATATAAACAAAAAAATACAGAAGGGAAGATAAGAAATACATACATGTACTAGTATTTCTCAAAAAATTAAAGGAATAACAATTTCTTTACACAAAAAAAATCTCATGTGACCAACGCAATACCTTCCATCAATCCTGTGTATTACCATAGACTAATCTTACTAGTATTAATTAGTCTATGGTATTACGTAAAAATTTTATATATAAATTTTCTTGCGAAAGATTCTAAATTATTTCATAAACTATGCAAATTGAAGTTGATAGTGGCATTCACTTCTTCTTTAGCTTTTCCCATTCGTTAGGGGTCGATATTTTTTATTATCTTCTTCCACGTTCTCATTCGGTTTCTTTTCTCTCAAGTCTTCCGCAATACAGTCCTACCATCTTATCTTTGGTCCTCCTATGTTTCTTCAACCTTCTATTACTAAGCTATTCATTCTTCTCCCAATATATTCTTTATCTCTCCTCATGACATGTTCAAACCAATGTAATCGTCTCTCTAGTATCTTTCTAGAAACTTCTTACACTAGAGTTATTTCATTTATTTTTTCATTCTTTACCGTATCTTTCAGTGTCTTCCCCAACATCTATCTCAACATCCTCATCTCTGCCACATGCATTTACTTTTCATTGATACTGACATCTGTCAATTTGAATTATCTGAATATATTAGCAGTTTCCATGGTAGCGTAGCTGGCTGATTTATGAAATTTAATATCTTTATAATTCCTTAACTCTATATTTATTGAATATGAAGTATAAAATGTAATCATATCGTATAGAGAATAATATATTCTTGAAGTTAATAATGTTAAATGCCAATAAATGATATTTAACTGCGTTTTTTCAAGAAACACAAATGAGGGCACATCCGGTTGACCAATTATAACCAAAATCTATCACGTCTAACAGTTTCTCTTGAAAAAACGCTCTTGACATTTAAGGTTATTATAAACATTAAAGAATATTATATTATCTATACGATTTGATTGCATTTTATATTTTATATTCAATGGATATAGAGTTAAAGAATTTAAATTTCATAAATCAGCCAACTATATTTAATAAAATTCTAATTGACAGATGGCAGTGTCAATGAAAAGAAAATTAATAGGGCACAGAAATGAGGATGTTGAGATAGATGTTGAGGAAGACACGAAAAGATAGAAAATGACTCGAGGGATAGAAATTTCTAGAAAGATGCAAGAGAGACGATTACATTGATTTGGAATACAGAAGAATAAACAGCTTGGTAGAAGAAGGTATAAGAAACAGAGGAAGACCAAAATTTAATATAAGATGGAAGAGCTATATTGCGGAAGACTTGAGAGAAAAGGAACTGAATGAAAACGAAAAACAAAATAGAAATGAGTGGAAGAATAAAATCGTGAATAGCGACTCCTAACGTATGGGAAAAGCTAAAGAAGTAAAAGATGTCAATATCAAGTACAATTTACGTTAAGTTTGTTTATGAAATAATTTTACTGGAAATATAAAATCTTTTGCAAGAAAATTTATGTATGGAATTTGTACGTAATAAACAGAATTGACATAAGGTAATGTGCTGGCCACATCAGATTTTTTTAATTAAAATAATATTACAAACACGCAATACTTTCGGCCAGTAATTCGTAACTGACCCTGAACTTGGTAGTAGTAAGAATAATTTGATTTTAGATATAATTTATCATTACGTATTATGCAAAAAAAATTCGAAATACGTCCCTCAATAGGTGAGAAATTTTGAGCTAATGAAGGACATTTATTTTCAATTAATCACGATTCCCAAATCAAACTATCAGAACTTGCCCCTTATAAACAATATTCCTTATCTTACAATGGGTTAATTTTCTACTCCAATTTTTGTTGTTGCATTTCCAAAAAATGTTTTGTACAGCATTGAATCTAAAATCGTTTTGCAACAGGAAGAGCGGCGCATTTTACATACTTGGATGGAATTAGAAGCAGTCAAGTTTGCTATACTTGGCTTTGATTTTGCAGTACATTATTGTGTAATAACTTTTACTTTCGTCATCAGTTTTTAGCATCGATTAACTAAAAAAAGAATTAAATTGTTGCATATATGATATCTATTTTAATCTATTAACTCCGATAAAAAAATGCAGTCACAAACATTTGATTATGATAAAGTGTACATGAGTGTTTTTAATTTATATATAGGATTAGGGTTGCATTTAGAAAAAGTATGTTGAAAATAAATTAAATTAAAATAAATTGTAAATATAAATTGCGGCGTGAATCAGCATATGTATAAAAAACATATTTTAATTTAAAAAAAGAACTACGTTTTTCTTTGATAATTTAATCAATTTTGTCCTTTGTTTCTTTTCTGGGAGCAGATAATCGTAATCTAGTTTTTTTTTTGCCACGGCGCCAATCTCGAACATCGGGTTATAGAAATATACAGCCAATAGTAACAATTTACTACGAATACAAAATATACTCCGCACTAGCATTGACCAGGGTTGGAAAACCATCCCCTCTTCTATTCCTCTCTACCCGTACTCCACCGCGCCATGACTAGGGCAACTCATTTCAGCTTCCGTAAAATTGGTTTAGAAATTAGTAAATTACATATGTAGGTTTAAAGATATAACAAAATTTCAAAACGGGCATATAGAAGGAAAGTGATACTATGCTTCTACGTTCTTATATTTTCCAATAAATGTCTATTTAATTAGATATATTGTGTAAACTGTGTTTTTCTAAGTTAATTTCAAATTTGCCGAAAATTATAATGAGCAGCAAATTATTAATATTTAATACCGATTTTCACATGTTTATTGAAACTAAATTGGCAATTGTTAAACAAATTATCTATTTCATATGAATAAAATAGTGAAAACATTTAACATACGTTTGAAATTGTGCATTTTGCATTTTTCTAAGTTAATTTCAAATTTGCCGGAAATTATAACGAGAAGCAAATTATTAATACTCAATACCGATTTTCAAATGTTTATTGAAACTAAATTGGCTATTGTTAAACAAATTATCTATTTCATGTGATTAAAATAGTGTAAACATTTAACATACGTCTGAAATCTTATTGTACGATTCTAGTCTAGTCTAATCTAGTCTAGTTCTAGTCTAGGTCAATGCTTAAAATTAATTATTTATGATTTTTTAATAACAATTTTATAAATATCAAAACTATATTTTTATCAAATGCGATTTATTACACTCATACATCTTAATTGGGTCGCTGAGATCTGTAATAAAAAACGTTTTTTTTTTTCATTACATATTTTTCTAGAATTATTTAATAATTTTGTAAATAGCAAAGCCTTATTTTTATAAAATTCGAATTACTTAACTGAAATCTACAATTACGCTGAGATCTTTAGTATAAGTTGTGTACTAAAAAATCTTGGATCCTTGGTTTATATACGCTAGTTTACAAATAAATCAAAAATATTTAAAAAAATTAAATAAAAATTTAGTAAAAAATATACATATATTTATAATATAAATTTTACGTGGTTTTCAAATTTGTAATGATTGGCTGAATATTCACTTGAACAAAAATAATATGGTATAATATTAGCTCAATGATAACTTATCAGACTGTGAAGCTAAGAACCCAGGTTCGAATTCCACAATCGATAAAAAAAAATTCATCATATTTAAAAATTACCTCTGTGGCTCCCTCGCCACTAATATCTTTATGGGCCGTTAATTGACAGCTGTTAATCGCACACATGGTTAAAAATACATCGAATTGATATCTTCAATTAGCGAGATCTGCTTCTATTGGAAGCACCAAATGGCTGAGTGGGAACCTGTAATTTCAAATCTCCGAGTACGGCAAACAGCACTATGTGCAACCTATACATCGCAAGCCGGTATCACAAGAAATGCTGGCCGTGCGGCACGCCAGGGGTGGATTAAGGTTCCATTTTTAAAAATATCGTCAGAAAAGTCAATAAAATTGTTGATATGTATCTCATAAAGGAGACTACTTTGTGCAGCGGAGGCACGTCGTAATTGTCAAATAAAATTAACACTCAAAATTAGCTAATAATAATATTAACAATTTAGATGATATTTTCGTTTATATTTTAAATATTACGTTGTTACAGTAAACTTGCCTGCAGCAGGTTAGTAATTCGTACATAGGTATTTTTTAAACATGACCTTCCAATTTTAAAATTATTAATAACAATTACAACTTAATAATTTACTTTAATATTATACATACCGAAAAATACTATTAGAAGATATTATGTATTTACATATAAAAGCGCAAGGAACTGTAATACTGCAATCAAGATGTGAAGTTTTAAAATAAATATGATACAGGTATTAGATATTTCGAAGGAGTTTGTTACAGGAGATATCAAAATTTAAAACATTTTATGAATGTAAATTAAGTAAACAATTCCGTCTGTATTTAATAATATGCAAGTTCTTCATTCGAATAAAATATATCGGATACAATTAACATATTTTTATAATACCTGCATTTAGAAATAGGAAACAATTATCAGATACCATAATGGAATTTAATACATTTTATTACAAATTAAACGGATAAGTATGTCTAGCTTATAATTCGAAATTTTTAGATGGTACATCAGCTTTTTTTTTAAATAATAACTTTTGTTTATAATACCTACATTATTAGTGTTATTTATGTAAACAAGTGTGTGTAAATGTTAATACATCATCAAGGCCTTTTTCCCATTACTGCGTATGCTTGCTAATTTTTTTTATGGAAATAAAAAATGTAAATAAATTAATAATATCATCCCGGCGTTTACACAACTACAAATTTACCAATAATAATGTTCTGACATCACCTTACCTTACAGGAACTCATAGCTTCCGTGCTTATAGGACAGCATAGAAAAGTATAACATTTTATCATTTTAATATCTTGTGCATACAATATTTTCTCTCGTTTCAAAATGTTTTACAATATAAACAATAAAGAAAAGAGACTGAGAAAATAAGAATAGAACGAGTACGGTTATTTATTTTTAACCTAGGAATACTAAAAATATTTTACTAAAAGTCTGTTGTGGCCAGCACAATACCTCTCACCATTTTTATTTTATGTTACATAGGACGCGAGCAGTCATGTGACCTTATCAAGCAGATGTGGAGGCCCGTGTCAGACTGACAGTTAGTAATAATGTATATAGGTGTCAAGTATCATAATTTTTCATTCAAAATATCATGATTTTCCAAATCCATGTGGATTATTTTCATCGACAAGTATATTCCATACAATTGATAACAAATAAACAACATTATACCAAAATATTTTGAAATTTTGAATAAAAAATGACAAAAAAAATATTTGTTGACTTTCATAATGCAATTAAAATGAAACTAGTGTAAAGAACGGGTTATAGAAATTACTCCGAGTTAAGAACGTTATAATTACTGTAATTATTACAAATGGCACTTGGTATTATTCTATAAATAATGCTAAATATTTCTTAAAATCATTTTATTATTAATATTCAACACCGATTTTAATATGTTTACTCTAAGTAAATAGGTTTTTGTTAAACAAATTATTTGTTACATGTCAATAAAATAGTAAACATATGTGAGAAGCAGCTGTTTGCGTGCATTTCGTTTATTTGTGCAATAAATTCAAATTTTACGAAAATTATAATAAAAATCTTATTATTCATACTCAATACCGATTTTAATATGTTTACTCTAAGTAAATAAGTATTTGTTAAACAAATTATTTGTTACGTCAATAAAATAGTAAAGAAACGTGAGAAGCAGCTGTTTACGTCTATTTCGTTTATTTATGTAATAAATTCTAATTTTACGAAAATTATAATAAGAAGCTTATTATTAATATCGAATACCGATTTTAATATGTTTATTCTACGTAAATAGGTATTTGTTAAACAAATTAGTTGTTATATGTAAACAAAATAGTGAAGAAACTGTTTGGGTGTATATAGGCTATATTTACAATAAATTCAATTTTTTACAAATATTATGATAAAAAGCTTATTATTAATATTCAATACCCATTTTAATATGTTCATTTTACGTAAGTACGTATTTGTTAAAAAATATATTTGTTACATGTCAATAAAATAGTAAATATATGTGAGAAGTGAGAAGCAGCTGTTACGTGCATTTCGTTTATTTGTGCAATAAATTCAAATTTTACGAAAATTACAATAAGAAGCTTATTATTAATATTCAATACCGATTTTAATATGCTTACTCTAATTAAATAAGTATTTGTTAAACAAATTATTTGTTACATGTTAATAAAATAGTGAAAATATGTAAGAAGGAACTGTTTGCGTGTATATCGGCTATATTTGCAATAAATTCAAATTTTTACGAAAATTATAATAAATAGCTTATTATTAATATTTTATACCGATTTTAATATGTATATTCTACGTAAATAGATATTTGTTAAACAAAGTATTTGTTACATGTCAATAAAATAGTGAAAATATGTAAGAAGAAACTGTTTGCGTGTATATCGGCTATATTTGCAATAAATTCAAATTTTTACGAAAATTATAATAAAAATCTTATTGTTAATAGTCAATATCGATTTTAATATATATTTATTCTAAGTAAATAAGTATTTGTTAAACAAATTATTTGTTACATGTCAATAAAATAGTGAAAACATGTACGAAGAAACTGTTTGGGTGTATATTGGCTATATTTGCAATAAATTCAAATTTTTACGAAAATTATAATAAAAATCTTATTATTAATATTCAATACCGATTTTAATGTGTTTATTCTAAGTAAATAAGTATTTGTTAAACAAATTATTTTTTACATGTCAATGAAATAGTGAAAATATGTAAGTACAAACTGTTTCCGTGTATTTCGGCCATACGTGCAAATTCAATTTTTTACGAAAATTATAATAAAAATAGTATTATTAATATTCAATATCGATTTTAACATGTTTATTCTAAATAAATAGGTATTTGTTAAACATGTTAATAAAATAGTGAAAATATGTGAGCAGCAATTGTTTGTGTGCATTTCGGCTATGTGTGCAATAAATTCAATTTTTTACAAAAAATATAATAAGAAGCTTATTATTATTAATATTCAATAATATAGATAAAAACAGGCAGTAAAAGAATTATGTCATTCGACGATTTCTAATTTATATCTATATTAAGATCACCATATATCGGTAAAACGCTTTGCTTGCTTCTAACCAGTAGCCCAGTAGGTACAAGTCCATGGTGTTATAAATAGATATGGAGAAAGCGCTAGCCGAAACGAAACAATAGCATCGTAGCCGGTGACAAAAATTGCGACGTTGCCAAATTATGATGCTGTACTATTCATTTAGTACACTTACTATATTTTGCTTTTTATTTAATAATTATATAATGATTATAAGCTAGTAACCACTAATTATTGTTGTTTATTTCTATGTATTTTTTTTTCCTACCTTCTTATTAGGTATATTGGGTAGTGTACTTTAAATAAATAAATAAATAAAAAAATAAATTAAATAAATAAATAAATAAATAAATCAATTATTCAATGAATTTGTTAAAATATCATTGTATTTGTCAAATACAAATAAAGATACATCATCGGCAAATATTACATTTGTTTTTTAGACACATACATATATTTTTACACAATAAAAATGTAAAATCCCTAGTAACCAAATTATTTTTAAACAATTTGAAAAGTATCACAGAAATTGATTAAACAATGACTATTAAATATCAGAAACAATTCATTTATATCTCTAAGAACACCTAACAAAAAGCCATAGTATTTTTTAGCAATTTAAAAATTATCACGTAAATTGTTTAAACAATGAATGTTAAATAGCGGAAACAATTTATTTATAATCTTAATGACAAAAATTTGCTTTTTTAGACATATACATACATTTTTACACAATAAAAATGTTTAATCCCTATTAGCTAGAGTGACCTAAGGAAACCATTGCCTTTAGTCAAAAAATTCTATGGTGTTCATCACGGTTTAGGGTCCCTAGAATACGATTTTACTATTTCCTACTATATCTCCAAAAATTATAATTCTTTCGTATTGTTCTTCTTTACATCGATGTGAAGAGCTGATTAGATTTTGGTTATAATTGGTTAACCGGAAGTACCCTCATTTGAAGTTCTTTACAATTTTTCTTGAAAAAATGCAATTAAATATCATTTTTGACATTTTATGTTTTTATAAATACTAAAGAATATTTTGTTACCTATACGGATTGATTACACTATTTCCTTCATATTAAATAGATTATAAAGAAATTAAATTGACAGGTGTCAGTGTCGGTGCAATTTACATAGTATGTTCGCGTTATAATTATACTGGAAATATAGAAATTTTCCAAGGAACTTTCTGTACTGAAATTGTACAAAATACATGGAATTGACGGAAGGTATTGTGCTAGCCACACCATATTTTTCTTGTTGTTAATATCAATATCAACATCGCGTTTTAGCAATGAAATATATTTTCTAATCAATGGGGATTATAAATAATGAACGCCTGATCGTACACATGTTTGACATTTGTTTAAAAATAACCTTATGATTGTCTAAATAGAATTTTGTAAAATGTTACAGAAAATAGTGAGTGCGGTCCTGGTTCGTCGTATGTAGTGGTATTCTGTGACGTGACGTATGATAGTCGAGATAAGAGAACAAAAGAGTTCTGGGAATCCTCAGGTATCAGACCCTGCGAACCTGCGAACGTTTCGTTAGTCAAGCCGACGGACAGAGTGATATTTTGTTCTGTTTTGTAATTAGAAATAAACATTTGTTTCATAAAGTAATATACAGGGTGTCCCTTAACTTGGTGCACAAACTTTAAGGGCATATAATACTGATCAAAATGAGTAAAAAAAGCTCAGTCAAAATGTGTCCGATCTTTAATAGTTTCCCAGATATAACGCAGTGAAAAATGAGTTTTTACGAGATTTACCTTTGCTATCTCAAAAACTATAAGAATTACGATTTTGCTTAATTGAGACTTTTTGTTTACCTTTGAGAGGTAATCTTAGATGGCCTTTTGTTATTTTATAAAAATCAAAAGTGAAATGTTGTGGCGACCTTGGTCAATATTTAATTTTCATATAACTACGTAACTATAAGAAATTGAGAAAAATGTTTCATATAAAATTTTATTGTTTTTTATAGTCTTTTTACTGACATAGACAAAATTTTATTCGATCGTTATCTTTGTCAGTTTTTCTTAGATTTTTCGCTTTTCTCGGAAACAGTTGAAGATCATTCCTATGTTGAAGCTTTTTTATTCATTTTGGTCACTACTATATGCCCTTAACGTTTTTGCTCGAAGTTAAGGGACACCCTGTATGTTTGGGCAATTTCAGTAAATGTTACCACCCAAAAACAAACCAATTTTAAACCCTGAGATTTAAATTAAAGTTTTGTCCGCGTCATTACTTGGTTGTTTATCTGCAATTTTGGATATACGTAAATAATTTAATATTTTTTAAGAAATTATCCATTTTGTAGCAACGTCTATATAAATTGAGAATATATTTCCGTACATGCTGTTTTTTTAACCCTGCGTTAGTGTGGCAGGTTATGTTACACCCTAGCTTTCTATTTTTTTTATAATTAAGTAGCCAAGTTATACGAAAAGATATACACACTTTTGTAGAATTACATGGAAGATAAACTAAGTTGGATGAAAAACCAGATAGAAAAACCATGTCTTTGTGAAGCCTGCCATAAATCGCTGTGTTTGGTTGGGACATGTGCTTTTTTGTGTCATAAGTGTTTACTGAAAATACTGAAAGCGAGTAACACTAAAGAGAATATTAGTTTTTCAAAGAATTGTCATTTTTATGTAAGAATAAAATGTGTTCAATTGTTTTAATGTAAAACGAGTTTTTCTGGTTTGTTAATGAGTTTTGCGTTTAAATTCCAAATTAAAGCAATAGATATGTTCTGTATACGTATCTCTTCATTTATTATTATTTATTTTGTTTTTTATTTCACTAGTTACAAAAAACTAATGGGGTTTTGTACACACAACCACACTAACTATGAGATAAATGCCCACCGAACTTAATGGGTTAATGTCTTGGTAAATATGGTCACCTTACTATTAGCCATAGTATGTTTAAACAATTTAGAGAATATCACGTAAATTATTTAATCAATAACTGTTAAATAGCGGAAACAATTTATTTATATATTCTCTAAGAACATCTAATGAAAAACATTTACTTTTTGAACGTATACATACATTATTACATAATATAAATATTTAATCCCTATTAGCTATATCAACGAACTAGAAATTAAAGATTAAATTAAGTGGAATTGTTGGTTAGATAAGTGCGGCTTTTAAATGTAATTTTACAATAAATAATTAACGTATGGTTATTGTTATTGCCCAATCACACTTTATACATATCTTCTTAACCAGAATTAGGAATTATTAAACAAATTCGTCGACTAGTTTTCATAAAATAGTGAAAACAAAACCAGTGTGCAGTGCGGGACTAGAACAAAAAATCTAGAAATCAAATGTGGTTAAATAATACAATAATTATAAACAAATGACACTATATCTTTTAAAATCGTATTATAAGAATTAAAGATTTACACCTAACGAACTAGAAATTGCTGGAAATCTCTAATACTTGAAATATGATTTTAAGAAATATTTAGCATTATTTATAGAATAATACCATGTGCCATTTGTAATAATTACAGTATTTATAACGTTCTTAACTCCTAGTAATTTCCATAACCCGTTCTACACACTAGTTTCGTTCTAACTGCATTATGAACATCAACAAATATATATTTTTTAAAAATCCTAATTTAATTTTCCTGGCAGTTCAAACTTTCCCGCTAAAATGCAATATGTAGTGGTGAGGTAGAGCTCGTGCGTTTAGAGAAAAAAAAAAACAAATCAGCCTTGTAAGGCACCGTAGAAGTTGTACTACCCAAACTACAAATATTAACTGTATTATTACTCGTTCAAAAAAACATTTAACTGAATAATATTTAAATGTTATTAATTTTATTATTATTATCATTTGACATATACAATATTCATAAAGAAGGAGGTATACTTGTGATAATATATTAAAGGCATTTGATTGAATATTATTTATTAATAATTTAATTATTTGAAACATACAATATCACCCGCAATAATAAACAACAAATATCGTAATCAATAAAACTAAAAGCATTTATTTCACAAAACAAAATTAAAATTACAAAAAATACAATTAGCAATATCGTGACATCCCTACTTTTACAAGTTAGACTCGTCCGAACTAATTTTGGTCTCTGGTCTCTGCGCAAATTTTTCTCTGAACGCGCGGACTAATAAATGACTATCTTGCTTCAAGTTCTTTCATGCTGACAACGAAAAATCATTTTAGGGTTCCGCACTAGTGGGTATATCATAAATGCAATATTATTCAATCATGATAAGAATAAATAAATTATAGCATACATGGCTGGGCCCAGCGAGATACAGAAAAACCTTACTGAGCTTGCTGAATTTAGGGACGATTCGTGCCATGACCCTTTTAAAATACTTTTGTTACTTTTAAATTTGAATTAAAATATTACATTAGAAGAACCGAAATGTCATTTGTCATTGTGTTAGCCGCGCTCGTCACATTGGGTTTGTTATCACTATTTTATAGTAATAACGAGAACACACATACAGACATCATCGTAAAAATGACTCTAAAACGTACTTATTCATTTAAAACTCATCTTCGAATTTTTTTATCAAAGACAATACCTTCTTTACCTATAGGTGACGGAAGGTAAAAACACAATGAGGGCTGATTCAAATATTGCATTTCATTTTTAATGCCGCCCACGTTAAGGACAGAATAGTTGTTGACGATTTTTTTTGACTACGAAGAATACAATGTATCTAGCGATACGTTTGATCAATTATCGTTGCTCAAACATCATGTGATATTTCCATACCCCGTTTCCGTTTCGAACCTAAAATTGTTTGATACAAGGTTATCTTTTTGTATGTAATATTTTATAAGTAAAAATGATAAAAATCTAATGTAACTCCCGTTTTATTTCATTTTTATTCATGTAAAGACTGAAAATTAAAATAAATTTAAATACTGGGTTCAATCCGGACCGACGCCAAATATTTCGAATTTTAAATGGCACATAATTGACCCCTGTAGTGCACTCTCCACGCCAGCTATGAGTGCCCGTGAGGTGACGCCTGATAAACGCCCGCATGGTTCAAATATGTCATCATTATACTGAAATCTGTGTACAACGCAGATTGGCACACCCAGCAATGGGTAATATATGCCGTGATGATATATTTATTTTATATATTTATGTATTAAGTAGGATTTTTTTAATGTTTGTATTAAATTTTTGTTCATGTGTAGCATAACACTGTAGGCAACCACACATTCATGTCGCAAAAATATGACCAAGTAGTGTCACCTAGCGGTACGTATGTAGTTCCCAGGTTATACGACTACTAGCAGCGCCATGGAACGGCGGCAAAAATTAGTGTCCTCAAATGGTCGATCTTTTATACGACTCTACTAGACCTGGTCCCAAACAGTCGCCAGTGTACCCAAACTGTCGCTTTTATGTTGGTTTTGGTCCCCAAACAGTTGATTTGACATACCTATATATATATATATATATATATATATATATATATATATATATATATACAGTGTGTTAATTAAAAACCTGGCCATAGGCGTTTAACATGGGAAATCAGTTTTTCCTTGCGCAAAAGTTCCCAAATTATTTTAGACAAAAATACTTCAAATAAATGTTGTAGAGAATTAAATTCTGCATCCAGATTAGTAATAAGATTTTATTTTCGATGTTTCATAACCGAGAAAATCAATTTCAAAGTTTATCGAAAATTGCTGATTTATAGCGATAGCCATGGAAGTCAAACAAAATTACAAACAATTGTATGACATCTTAACTGTCAAAGAAAGTTTGTGTTTTGTGATTTTCGTTCAGTAACATATTTTTTTGGAAGTATGGAACAGTTTTCTCATGAAGAAAAGCTTCAGATTATAAAATGGTGTTACTGTGGACAAAGCTATAGAAAAATACGTGATTTAATAAGTGTAATGTGGTCACATCGACAAATTCCAAGTAAAACCACAATAGAATCTTATTACAAAAACTTAAAGCTGTAATTTCCAATGAATGTAGAAAAATAAATGCCAGACAGCTGCATAATGTTCGACATGGCTTTTATAATAGACTTGGGTATTGCTTAGCGCAAAATGGAGGGTTATTTGAACATTTAATATAAAATTATATTCATTCTAGTTTTCTGTTTTTCTTTTTAAATAAATACATTATTCTTGTTTTCATTTTTATTTTATTTTGTATATGTTGACAGCTATGTATTCTAAAAAAGTTAAATTCTAATTCATTGTGTCAATGTCATACAATTGTTCGTAATTTTGTTTGAGTTTCATGGCTATCGCTATAACTCAGCAATTTTCGAAAAACTTTGAAATTGATTTTCTCGGTTATGAAACGTCGAAAATAAAATCTTATAACTAATCTGGATGCAGAATTTAATTCTCTACAACATTTATTTGAAGTATTTTTGCCTAAAATAATTTGGGAACTTTTGCGCAAGGAAAAACTGATTTCCCATGTTAAACGCCTATGGCCAGGTTTTTAATTAACACACTGTATATATATATATATACATATATTTATGTTATATTGGATCCCAGACTTATAGACAATATTCTCACAATACAAGCTTTTTAGTGTAGTTGTTTTACAGAAAGATCGACAATTTCTAATTACAAATGCAAGATTTTTGTAGGATGATCTTACAGTAGTCTCAATGTGTACATTAAATGTTAGATTTGTGTCAAATATAATCCCAAGATCCTGAGAGTTAAAAAAAAGTTGAATATGGCCAGTATATTACCTATTGCCAAATTTATTTTATTTTCTGTATGAATCATATGAAACAATTCTGGCAAAAAAAGATTTATGTATTTTCATTGAAAATTATATCCTGAAATTGAACTTTTTATTTCTAACAAAATTATGTTAAATTTTATATGTACTTGAATTTTGACACTGATATTTCTGTTATTAACATACAATTGAATATCTCAACTAGTTCCCTTTGTCGTAAAAAGTAGAACAGGAAATCCCATAAAACTAACAGCACTTTTAAATTGTAATTTTCGAAATTATCATATTTAATATCTTATAGGTACAAACTACATGCGACATTAATTTTGTTTTTTATGTACTTAATGAAAACATTCCTTTTAATAAATAGAAAAAAAGTAAGGTAATGTTCGACTTTATACTCGTTAGCAACGGATATTTTAATTGTAGTTATTGACGTTTTGTTTGTGGTTCCTGTGAATAGTTTCTATGTCTTCACAGGTGACTAATTAATTTAATAAAAACAAATCTGATGTGGCCAGCACATTACCTTCCGTCTATCCTGTGTATTATGTAAAAATTCCATAAATAAGTTTTCTTGCAAAAGATCCTATATTTCTAGTAAAATTATTTCATAAACATACATACATACATAAAATCACGCGTGTCCCATTTAATGGGTTCGCACAAACCCGAAAACAATAAGAACAACATCAACATCATACAACAAATCCTTACTCTTAAACATATTAAAGTGACCGATTTTCGATAGCGAAATACCGCATCCGGATCACAATAATAGTTAGGAAATAATTATCCTTCGCCACACATTCCTATCTAAGCAGACTCCTTTGCCCTTCGGCCACACTCATAATCGCATTCATACATGCTCTTCTTCTCTTCTTACGTGGAAACTCTCTCTCTTTAAGCACCCTACCAACCACATCCATCCACTTATACACTGGTCGGCCCCGCAATCGAAAACCCTCAACTTCGCCAAGATATATACGCTTAACAAGCCGTTCATTCGCCATTCTCTCCACATGCCCAAACCATCTCAACTGACTCACACCAACTCTCTTAATCACATTGTTCCTAACCATATAATCTTCATACACCAAATTATTCCTCACGCGATCCCGTCTTACATATCCACATACACCATGTAAATACCTCATTTACACGGCAGTTACTCTCTTATTATGCTTTCCCGTCCATGTCCAGTATTCGCTTCCATACATCAAAGCAGGCACTAGCACTCCATTATATACACTTAACCGAGCATCCCTTGATACGTTAACGTTTCGTGCAAACGTACCCAGAGCACCCGTTACCTTACATCCCGCACTCACTCTCCTTTATATCTCTCGATCAATTCGACCATCTCTCACCCAAATATACGAACTCATTTACCTGCTCCAGTTTCACTCCATCCACCAACATATTGCACTCAATCACCAATGTACTCCTTCCACAAAAAATAAATTTAGATTAACAAATTGTACTACTTCATGAAACAATCCTGGAGAATTCAGATATATCGATGTTGCTTGCTGCTTACCATATATAGTAATTCCAAGTTAATCAAAAGCGTTCATTACTTCGAATTTATATTGTCTTCCACTATATGAGCTTCTTCTTATTTCTGCACATCATCGTAATGTCGTCCACATATGCAAGGTACTGGTGCTTATGGTGATAGATTGATCCGGACTTGTGAATTTCGCTTTTTTCCACTCTAGGGCTGGATTGAATAGTGAAGGAGCTATCGGATTTTCTTGTCTTGTCCTCGCGTCACTTCAAAACTACTCGAAATTTTCCCATTCGTCGTTACTTTACAATGCGTGTCTGTGAGGGTCATCTTTATCAGACGCATTAAACTTATTAGGTATTTTAAAACTTTTTAGGATTTCATATAACTTGTCCTTTTTCATGGAGTCATACACCTGCTTAAAATCGATAAATAGTATGTGTAAAGGTAAGTTATACTCGTAGCTGTTTGCGACTATCTGTTTCAGAGAAAATATTTGGTCCATAGTCCATAGGCTTGGTAATCCGCTATTATACCCTTCTCAATTCTATTTCTTATACATATAGCCATAATCTTATATCCAACTTCTTGTTACGTTCAAATTTTGTCTCTTCTTCCAATTTCCGTACTTTGTATCTGCCATTCCCTTTTCTCCATTCATAACCTTAAAAATAATGTATTTTGTTGTAATAAAATTATTATTATCATTTCATAGTTATGTTATATCCACTTACTTAATTGTTCTTTTAAATTCTGTAGCTTCATTTGTTTCAAAATTAAATAGTCCATTTTCAATTTATTCAGTTTTATTTTAATTATTTGTGATATTTGTTTGTTTGTCTTTGCGGCAACCGCGTTAAGCTGAGCGCTACGCTCACAACGTAGTGTGACAGCGGTAATTTTTGAAATTTCTTGGTAAATAAATAAATAAATATTTCATCGCGGCGTATTAATCATTGCTAGGTAAATAAATATATTTAAATTGGTTTGGTATATTGGTGCATTAGTTTATTTATTTACAGCAATTATTTACAACTATTAACCTATCCTATTACCGTTATATCAACCTTATACTGAACTAAAAATTATGAATGTAACACATGTTTTATTTACGTAGTTTTGGTGATGTACATGGTGCGGAAGGTTATTGTTACCCTCTTTCTTTCTTTCTGTTCTTCGAATATCCGGATTTTAAGATATTTCCCTGTCTTAAGTAAAATCTAATCACTCTCGTCGCAAGTACTGGCAAGATGCGGGCGTCTGGCGAAAATCTCGTAGTTGCGAGTCTTAAGGCACTTTTAAGTAATTTCGGTTGAGTATTCAATGTAAATATTACCCTTGTTTGGGAAACGGTTCATCGAATTACATATTCCGTTGTCAGGTTTTATGGTTTTTTTCCATCTTTTAGTAAAGGGTCAAGTTCTAGCGCCGTGTACTCCAGTTTGACCTTTAGTACTGTAACGGTGGCACCTGCAGTGGTGTCTGGGCCATCGTTGTACCGTCCTTTCAGCCGTCGGTAGTATTGCTCGAGCGCCGTCGGCGGTGGGGCTGAAAAGGAAGGTTGGGGTGCCGGGATAGCTTGTGGAGGTAGGCCAAGGTTTGTTCGAAGAAGCACGCTTTGTTACCCTTAATAAAACAATATTTATTCTCCCTAACAAAGTTACAACTACAAATAGCGAAAAATAACGTAGAACAAAATGAAGTGAATGTTAAACAACAAACTGTGAGTGTACGGCCCAATGAACGGCGACTGTGCCCCCCGCGATACGGCAATGGCTCAGTCTCTGACAAACCGTAAGTAAAACAATGAAATACGATCGAAAACAACGGTATTTAAATATAACTTGCACCAGCAGCAATTGCCGTGATAGCAAAGTTACGGCGGAGTCCCTATCATCCACAAGAGACACGGACGGCGGTTTCGCACTCACCAAACAACGGTAGCAGCTTCGGCGGTGGACTTCTCTCAAACGTTCGCAGCTCAAACCCGAAGACCCCAGGAGAGAAGTCGTTCAGGCGAACTCAAGAACTGATGTCTCCAGGCGATTCGGCGTCTTTTATACCCAAATTTTGGTAATCCGGCAGAATCTCGCAAGTTTTTTGGAGGGGTAAAGTTTTAAACTTAGTTTGTATAAAAAGGCGCTGCTGGCGCTTGTACAGCAAAAATAAAATAAATAAAAGTTGTAATAAATCCCGATTGTACCAATTTGTTGCCCACAACAATAAAAATTCAACAATAGACATAAAAGAAATAATAACAATTACAATATTATTGTTGTAACGGTACACGTTTGACAATGCATTGTTGCTAACTTGCGATCCTTTAACCTACAAACAGCCGTCACAATTCACGGTTAAACAAGGTAAAATAAAACCTGTACAAAGCAAATAAACAAAGAATACAACAATATAATGCACATGGTATGATTTACACAGTTTATATCGTCATTCATCGGTCAGGTAAACATGTGTTTATTTGTACAAACTTTGAGGGTTATATTTCCAACATGTGGGGATCTATATATGATCTTACATCGATTGTGGCTCGCTATAGGCCCAGGTAAATGGGAGAAATCGTCAAAATAGCGCTCAACATCATATATTTTATAGGTTTATTGTGGTTTATTAGCGGCAACCTGCTCTGGACTCAAACACATGTGATCGAGGGTCAATGAACCCCGCCAGCGGATTATAATATTAACTGGGAATAACGCTGAGACAAGGTACGTATCGTCACAGTACTTACCAAATTGTATTTACATTATTTAACATTTGATAGACGGCGGGATAGCACAGTGGTAGAGTGCTAGCCTCTGGACTCAGAGGTCGTAGGTTCGAATTTTTCTCGACTGATCTTGATCGGTATCTACTCCCGTTACCTTTCCAAGTTGGGATACAATTAACTTGGCAATCACTAAGCTATTGTGGCACCGGCTGGTGGTTGTAACAAGGGCTTGCGCGGGTGGGCAACACACATGACATCTACGTAAGAAACTTCGTGGCAATTGTGAAATTTAATAAAAAATAGATGTGGTGTGTGAGACCATCCTAGGGATATAACCTGTAAGGGTTGAAAATCCCGAAACAAATACATACATACATACACATACATTATTTAACATTTGATTTACATAAGTTTAATTTTGTATGTTCTTAATTCAATAGTGAACCAAGTAGTTAAATTTACTCCGAACTTTTATTCGTCACTCTTGACCTTCGTCCACTCACTCCCATTTTTAGCACTTTCAGCCATACTTAGTTGAAATTTACAATAAATTTGGCGCCCAAGTGGGAATCGCAATCACGTCAATACAGAAGTCACGTGTCCATTCGGCCATCACCATTTGTTTGGGTAAGGTTTGTAGTAAAGTTCTTCTTAAGTTAAGTCGACTTTTGTTGGGCTGTGCTTATATATGTGTTTTTGTTGGTAAATTGTTACTATTAAATTATTTAATCGAGTTACAAGTGTTAAGTACATGTGATCTATTACTGTGATTAATTTTCTGTGGTGATAAGTGACTAGTTGCTCTAAAAACTAAGATGAAACATTTAAAAATAGTGCAATTCTGTCTTTTTCAACTACGAAATCTACATGTGCGATTAGCATACACGAATAAACATTGCAGAGTTCACTGACTTACAGTTCGCCAAATAAATTTACTCAAAATTATTGCTAAATATTCCCTGAATTGAAGATGGTCAACACTTGCACAGTTTGTAAGATAAATGTCAACAGAGCCAATCCTGGTGTGGTATGCGCCGGGCGCTGCCATGCGTACTATCATTTCAGCTGTACTTCAATCAACGCTACCGAGAAATCAGCTTTGCTAGCTTCCTCCACTCCTAAATGGATATGCGATAATTGTCAAATTGTCAATTCTCCTAGCCAAACAAACAATGATAAACAACCAACTTTAGCAGATATCATGAACGTCTTAAATGACCTGAAGCGTTCGGTGGAATTCTGTTGTAATAAAATTGATGATTTTGAGACTAAACTAAAAATAATATCGGAGAAAGTTGGTATTGTTGATAAACTTAAAAATGAATGCGATCTCTTAAAAGATAAAATAAATGATATGGAGCAGCGATCGCGCCTAAACAACATGGAAATCGCAGGAATTCCTGAAAAAAGAGGTGAAAACTTAATTAAGATAGTTACTGATTTAAGTCAAACAGTTAATTATCCGATAGTAGAAAATGCCATCGACGCAATTCACCGTGTATCACCATTTAACCATCATAACAATACAGCTAAAAATATTATTGTGCGACTCATCTCTCGTGTTAAAAAAGACAACTTTGTATCGTGTGCGCGTAAAATAAAAAATCTCAATACTACTCAATTAAACCTCACTGAACAAAACAAAATCTTTGTGAATGATCATTTAAGCCCTTACAACAAGTTGTTGCTCAAACAAGTCAAAGATAAAACTAAAGAAATCAGTTTTAAATATGTTTGGGTAAAATCTGCTAAAATTTACGCGCGCAAAAATGATTCTTCTCC
This sequence comes from Harpalus rufipes, assembly GCA_951394225.1. NCBI lineage: Eukaryota > Metazoa > Arthropoda > Insecta > Coleoptera > Carabidae > Harpalus > Harpalus rufipes. The sequence goes on from OX596292.1 coordinate 5,560,598, forward strand.
TATAATATTTTTTATTAGATCACAAAGTGATATCAATAAAATGAAATAATTATAATCACTAAATAATAATACACTATTATTTAACTTAGACTGCAATTATGAGTTTAAACATTTATTATCAAAATGTCGGTGGTATCAAAACAGAGCTCTTAAACATCTATAATGAACTTGCTACTAATGACTTTAACTTAGTATTGTTAACAGAGACGTGGTTTAATGATAGTTTTTCTAGTTCGTAAATTTGTGACTGTAACAAATACTACATTTATAGGCGGGACAGATGTGATCCTACAAGGACAGAAGGCGGTGGTGTGCTCATTTTAATAAACAAACAATTAAAATCCAAATATCAACCTCTGTGGAACAAGACAACTGAAGACATCTGGGCTACAATAGAACTTTCGAACCGAAAATTACACATATGCTGTGTTTACGTAGCACCTTCAACGCGACAGGAAATTTACGAAGAACATTTCAATAAAATATGTGAACTTAGACTAAGGCATCATGATGATTTCTTAATTATGGGCGACTACAACTTCCCCCAAATTAACTGGATACCTAAGTTCAATTATTATGAATCAGTAATTTATGATCGCAATCTTTTATGCACAGAATTTATTAACATCATAAACATGTGTAATTTTTTTCAGTTTAATTGTTTTAAAAATAGTCATAACAATGTGTTAGGTCTTGTAATAGGTACAGTAGACTGTAATGTCCAATTGAGTGAGTCGCCCATATCAAACATTAGTATACATCATCCTGCACTTGAAGTAAGTTGTAACATACCAAATTTCAAACACCTTCCATTTAATAATATTGTTAGTTATGCCTTTAACAAATGTAATTACGAAGATGTAATCTATAAGCTCTCCTCGGTTAATTGGAATACTAAACTAAATAGTGATAATGTTAACGATAATATTCAAACGTTTTATGGTATTATATATAGCATTATAAATCAGTTTATACCATCTAAAGTCAATAAAGCTAATAAATATCCGCAATGGGTTTCACGTTCATTACAAAAATTAATAAAAGAAAAACAAAAATATCATCGTAACTGGAAAATATATAGCAACCAATATGATTATAATACATTTTCTGAATTACGGTATAAAGTTAAAATAAAAATGAAAGATAATTTTCGTAATTACATGAACAACATAGAATAATGTCAAAAGTAATCGCAGGTCTTTTTGGAGTTTTACAAAAAAACTACGGAACAATAATAATGGAATTCCTAATATTTTGCATTACAATAACTTGGAAATGCATAATGACCAAGATATTAGTAATTGTTTTGCAGATTATTTCGAGTCCGTTTACATAAAAAATCATACATTACAACCAGTTGAATATGACAATTCTGTAGATGCTGTAAACTTATGTAATATACATTTCCACTGGGACTCAATCTTTTGTTACCTCCAAAATTTAGATACCAGCAAAGGTCCTGGGCCCGATCAGATCCCTGCTACATTCATTCGAACATGTGCATACTACCTGGCAGAGCCTTTACATTTGCTATTTAATCAATCATTAAAATTGGGAATTTTTCCAGACGCCTGGAAAGTTTCCTATATAATTCCTATTTTAAAATCCGGCCCTGTTAATGACGTCACTAATTATAGACCAATATCTATTCTGTCAACTTTTGGTAAAAATTTTGAAGCAGTAGTTATTAATGAAATAAAAAACGATCTAAATAACATAATTATACCCGAACAAAATGGCTTCTGTCCCAAAAAATCGATCGTTACTAATTTAATTCCTTTCTCTGAATTTCTAAGCTCAAATATGGACAAGAAACAAGTCGACGTCATTTATACAGATTTTAGCAAAGCATTTAACCGGGTACACCATGAAATATTAATACAAAAATTAAAAATTCTTGGAATACAAGGATCATTACTACGTTGGATCGAGTCCTACATATCCAATCGTTCCCAACTAGTTAATTGTAATGGATTCAAATCTCGAACAATCTATGTTACTTCCGGAGTACCTCAAGGGTCTCACCTTGGTCCCATACTTTTTAACTTGTTTATCAATGATATAAACAAATGCTTTCAACACTCAAGATTTGTTTTATATGCAGACGATTTAAAAAAATTCAAAGTAATCATGACCAACGACGACAACTTACTACTACAAAGTGATTTGCAAAAGTTACAAAAATTTTGTAATGACATTTGCTTACATTTAAATACCTCAAAATGTTATACCGTGAGCTTCACTCGGAATTTTAACATAATTCAATATAACTATTCCATTCAGAACACAATCATTCAACGTAAAACTCTTATTAAGGATCTGGGAGTGCTTTATGACTCTAAATTATTAATGAACAATCATATTGAAAATTGTGCTAAACAATCATATAGGATACTGGGATTTATTTTACGCAACTGTAAACATTTTCATGATCCACAGTCCCTTATTTGCTTGTTTAATACATTAGTTCGTTCTAAATTAGAATATGCGAGTGTTGTTTGGAGTCCTAGCTACAGAAAGAATTCCATGTGTATAGAAAAAATCTGATGTGGCCAGCACATAACCTCTCGCCGTATATTTTACCTGGCTGTATGCATAAAGCAAAGATTATTTTTATAAATACAAATAATATATTCATATAAATCTATGACGTATAAACTTCTTTATTATTCAATAATAGCATGTCTCAACATGAAGATATTTTACCATAAATTATGTTACAATAAATTACAAAGTAGAGTTTACCATATATAAATATTAGGCTGGTAACAGCAATTTTCAATTCGAACAACGTTGTTTACTTTCTCTTCATATTCTTCTAGTAAAAACATTAATTTTGGGCGGTCTAAAATGTATATATGGATTGTGCATCTATTCTTACATATCTTCTTTTACATTTTATTTTTTCATACATGTTATATCTAAATAACACTAATTCCCTTTAATAAAGTGACGGATAGATTGCACTCCGATTATTCTTATATCGATGTGTAATTTTGTCAATATTTACAACTTACTTGAGAAGAATTTGATAGCTTTTTCGCAATTCAAAGTTACTCTAGTCTATAGTACTGGTGTACATTGTCCCATAATGTTTGAAACAAATTTAAGTCCTTCAACCTAGACTTGTCATCTCCATAAAAGTCACAGATCAAGCATTAAGGGATTCTCCAAGTACATTTTTCTTTCATTACTCATTATTTCTGACACTGACATTTATCTGTCAGTTACAAATAATTTAAATTATCAACTATTTTTCATGGCATTCTTTCGGCTGTCAAATTTATTACAACAGATTATTTTATATATTATACTTCTTTTATCTCTAAATCTATGGAATATATAATAAAATATTTAAATGTATCAGATAGAGAATTTAATTTTCTTTAATATTACCACGAAAAATTTTCAAAAAATAATATTTAGAAGATTTTTTTTCAAGAATCTTCTACTTCCGGTTGTCCAATTATTACCAAAACCTTTTCAGATCTTCCCATGAATGTCCGATTGGGAAATACGTTGTTAAACAAATTTTAAGTCTTATAGTTTTTGAGTAACCGTCCTTCCAACATCCCACACACACACATCCACACACACACACACACACAGACATCATCGTAAAAATGTTAAAATCGGATTGTAGGGACCTTAAAACATGCTTATTCAATAAAATCTGGATATGCGATTTTTAGCATGAATGCAATACCTCTCTTAGCGAGAGGTAAAAATCCAGCGTAAATTTACTTCTATTATGTGTAAAAAATTTAGTATTGACTGTAATGATTACAATGCCACATCAAAATATTTTAATATGATGTCTTTGGAAAACAGAAGAATCTTAGCGGATATGATGTTTCTGTATAAAACATTTAATAATTTTTTTGATAGCGTCTCATTTATTTCGGAATTTAAATTTTCTCTAAACCAAAAAAATACAAGATCAAAAAATTATTTTGCTTACCCCATTGCAATACAAACAACTACAACAATTCCCCAATAAATAGAATGATGTCAACATACAATCACTCTAGCTTCATGAATATAGATCTATTTCATAGCTCAATACAGCTATTTAAAAAAAGTGTAACAACCACTTTAAATGATTTGTAAAACCAACTGTATACCTATATTAACTTTATGTATAATAATTATTATAAGCACTAATTTACTGTACATATTAATCTGCGAGAAACTGTGATTGGTATGCATGTACTGTTGTTTCTCTTATACACAATAAATAAATAAATAAATAAAAAGCGCACTGCTCAGAATGGTGTGGCGCCCTTTTTAAAATTACGAACGACCCTTCTCCACTGAGAAGCTGCACATCCTCATCCCTTGCGGAAGGATAACGTTTGCGTGAACGTTACAATCTAATAGAGCAATGCCTCTATAATTTTCACATTTTTAATAACGGATATATTAATGCTTCTTTCCATCTCATTGGCATTTGTTCTCTTCCCCAAACTTCCATAATTATTTTAGTTGGTTCTTTCAGAAATTATCAAGCAATATACCGTGATTGATGGTGTCAAAGGCTTTAGCTAGATCAAAATAAATTCCAGCGGTATAGATTTTTTTATCAAGGTAGTCAAGACTATCATGACTGCATAATAAGGCATGTGTAGCGAATTTGTTTTTAAAGAAGCCAAATTGCGGTGATGATAATATATCATGTGAGTTTATAAAATCAACTACGCATTAGGTTTTATTTACTGGTCAATATTTTGGTTACTAAGATAACAAAGGCAGTAAATCGTACAAATAGCCCACGTAGGTCACCTTAGCAACAGCATTAAGTACAAATACAAATTATAGTTGCCTTTAGTAAAACAACGGTCAATTTCGACTATATTTTTTAATTTTATTTGATCACGTGTATAAAAAAATTACAAAATGTCCTTAGTTTTAAATAAATAGGCCTAGGCAAAACTGATCGGAATTCTTAGCAATGCTAGCATGTATGTTAATAATGATAATGCAACGTTTATTTATTCGTTAGTGTGAGACCATGCAGATCTCCATAAGGTCATGCGGACCTTATGTTACACTATTTGTTAGTGTGAGACCATGCGGGTATCCATAAAATCATGCGGACCTTCGTTAAACTATTCGTTAGTGTGAGCCCATACGAGTCTCGGGGAACATGCGGATCTCCATAAGGTCATGCGGACCTTCGTTACACTAGTCGGTAGTGTGAGACCATGCGGGTCTCGGGGATCATGCGGTTCTCCATAAGGTGATGCAGACCTTACGTTACACTATTCGTTAGTGTGAGACCAAGTGGATCTTAGTAAGGTCATGGGGACCTTACGTTACACTATTCGTAAGCGTGAGAACATGCGGATCTCCATAAGATCATACGGACCTTACGTTACATTATTCGTTAGTGTGCGACCATGTGGATCTCCGTAAGATCATGTGGACCTTACGTTACACGTGTGAGACCCTGCGGATCTCCATAAGGTCATGCGGAACTTCGTTAAACTACTCGGTAGTGTGAGACCATATGCGGATCTCCATAAAATCATGCGGACCTTAAGTTACACTATTCAGTAGTGTGAGATCATATGGGTCTAGGGGATCATGCGGATCATCATAAGGTCATGCGGACCTTACGTTACACTATTCCTTAGTGTGAGACCACGCGGGTCTCGGGGATCATGCGGATCTCCATAAGGTAATGAGGACCTTACGTTACACTATTAGTTAGTGTGAGACCATGCGGATCTCCATAAGGTCATGCGGACCTTAAGTTATACTATTCGCTAGTGTGAGATCATGCGGATCTCCATAAGGTCATGCGGACCTTCGTTAAACTATTCGTTATTATGAGACCATACGAGTCTCGAAGATCATGCGGACTTTACGTTACACTATTCGTTGGATCGCCGTAAGATCATGTGGACCTTACGTTACACGTGAGACCATGCGGATCTCCATAAAGTCATCCGGAACTTCGTTAAACTACTCGGTAGTGTGAGACCATGCGGATCTCCATAAAATAATGCGGACCTTCGTTAAACTATTCGTTATTGTTATACGAGTCTAGACGATCATGCGGAACTCCATAATGTCATGCGAACCTTACGTTACACTGTTCGTTAGTGTGAGACCCTGCGGACCTTCGTTAAACTACTCGGTAGTGTGAGACCATGCGAATCTCCATAAGGTCATGCGGACCGTACGTTACACTATTCGTTAGTGTGAGACCATGCGGATCTCCATAAGGTCATACTGACCTTACGTTACATTATTCGTTAGTATGAGACTATCCAGATCTCCATAAGGTTATGTGGACCTTACGTTACACTATTCGTTAGTATGAGACCATGCAGATATCCATAAGGTCATGCAGACTGTACGTTACACTATTCGTTAGTGTGAGACCATGCGGATCTCCATAAGGTCATACTGACCTTACGTTACATTATTCGTTAGTATGAGACTATGCAGATCTCCATAAGGTTATGTGGACCTTACGTTACACTATTCGTTAGAGTGAGACCATGTGGATTACCATAAAATCATGCAAACCTTCGTTAAACTATTCGTTAATGTGAGACCATACGCGTCTCGGAGATCATGCGGATCTCTATAAGGTCATGCTGACCTTACGTTACACTATTCGTTAGTATGAGACCATGCATATATCCATAAGGTCATGCGGACCGTACGTTACACTATTCGTTAGTGTGAGACCATGCGGATCTCCATAAGGTCATACTGACCTTACGTTACATTATTCGTTAGTATGAGACTATCCAGATCTCCATAAGGTTATGTGGACCTTACGTTACACTATTCGTTAGAGTGAGACCATGTGGATTACCATAGAATCATGCAAACCTTCGTTAAACTATTCGTTAATGTGAGACCATACGCGTCTCGGAGATCATGCGGATCTCCATAAGGTCATGCTGACCTTACGTTACACTATTCGTTAGTATGAGACCATGCAGATATCCATAAGGTCATGCGGACCGTACGTTACACTATTCGTTAGTGTGAGACCATGCGGATCTCCATAAGGTCATACTGACCTTACGTTACATTATTCGTTAATATGAGACTATGCAGATCTCCATAAGGTTATGTGGACCTTACGTTACACTATTCGTTAGTGTGAGACCATGTGGATCACCATAAAATCATGCAAACCTTCGTTAAACTATTCGTTATTGTGAGACCATACGCGTCTCGTAGATCATGCGGATCTCCATAAGGTCATGCTGACCTTACGTTACACTATTCGTTAGTATGAGACCATGCAGATATCCATAAGGTCATGCAGACTGTACGTTACACTATTCGTTAGTGTGAGACCATGCGGATCTCCATAAGGTCATACTGACCTTACGTTACATTATTCGTTAGTATGAGACTATGCAGATCTCCATAAGGTTATGTGGACCTTACGTTACACTATTCGTTAGAGTGAGACCATGTGGATTACCATAAAATCATGCAAACCTTCGTTAAACTATTCGTTAATGTGAGACCATACGCGTCTCGGAGATCATGCGGATCTCTATAAGGTCATGCTGACCTTACGTTACACTATTCGTTAGTATGAGACCATGCATATATCCATAAGGTCATGCGGACCGTACGTTACACTATTCGTTAGTGTGAGACCATGCGGATCTCCATAAGGTCATACTGACCTTACGTTACATTATTCGTTAGTATGAGACTATCCAGATCTCCATAAGGTTATGTGGACCTTACGTTACACTATTCGTTAGAGTGAGACCATGTGGATTACCATAGAATCATGCAAACCTTCGTTAAACTATTCGTTAATGTGAGACCATACGCGTCTCGGAGATCATGCGGATCTCCATAAGGTCATGCTGACCTTACGTTACACTATTCGTTAGTATGAGACCATGCAGATATCCATAAGGTCATGCGGACCGTACGTTACACTATTCGTTAGTGTGAGACCATGCGGATCTCCATAAGGTCATACTGACCTTACGTTACATTATTCGTTAGTATGAGACTATGCAGATCTCCATAAGGTTATGTGGACCTTACGTTACACTATTCGTTAGTGTGAGACCATGTGGATCACCATAAAATCATGCAAACCTTCGTTAAACTATTCGTTAATGTGAGACCATACGCGTCTCGGAGATCATGCGAATCTCCATAAGGTCATGCTGACCTTACGTTACACTATTCGTTAGTATGAGACCATGCAGATATCCATAAGGTCATGCGGACCATACGTTACACTATTCGTTAGTGTGAGACCATGCGGATCTCCATAAGGTCATACTGACCTTACGTTACATTATTCGTTAGTATGAGACTATCCAGATCTCCATAAGGTTATGTGGACCTTACGTTACACTATTCGTTAGTGTGAGACCATGTGGATCACCATAAAATCATGCAAACCTTCGTTAAACTATTCGTTAATGTGAGACCATACGCGTCTCGGAGATCATGCGAATCTCCATAAGGTCATGCTGACCTTACGTTACACTATTCGTTAGTATGAGACCATGCAGATATCCATAAGGTCATGCGGACCATACGTTACACTATTCGTTAGTGTGAGACCATGCGGATCTCCATAAGGTCATACTGACCTTACGTTACATTATTCGTTAGTATGAGACTATGCAGATCTCCATAAGGTTATGTGGACCTTACGTTACACTATTCGTTAGTGTGAGACCATGTGGATCACCATAAAATCATGCAAACCTTCGTTAAACTATTCGTTAATGTGAGACCATACGCGTCTCGGAGATCATGCGAATCTCCATAAGGTCATGCTGACCTTACGTTACACTATTCGTTAGTATGAGACCATGCAGATATCCATAAGGTCATGCGGACCATACGTTACACTATTCGTTAGTGTGAGACCATGCGGATCTCCATAAGGTCATACTGACCTTACGTTACATTATTCGTTAGTATGAGACTATGCAGATCTCCATAAGGTTATGTGGACCTTACGTTACACTATTCGTTAGTGTGAGACCATGTGGATCACCATAAAATCATGCAAACCTTCGTTAAACTATTCGTTAATGTGAGACCATACGCGTCTCGGAGATCATGCGGATCTCCATAAGGTCATGCTGACCTTACGTTACACTATTCGTTAGTATGAGACCATGCAGATATCCATAAGGTCATGCGGACTGTACGTTACACTATTCGTTAGTGTGAGACCATGTGGTTTTATTTGCATAAACAAAATTTTTCAAATAAAGATATTTAGAAGATTTTTTTCAAGATTCTGCTACTTCCTGTTGTCCAATTGTTACGAAAACCTTTTCAACTATTTAACTATATTAAGTATTATAGTTTTTGAGAAATCGTCTTTCCAACATCCACACACATACACATACACACAGACATCATCGTAAAAATGTGAATTTTTTTTGTAAGAACCTTAAAACGTGTTTATTCATTAAAATTTAGATATGCGATTTTTAGCATGAATCCAATACCTCTCTTAGCGAGAGTTAAAAACAATGTAAAATTTTGAACTGCAACTAAGGTAGTTCTATGGGTGAGGCTGAAAGAACATCTTTACAAAATTTGTCGTCCATATGTAAAACGATGTGTATTTGCATAGCGGTCAAATTTTCACCAGATATTTTGATTAATAATGAGACATCAAAATATCGTACATTATACAACAAATAAACAAATTGAGTATATTTGAATACAAGTAAACATTGTCAATTCATTGCAAATTTATTAAAATGTTACATAGACAATACTTATTGAATACTCAATAAGCATTGTTACTTACTTTTGTATAATACATTTTCCTATTCTACCTATTTCATCAGTGGTCTAAATTCCTTCCTCATACGTTATCAATAAAGCAGAATTTATATAAGGCAGAGACTCGAATACCCGAACATACAATTTTATCATGTAAATGACAAATAACTATGGGACTAATTTAATATACATAGTATTATTTTTTAGTAGTATGTAAGTGACAAATATTGCTACCACTGAAATAGTAGGTATTAACAAGTATTCAGAATATTTGGCATTTGTAATTTATTACATTTAACAGATTCGTTAAATATGATTTTCAATTTTCCTAAAATTGATTTTTATTTTGAGTTTAAAACACCAATAATTTGGAAGAATATATTATACATGTTTGCGTTTAATGTATTTGCAGTCTATGGATTTTTTTTAATTACAACCGCAAAGATTTTAACACTGATATGGGGTAAGTAAATAATTAATATTTATTAATAATGAATTATATACATATGATATATAGTGTTGCCATAAAACGAGACGAGATTTGAGTTCGGTCTTTTATTAAAAATAATGAATTATCTAAACACAACACGTAACGTAAACGTTAAATAGAAATTAAATAAATTCGTAATTATTTCCTATTCAATTAATTATTTTTTATAAAATTTTCATGTCCCCAGTAGCGCAATAAAAAATAATAAAAATTGCCGGATTTTGAAAAAAAATCTTTTTTGATTGAGAATCGGCACATCGAAATGTATATACCGTCAAAAAAAATTATATATCCTGAAATTGAACTTTTTATTTCTAACAAAATTATGTTAAATTTTATATGTACTTGAATTTTGACACTGATATTTCTGTTATTAACATACAATTGAATATCTCAACTAGTTCCCTTTGTCGTAAAAAGTAGAACAGGAAATCCCATAAAACTAACAGCACTTTTAAATTGTAATTTTCGAAATTATCATATTTAATATCTTATAGGTACAAACTACATGCGACATTAATTTTGTTTTTTATGTACTTAATGAAAACATTCCTTTTAATAAATAGAAAAAAAGTAAGGTAATGTTCGACTTTATACTCGTTAGCAACGGATATTTTAATTGTAGTTATTGACGTTTTGTTTGTGGTTCCTGTGAATAGTTTCTATGTCTTCACAGGTGACTAATTAATTTAATAAAAACAAATCTGATGTGGCCAGCACATTACCTTCCGTCTATCCTGTGTATTATGTAAAAATTCCATAAATAAGTTTTCTTGCAAAAGATCCTATATTTCTAGTAAAATTATTTCATAAACATACATACATACATAAAATCACGCGTGTCCCATTTAATGGGTTCGCACAAACCCGAAAACAATAAGAACAACATCAACATCATACAACAAATCCTTACTCTTAAACATATTAAAGTGACCGATTTTCGATAGCGAAATACCGCATCCGGATCACAATAATAGTTAGGAAATAATTATCCTTCGCCACACATTCCTATCTAAGCAGACTCCTTTGCCCTTCGGCCACACTCATAATCGCATTCATACATGCTCTTCTTCTCTTCTTACGTGGAAACTCTCTCTCTTTAAGCACCCTACCAACCACATCCATCCACTTATACACTGGTCGGCCCCGCAATCGAAAACCCTCAACTTCGCCAAGATATATACGCTTAACAAGCCGTTCATTCGCCATTCTCTCCACATGCCCAAACCATCTCAACTGACTCACACCAACTCTCTTAATCACATTGTTCCTAACCATATAATCTTCATACACCAAATTATTCCTCACGCGATCCCGTCTTACATATCCACATACACCATGTAAATACCTCATTTACACGGCAGTTACTCTCTTATTATGCTTTCCCGTCCATGTCCAGTATTCGCTTCCATACATCAAAGCAGGCACTAGCACTCCATTATATACACTTAACCGAGCATCCCTTGATACGTTAACGTTTCGTGCAAACGTACCCAGAGCACCCGTTACCTTACATCCCGCACTCACTCTCCTTTATATCTCTCGATCAATTCGACCATCTCTCACCCAAATATACGAACTCATTTACCTGCTCCAGTTTCACTCCATCCACCAACATATTGCACTCAATCACCAATGTACTCCTTCCACAAAAAATAAATTTAGATTAACAAATTGTACTACTTCATGAAACAATCCTGGAGAATTCAGATATATCGATGTTGCTTGCTGCTTACCATATATAGTAATTCCAAGTTAATCAAAAGCGTTCATTACTTCGAATTTATATTGTCTTCCACTATATGAGCTTCTTCTTATTTCTGCACATCATCGTAATGTCGTCCACATATGCAAGGTACTGGTGCTTATGGTGATAGATTGATCCGGACTTGTGAATTTCGCTTTTTTCCACTCTAGGGCTGGATTGAATAGTGAAGGAGCTATCGGATTTTCTTGTCTTGTCCTCGCGTCACTTCAAAACTACTCGAAATTTTCCCATTCGTCGTTACTTTACAATGCGTGTCTGTGAGGGTCATCTTTATCAGACGCATTAAACTTATTAGGTATTTTAAAACTTTTTAGGATTTCATATAACTTGTCCTTTTTCATGGAGTCATACACCTGCTTAAAATCGATAAATAGTATGTGTAAAGGTAAGTTATACTCGTAGCTGTTTGCGACTATCTGTTTCAGAGAAAATATTTGGTCCATAGTCCATAGGCTTGGTAATCCGCTATTATACCCTTCTCAATTCTATTTCTTATACATATAGCCATAATCTTATATCCAACTTCTTGTTACGTTCAAATTTTGTCTCTTCTTCCAATTTCCGTACTTTGTATCTGCCATTCCCTTTTCTCCATTCATAACCTTAAAAATAATGTATTTTGTTGTAATAAAATTATTATTATCATTTCATAGTTATGTTATATCCACTTACTTAATTGTTCTTTTAAATTCTGTAGCTTCATTTGTTTCAAAATTAAATAGTCCATTTTCAATTTATTCAGTTTTATTTTAATTATTTGTGATATTTGTTTGTTTGTCTTTGCGGCAACCGCGTTAAGCTGAGCGCTACGCTCACAACGTAGTGTGACAGCGGTAATTTTTGAAATTTCTTGGTAAATAAATAAATAAATATTTCATCGCGGCGTATTAATCATTGCTAGGTAAATAAATATATTTAAATTGGTTTGGTATATTGGTGCATTAGTTTATTTATTTACAGCAATTATTTACAACTATTAACCTATCCTATTACCGTTATATCAACCTTATACTGAACTAAAAATTATGAATGTAACACATGTTTTATTTACGTAGTTTTGGTGATGTACATGGTGCGGAAGGTTATTGTTACCCTCTTTCTTTCTTTCTGTTCTTCGAATATCCGGATTTTAAGATATTTCCCTGTCTTAAGTAAAATCTAATCACTCTCGTCGCAAGTACTGGCAAGATGCGGGCGTCTGGCGAAAATCTCGTAGTTGCGAGTCTTAAGGCACTTTTAAGTAATTTCGGTTGAGTATTCAATGTAAATATTACCCTTGTTTGGGAAACGGTTCATCGAATTACATATTCCGTTGTCAGGTTTTATGGTTTTTTTCCATCTTTTAGTAAAGGGTCAAGTTCTAGCGCCGTGTACTCCAGTTTGACCTTTAGTACTGTAACGGTGGCACCTGCAGTGGTGTCTGGGCCATCGTTGTACCGTCCTTTCAGCCGTCGGTAGTATTGCTCGAGCGCCGTCGGCGGTGGGGCTGAAAAGGAAGGTTGGGGTGCCGGGATAGCTTGTGGAGGTAGGCCAAGGTTTGTTCGAAGAAGCACGCTTTGTTACCCTTAATAAAACAATATTTATTCTCCCTAACAAAGTTACAACTACAAATAGCGAAAAATAACGTAGAACAAAATGAAGTGAATGTTAAACAACAAACTGTGAGTGTACGGCCCAATGAACGGCGACTGTGCCCCCCGCGATACGGCAATGGCTCAGTCTCTGACAAACCGTAAGTAAAACAATGAAATACGATCGAAAACAACGGTATTTAAATATAACTTGCACCAGCAGCAATTGCCGTGATAGCAAAGTTACGGCGGAGTCCCTATCATCCACAAGAGACACGGACGGCGGTTTCGCACTCACCAAACAACGGTAGCAGCTTCGGCGGTGGACTTCTCTCAAACGTTCGCAGCTCAAACCCGAAGACCCCAGGAGAGAAGTCGTTCAGGCGAACTCAAGAACTGATGTCTCCAGGCGATTCGGCGTCTTTTATACCCAAATTTTGGTAATCCGGCAGAATCTCGCAAGTTTTTTGGAGGGGTAAAGTTTTAAACTTAGTTTGTATAAAAAGGCGCTGCTGGCGCTTGTACAGCAAAAATAAAATAAATAAAAGTTGTAATAAATCCCGATTGTACCAATTTGTTGCCCACAACAATAAAAATTCAACAATAGACATAAAAGAAATAATAACAATTACAATATTATTGTTGTAACGGTACACGTTTGACAATGCATTGTTGCTAACTTGCGATCCTTTAACCTACAAACAGCCGTCACAATTCACGGTTAAACAAGGTAAAATAAAACCTGTACAAAGCAAATAAACAAAGAATACAACAATATAATGCACATGGTATGATTTACACAGTTTATATCGTCATTCATCGGTCAGGTAAACATGTGTTTATTTGTACAAACTTTGAGGGTTATATTTCCAACATGTGGGGATCTATATATGATCTTACATCGATTGTGGCTCGCTATAGGCCCAGGTAAATGGGAGAAATCGTCAAAATAGCGCTCAACATCATATATTTTATAGGTTTATTGTGGTTTATTAGCGGCAACCTGCTCTGGACTCAAACACATGTGATCGAGGGTCAATGAACCCCGCCAGCGGATTATAATATTAACTGGGAATAACGCTGAGACAAGGTACGTATCGTCACAGTACTTACCAAATTGTATTTACATTATTTAACATTTGATAGACGGCGGGATAGCACAGTGGTAGAGTGCTAGCCTCTGGACTCAGAGGTCGTAGGTTCGAATTTTTCTCGACTGATCTTGATCGGTATCTACTCCCGTTACCTTTCCAAGTTGGGATACAATTAACTTGGCAATCACTAAGCTATTGTGGCACCGGCTGGTGGTTGTAACAAGGGCTTGCGCGGGTGGGCAACACACATGACATCTACGTAAGAAACTTCGTGGCAATTGTGAAATTTAATAAAAAATAGATGTGGTGTGTGAGACCATCCTAGGGATATAACCTGTAAGGGTTGAAAATCCCGAAACAAATACATACATACATACACATACATTATTTAACATTTGATTTACATAAGTTTAATTTTGTATGTTCTTAATTCAATAGTGAACCAAGTAGTTAAATTTACTCCGAACTTTTATTCGTCACTCTTGACCTTCGTCCACTCACTCCCATTTTTAGCACTTTCAGCCATACTTAGTTGAAATTTACAATAAATTTGGCGCCCAAGTGGGAATCGCAATCACGTCAATACAGAAGTCACGTGTCCATTCGGCCATCACCATTTGTTTGGGTAAGGTTTGTAGTAAAGTTCTTCTTAAGTTAAGTCGACTTTTGTTGGGCTGTGCTTATATATGTGTTTTTGTTGGTAAATTGTTACTATTAAATTATTTAATCGAGTTACAAGTGTTAAGTACATGTGATCTATTACTGTGATTAATTTTCTGTGGTGATAAGTGACTAGTTGCTCTAAAAACTAAGATGAAACATTTAAAAATAGTGCAATTCTGTCTTTTTCAACTACGAAATCTACATGTGCGATTAGCATACACGAATAAACATTGCAGAGTTCACTGACTTACAGTTCGCCAAATAAATTTACTCAAAATTATTGCTAAATATTCCCTGAATTGAAGATGGTCAACACTTGCACAGTTTGTAAGATAAATGTCAACAGAGCCAATCCTGGTGTGGTATGCGCCGGGCGCTGCCATGCGTACTATCATTTCAGCTGTACTTCAATCAACGCTACCGAGAAATCAGCTTTGCTAGCTTCCTCCACTCCTAAATGGATATGCGATAATTGTCAAATTGTCAATTCTCCTAGCCAAACAAACAATGATAAACAACCAACTTTAGCAGATATCATGAACGTCTTAAATGACCTGAAGCGTTCGGTGGAATTATGTTGTAATAAAATTGATGATTTTGAGACTAAACTAAAAATAATATCGGAGAAAGTTGGTATTGTTGATAAACTTAAAAATGAATGCGATCTCTTAAAAGATAAAATAAATGATATGGAGCAGCGATCGCGCCTAAACAACATGGAAATCGCAGGAATTCCTGAAAAAAGAGGTGAAAACTTAATTAAGATAGTTACTGATTTAAGTCAAACAGTTAATTATCCGATAGTAGAAAATGCCATCGACGCAATTCACCGTGTATCACCATTTAACCATCATAACAATACAGCTAAAAATATTATTGTGCGACTCATCTCTCGTGTTAAAAAAGACAACTTTGTATCGTGTGCGCGTAAAATAAAAAATCTCAATACTACTCAATTAAACCTCACTGAACAAAACAAAATCTTTGTGAATGATCATTTAAGCCCTTACAACAAGTTGTTGCTCAAACAAGTCAAAGATAAAACTAAAGAAATCAGTTTTAAATATGTTTGGGTAAAATCTGCTAAAATTTACGCGCGCAAAAATGATTCTTCTCCTATAATATTTTTTATTAGATCACAAAGTGATATCAATAAAATGAAATAATTATAATCACTAAATAATAATACACTATTATTTAACTTAGACTGCAATTATGAGTTTAAACATTTATTATCAAAATGTCGGTGGTATCAAAACAGAGCTCTTAAACATCTATAATGAACTTGCTACTAATGACTTTAACTTAGTATTGTTAACAGAGACGTGGTTTAATGATAGTTTTTCTAGTTCGGAAATTTGTGACTGTAACAAATACTACATTTATAGGCGGGACAGATGTGATCCTACAAGGACAGAAGGCGGTGGTGTGCTCATTTTAATAAACAAACAATTAAAATCCAAATATCAACCTCTGTGGAACAAGACAACTGAAGACATCTGGGCTACAATAGAACTTTCGAACCGAAAATTACACATATGCTGTGTTTACGTAGCACCTTCAACGCGACAGGAAATTTACGAAGAACATTTCAATAAAATATGTGAACTTAGACTAAGGCATCATGATGATTTCTTAATTATGGGCGACTACAACTTCCCCCAAATTAACTGGATACCTAAGTTCAATTATTATGAATCAGTAATTTATGATCGCAATCTTTTATGCACAGAATTTATTAACATCATAAACATGTGTAATTTTTTTCAGTTTAATTGTTTTAAAAATAGTCATAACAATGTGTTAGGTCTTGTAATAGGTACAGTAGACTGTAATGTCCAATTGAGTGAGTCGCCCATATCAAACATTAGTATACATCATCCTGCACTTGAAGTAAGTTGTAACATACCAAATTTCAAACACCTTCCATTTAATAATATTGTTAGTTATGCCTTTAACAAATGTAATTACGAAGATGTAATCTATAAGCTCTCCTCGGTTAATTGGAATACTAAACTAAATAGTGATAATGTTAACGATAATATTCAAACGTTTTATGGTATTATATATAGCATTATAAATCAGTTTATACCATCTAAAGTCAATAAAGCTAATAAATATCCGCAATGGGTTTCACGTTCATTACAAAAATTAATAAAAGAAAAACAAAAATATCATCGTAACTGGAAAATATATAGCAACCAATATGATTATAATACATTTTCTGAATTACGGTATAAAGTTAAAATAAAAATGAAAGATAATTTTCGTAATTACATGAACAACATAGAATAATGTCAAAAGTAATCGCAGGTCTTTTTGGAGTTTTACAAAAAAACTACGGAACAATAATAATGGAATTCCTAATATTTTGCATTACAATAACTTGGAAATGCATAATGACCAAGATATTAGTAATTGTTTTGCAGATTATTTCGAGTCCGTTTACATAAAAAATCATACATTACAACCAGTTGAATATGACAATTCTGTAGATGCTGTAAACTTATGTAATATACATTTCCACTGGGACTCAATCTTTTGTTACCTCCAAAATTTAGATACCAGCAAAGGTCCTGGGCCCGATCAGATCCCTGCTACATTCATTCGAACATGTGCATACTACCTGGCAGAGCCTTTACATTTGCTATTTAATCAATCATTAAAATTGGGAATTTTTCCAGACGCCTGGAAAGTTTCCTATATAATTCCTATTTTAAAATCCGGCCCTGTTAATGACGTCACTAATTATAGACCAATATCTATTCTGTCAACTTTTGGTAAAAATTTTGAAGCAGTAGTTATTAATGAAATAAAAAACGATCTAAATAACATAATTATACCCGAACAAAATGGCTTCTGTCCCAAAAAATCGATCGTTACTAATTTAATTCCTTTCTCTGAATTTCTAAGCTCAAATATGGACAAGAAACAAGTCGACGTCATTTATACAGATTTTAGCAAAGCATTTAACCGGGTACACCATGAAATATTAATACAAAAATTAAAAATTCTTGGAATACAAGGATCATTTCTACGTTGGATCGAGTCCTACATATCCAATCGTTCCCAACTAGTTAATTGTAATGGATTCAAATCTCGAACAATCTATGTTACTTCCGGAGTACCTCAAGGGTCTCACCTTGGTCCCATACTTTTTAACTTGTTTATCAATGATATAAACAAATGCTTTCAACACTCAAGATTTGTTTTATATGCAGACGATTTAAAAAAATTCAAAGTAATCATGACCAACGACGACAACTTACTACTACAAAGTGATTTGCAAAAGTTACAAAAATTTTGTAATGACATTTGCTTACATTTAAATACCTCAAAATGTTATACCGTGAGCTTCACTCGGAATTTTAACATAATTCAATATAACTATTCCATTCAGAACACAATCATTCAACGTAAAACTCTTATTAAGGATCTGGGAGTGCTTTATGACTCTAAATTATTAATGAACAATCATATTGAAAATTGTGCTAAACAATCATATAGGATACTGGGATTTATTTTACGCAACTGTAAACATTTTCATGATCCACAGTCCCTTATTTGCTTGTTTAATACATTAGTTCGTTCTAAATTAGAATATGCGAGTGTTGTTTGGAGTCCTAGCTACAGAAAGAATTCCATGTGTATAGAAAAAATCTGATGTGGCCAGCACATAACCTCTCGCCGTATATTTTACCTGGCTGTATGCATAAAGCAAAGATTATTTTTATAAATACAAATAATATATTCATATAAATCTATGACGTATAAACTTCTTTATTATTCAATAATAGCATGTCTCAACATGAAGATATTTTACCATAAATTATGTTACAATAAATTACAAAGTAGAGTTTACCATATATAAATATTAGGCTGGTAACAGCAATTTTCAATTCGAACAACGTTGTTTACTTTCTCTTCATATTCTTCTAGTAAAAACATTAATTTTGGGCGGTCTAAAATGTATATATGGATTGTGCATCTATTCTTACATATCTTCTTTTACATTTTATTTTTTCATACATGTTATATCTAAATAACACTAATTCCCTTTAATAAAGTGACGGATAGATTGCACTCCGATTATTCTTATATCGATGTGTAATTTTGTCAATATTTACAACTTACTTGAGAAGAATTTGATAGCTTTTTCGCAATTCAAAGTTACTCTAGTCTATAGTACTGGTGTACATTGTCCCATAATGTTTGAAACAAATTTAAGTCCTTCAACCTAGACTTGTCATCTCCATAAAAGTCACAGATCAAGCATTAAGGGATTCTCCAAGTACATTTTTCTTTCATTACTCATTATTTCTGACACTGACATTTATCTGTCAGTTACAAATAATTTAAATTATCAACTATTTTTCATGGCATTCTTTCGGCTGTCAAATTTATTACAACAGATTATTTTATATATTATACTTCTTTTATCTCTAAATCTATGGAATATATAATAAAATATTTAAATGTATCAGATAGAGAATTTAATTTTCTTTAATATTACCACGAAAAATTTTCAAAAAATAATATTTAGAAGATTTTTTTTCAAGAATCTTCTACTTCCGGTTGTCCAATTATTACCAAAACCTTTTCAGATCTTCCCATGAATGTCCGATTGGGAAATACGTTGTTAAACAAATTTTAAGTCTTATAGTTTTTGAGTAACCGTCCTTCCAACATCCCACACACACACATCCACACACACACACACACACAGACATCATCGTAAAAATGTTAAAATCGGATTGTAGGGACCTTAAAACATGCTTATTCAATAAAATCTGGATATGCGATTTTTAGCATGAATGCAATACCTCTCTTAGCGAGAGGTAAAAATCCAGCGTAAATTTACTTCTATTATGTGTAAAAAATTTAGTATTGACTGTAATGATTACAATGCCACATCAAAATATTTTAATATGATGTCTTTGGAAAACAGAAGAATCTTAGCGGATATGATGTTTCTGTATAAAACATTTAATAATTTTTTTGATAGCGTCTCATTTATTTCGGAATTTAAATTTTCTCTAAACCAAAAAAATACAAGATCAAAAAATTATTTTGCTTACCCCATTGCAATACAAACAACTACAACAATTCCCCAATAAATAGAATGATGTCAACATACAATCACTCTAGCTTCATGAATATAGATCTATTTCATAGCTCAATACAGCTATTTAAAAAAAGTGTAACAACCACTTTAAATGATTTGTAAAACCAACTGTATACCTATATTAACTTTATGTATAATAATTATTATAAGCACTAATTTACTGTACATATTAATCTGCGAGAAACTGTGATTGGTATGCATGTACTGTTGTTTCTCTTATACACAATAAATAAATAAATAAATAAAAAGCGCACTGCTCAGAATGGTGTGGCGCCCTTTTTAAAATTACGAACGACCCTTCTCCACTGAGAAGCTGCACATCCTCATCCCTTGCGGAAGGATAACGTTTGCGTGAACGTTACAATCTAATAGAGCAATGCCTCTATAATTTTCACATTTTTAATAACGGATATATTAATGCTTCTTTCCATCTCATTGGCATTTGTTCTCTTCCCCAAACTTCCATAATTATTTTAGTTGGTTCTTTCAGAAATTATCAAGCAATATACCGTGATTGATGGTGTCAAAGGCTTTAGCTAGATCAAAATAAATTCCAGCGGTATAGATTTTTTTATCAAGGTAGTCAAGACTATCATGACTGCATAATAAGGCATGTGTAGCGAATTTGTTTTTAAAGAAGCCAAATTGCGGTGATGATAATATATCATGTGAGTTTATAAAATCAACTACGCATTAGGTTTTATTTACTGGTCAATATTTTGGTTACTAAGATAACAAAGGCAGTAAATCGTACAAATAGCCCACGTAGGTCACCTTAGCAACAGCATTAAGTACAAATACAAATTATAGTTGCCTTTAGTAAAACAACGGTCAATTTCGACTATATTTTTTAATTTTATTTGATCACGTGTATAAAAAAATTACAAAATGTCCTTAGTTTTAAATAAATAGGCCTAGGCAAAACTGATCGGAATTCTTAGCAATGCTAGCATGTATGTTAATAATGATAATGCAACGTTTATTTATTCGTTAGTGTGAGACCATGCAGATCTCCATAAGGTCATGCGGACCTTATGTTACACTATTTGTTAGTGTGAGACCATGCGGGTATCCATAAAATCATGCGGACCTTCGTTAAACTATTCGTTAGTGTGAGCCCATACGAGTCTCGGGGAACATGCGGATCTCCATAAGGTCATGCGGACCTTCGTTACACTAGTCGGTAGTGTGAGACCATGCGGGTCTCGGGGATCATGCGGTTCTCCATAAGGTGATGCAGACCTTACGTTACACTATTCGTTAGTGTGAGACCAAGTGGATCTTAGTAAGGTCATGGGGACCTTACGTTACACTATTCGTAAGCGTGAGAACATGCGGATCTCCATAAGATCATACGGACCTTACGTTACATTATTCGTTAGTGTGCGACCATGTGGATCTCCGTAAGATCATGTGGACCTTACGTTACACGTGTGAGACCCTGCGGATCTCCATAAGGTCATGCGGAACTTCGTTAAACTACTCGGTAGTGTGAGACCATATGCGGATCTCCATAAAATCATGCGGACCTTAAGTTACACTATTCAGTAGTGTGAGATCATATGGGTCTAGGGGATCATGCGGATCATCATAAGGTCATGCGGACCTTACGTTACACTATTCCTTAGTGTGAGACCACGCGGGTCTCGGGGATCATGCGGATCTCCATAAGGTAATGAGGACCTTACGTTACACTATTAGTTAGTGTGAGACCATGCGGATCTCCATAAGGTCATGCGGACCTTAAGTTATACTATTCGCTAGTGTGAGATCATGCGGATCTCCATAAGGTCATGCGGACCTTCGTTAAACTATTCGTTATTATGAGACCATACGAGTCTCGAAGATCATGCGGACTTTACGTTACACTATTCGTTGGATCGCCGTAAGATCATGTGGACCTTACGTTACACGTGAGACCATGCGGATCTCCATAAAGTCATCCGGAACTTCGTTAAACTACTCGGTAGTGTGAGACCATGCGGATCTCCATAAAATAATGCGGACCTTCGTTAAACTATTCGTTATTGTTATACGAGTCTAGACGATCATGCGGAACTCCATAATGTCATGCGAACCTTACGTTACACTGTTCGTTAGTGTGAGACCCTGCGGACCTTCGTTAAACTACTCGGTAGTGTGAGACCATGCGAATCTCCATAAGGTCATGCGGACCGTACGTTACACTATTCGTTAGTGTGAGACCATGCGGATCTCCATAAGGTCATACTGACCTTACGTTACATTATTCGTTAGTATGAGACTATCCAGATCTCCATAAGGTTATGTGGACCTTACGTTACACTATTCGTTAGTATGAGACCATGCAGATATCCATAAGGTCATGCAGACTGTACGTTACACTATTCGTTAGTGTGAGACCATGCGGATCTCCATAAGGTCATACTGACCTTACGTTACATTATTCGTTAGTATGAGACTATGCAGATCTCCATAAGGTTATGTGGACCTTACGTTACACTATTCGTTAGAGTGAGACCATGTGGATTACCATAAAATCATGCAAACCTTCGTTAAACTATTCGTTAATGTGAGACCATACGCGTCTCGGAGATCATGCGGATCTCTATAAGGTCATGCTGACCTTACGTTACACTATTCGTTAGTATGAGACCATGCATATATCCATAAGGTCATGCGGACCGTACGTTACACTATTCGTTAGTGTGAGACCATGCGGATCTCCATAAGGTCATACTGACCTTACGTTACATTATTCGTTAGTATGAGACTATCCAGATCTCCATAAGGTTATGTGGACCTTACGTTACACTATTCGTTAGAGTGAGACCATGTGGATTACCATAGAATCATGCAAACCTTCGTTAAACTATTCGTTAATGTGAGACCATACGCGTCTCGGAGATCATGCGGATCTCCATAAGGTCATGCTGACCTTACGTTACACTATTCGTTAGTATGAGACCATGCAGATATCCATAAGGTCATGCGGACCGTACGTTACACTATTCGTTAGTGTGAGACCATGCGGATCTCCATAAGGTCATACTGACCTTACGTTACATTATTCGTTAATATGAGACTATGCAGATCTCCATAAGGTTATGTGGACCTTACGTTACACTATTCGTTAGTGTGAGACCATGTGGATCACCATAAAATCATGCAAACCTTCGTTAAACTATTCGTTATTGTGAGACCATACGCGTCTCGTAGATCATGCGGATCTCCATAAGGTCATGCTGACCTTACGTTACACTATTCGTTAGTATGAGACCATGCAGATATCCATAAGGTCATGCAGACTGTACGTTACACTATTCGTTAGTGTGAGACCATGCGGATCTCCATAAGGTCATACTGACCTTACGTTACATTATTCGTTAGTATGAGACTATGCAGATCTCCATAAGGTTATGTGGACCTTACGTTACACTATTCGTTAGAGTGAGACCATGTGGATTACCATAAAATCATGCAAACCTTCGTTAAACTATTCGTTAATGTGAGACCATACGCGTCTCGGAGATCATGCGGATCTCTATAAGGTCATGCTGACCTTACGTTACACTATTCGTTAGTATGAGACCATGCATATATCCATAAGGTCATGCGGACC
Organism: Harpalus rufipes; assembly: GCA_951394225.1. Classification (NCBI taxonomy): domain Eukaryota; kingdom Metazoa; phylum Arthropoda; class Insecta; order Coleoptera; family Carabidae; genus Harpalus; species Harpalus rufipes. Next base: position 5,584,672 of record OX596292.1, read on the forward strand.
GTACGTTACACTATTCGTTAGTGTGAGACCATGCGGATCTCCATAAGGTCATACTGACCTTACGTTACATTATTCGTTAGTATGAGACTATCCAGATCTCCATAAGGTTATGTGGACCTTACGTTACACTATTCGTTAGAGTGAGACCATGTGGATTACCATAGAATCATGCAAACCTTCGTTAAACTATTCGTTAATGTGAGACCATACGCGTCTCGGAGATCATGCGGATCTCCATAAGGTCATGCTGACCTTACGTTACACTATTCGTTAGTATGAGACCATGCAGATATCCATAAGGTCATGCGGACCGTACGTTACACTATTCGTTAGTGTGAGACCATGCGGATCTCCATAAGGTCATACTGACCTTACGTTACATTATTCGTTAGTATGAGACTATGCAGATCTCCATAAGGTTATGTGGACCTTACGTTACACTATTCGTTAGTGTGAGACCATGTGGATCACCATAAAATCATGCAAACCTTCGTTAAACTATTCGTTAATGTGAGACCATACGCGTCTCGGAGATCATGCGAATCTCCATAAGGTCATGCTGACCTTACGTTACACTATTCGTTAGTATGAGACCATGCAGATATCCATAAGGTCATGCGGACCATACGTTACACTATTCGTTAGTGTGAGACCATGCGGATCTCCATAAGGTCATACTGACCTTACGTTACATTATTCGTTAGTATGAGACTATGCAGATCTCCATAAGGTTATGTGGACCTTACGTTACACTATTCGTTAGTGTGAGACCATGTGGATCACCATAAAATCATGCAAACCTTCGTTAAACTATTCGTTAATGTGAGACCATACGCGTCTCGGAGATCATGCGGATCTCCATAAGGTCATGCTGACCTTACGTTACACTATTCGTTAGTATGAGACCATGCAGATATCCATAAGGTCATGCGGACTGTACGTTACACTATTCGTTAGTGTGAGACCATGTGGTTTTATTTGCATAAACAAAATTTTTCAAATAAAGATATTTAGAAGATTTTTTTCAAGATTCTGCTACTTCCTGTTGTCCAATTGTTACGAAAACCTTTTCAACTATTTAACTATATTAAGTATTATAGTTTTTGAGAAATCGTCTTTCCAACATCCACACACATACACATACACACAGACATCATCGTAAAAATGTGAATTTTTTTTGTAAGAACCTTAAAACGTGTTTATTCATTAAAATTTAGATATGCGATTTTTAGCATGAATCCAATACCTCTCTTAGCGAGAGTTAAAAACAATGTAAAATTTTGAACTGCAACTAAGGTAGTTCTATGGGTGAGGCTGAAAGAACATCTTTACAAAATTTGTCGTCCATATGTAAAACGATGTGTATTTGCATAGCGGTCAAATTTTCACCAGATATTTTGATTAATAATGAGACATCAAAATATCGTACATTATACAACAAATAAACAAATTGAGTATATTTGAATACAAGTAAACATTGTCAATTCATTGCAAATTTATTAAAATGTTACATAGACAATACTTATTGAATACTCAATAAGCATTGTTACTTACTTTTGTATAATACATTTTCCTATTCTACCTATTTCATCAGTGGTCTAAATTCCTTCCTCATACGTTATCAATAAAGCAGAATTTATATAAGGCAGAGACTCGAATACCCGAACATACAATTTTATCATGTAAATGACAAATAACTATGGGACTAATTTAATATACATAGTATTATTTTTTAGTAGTATGTAAGTGACAAATATTGCTACCACTGAAATAGTAGGTATTAACAAGTATTCAGAATATTTGGCATTTGTAATTTATTACATTTAACAGATTCGTTAAATATGATTTTCAATTTTCCTAAAATTGATTTTTATTTTGAGTTTAAAACACCAATAATTTGGAAGAATATATTATACATGTTTGCGTTTAATGTATTTGCAGTCTATGGATTTTTTTTAATTACAACCGCAAAGATTTTAACACTGATATGGGGTAAGTAAATAATTAATATTTATTAATAATGAATTATATACATATGATATATAGTGTTGCCATAAAACGAGACGAGATTTGAGTTCGGTCTTTTATTAAAAATAATGAATTATCTAAACACAACACGTAACGTAAACGTTAAATAGAAATTAAATAAATTCGTAATTATTTCCTATTCAATTAATTATTTTTTATAAAATTTTCATGTCCCCAGTAGCGCAATAAAAAATAATAAAAATTGCCGGATTTTGAAAAAAAATCTTTTTTGATTGAGAATCGGCACATCGAAATGTATATACCGTCAAAAAAAATTATCCGTCTTTTTAACACCCTGTATAATAGTGCATGAAAATCTAGGAAAAGCAGTAAAATAGGGTGCTCGACCGTGGTTAGAACGTGGGTCATATATATTAAAACTAGACCTAAAAACCATCAAAGTTTTAAAAAAGTTATTAGTTTTTGAAATATTGAATATTTAATATCATTTCCTCATCTCTATATTTACGTCACACATTACTCTATTTCAAATTATCATTACATACTTTCAATCCTTCTGCTATCGCTTTTTTACCGCTACCCTTGGTAAGGGAGGTATAGGGATCGTGCTAAAAATTGCATATCGAGATTTTGGTAAATGTCCACGTTTTAAAGTCCCTACTATCCAATTTTAACATTTTCACGATGATGTCTGTGTGTATGTATGTGTGTGTGTGTGTGTGTGTGGATCCTCTTTACGTTCTAACTCATATACTATCATTCAGAAAGTTTTGAAACCATGTATTTCTACCTTATTCTAATATGGAAAGAAGCCATTTGATTTTGGCGGCAATCGGATAACCGGAAATGGCAGTTAACTTGAAGCTCAAGATAGTTTTTCTTCAAAAAATACCTTTAAATTTTTTCGCAATTTTTTATTATAAAAATTAAAGATTATTCCATTTTCTACAAGTTTGCTTTAATACTTTTTCTATATATTTTACGGATAAATTTATAAAGGATTTTATATAAATTATATCTCGGAGCTTATGCTTTAAACACATCTCCGTGGTTACATAGTTCAGCTCAAATGTATGTAACTGACATAAATGTCACTGTCAAAAAAATAATCATTTTATTAAATTAATAATAGTAACGTTTTAAAAGGAAAATTGTAAATAGACCAATAGTTTTATGGAAGGAACTTAAAATACATCAATTCTAGCATTAGTAAATATGCAGGTATGTATTTAAATAAAGAAACAAATAATTATATTGTTGGGTGTGCTAATCTGATTTATATACACATTTCGGTAATGATGATGACATATTTGTATTGTGCGTGCGTTTACCACAAGGGTTAATTTTATGCCATTTAAAATTCGAATTATTTGGCATTGATCGGGATTCCCAGATTCGTGACCAGACATCAGGCACGCGGCAACGAGACACCCATAGGTAAATGGCGGGAGGTATTGTGTTGGTCACATCAGATTTTTACCTCTCGCTAAGAGAGGTATTGGATTCATGCTAAAAATCGCATATCCAGATTTTATTGAATAAGCACGTTTTAAGGTCCCTACAATCCGATTTTAACATTTTTACGATGATGTCTGTGTGTGTGTGTGTGTGTGTGTGTGTGTGTGTGTGTGTGTGTGTGTGTGTGTGTGGATGTGTGTGTGTGGGATGTTGGAAGGACGGTTACTCAAAAACTATAAGACTTAAAATTTGTTTAACAACGTATTTCCCAATCGGACATTCATGGGAAGATCTGAAAAGGTTTTGGTAACAATTGGACAACCGGAAGTAGAAGATTCTTGAAAAAAAATCTTCTAAATATTATTTTTTGAAAATTTTTCTTGATAATATTAAAGAAAAATAAATTCTCTTTCTGATACATTTAAATATTTTTATACATATTTTATAGATTTAGAGATAAAAGGAATATAATATATAAAATAATGTTGTAATTAATTTTACAACCGAAAGGATGCCATGAAAAATAGTTGCAAATTTAAATTATTTGAAACTGACAGATAAATGTCAGTGTCAGATATAATGAGTAATGAAAGAAAAATGTATTTGGAGAATCCCTTAATTCTTGATCTGTGACTATTATGGAGATGACAAGTCTAGGTTGAAGGACTTAAATTTGTTTCAAACATTATGGGACAATGTACACCAGTACTGTAGACTAGAGTAACTTTGAATTGCGAAAAAGCTATCAAATTCTTCTCAAGTAAGTTGTAAATATGGACAAAATTACACTTCGATATAAGAATAATCGGAGTGCAATCTATCCGTCACTTTATTAAAGGGAATTAAGGTTATTTAGATATAACAAGTATGAAAAAATAAAATGTAAAAGAAGATATATAAGAATAGATGCACAATCTAGATATATACATTTTAGACCGCCCAAAATTAATGTTTTTACTAGAAGAATATGAAGAGAAAGTAAACAAAGTTGTTCGCATTGAAAATTGCTGTTACCAGCCTAATATTTATATATGGTAAACTCTACTTTGTAATTTATTGTAACATAATTTATGGTAAATATCTTTATGTTGAGACATGCTATTATTGAATAATAAAGAAGTTTATACGTCATAGATTTATATGAATATATTATTTGTATTTATAAAAATAATCTTTGCTTTATGCATACAGCCAGGTAAAATATACGGCGAGAGGTTATGTGCTGGCCACATCAGATTATTTAAATATGGAATCCATTTTGAAGTATATGGATGCAACAATTGTTTAAATTTATGATGCCACGCTAAACTATAATACACGAAGTTTTTTTATTATTAATTACCTACTTTATTAAAATGCTTATTAACCACGCATATTTTCAATTATGGTCCATAAGAGAAATTAATTCTTATAATAATAATAATAATCTTTATTGACCATAAGCCAAAGGCGGGGTTCAGCCAAAGGCTGTTCTACCACCCAACCATACAACTAAATACAAAGAAAAAATTTCTAGGATAATTTTTTTACAAAGATTAATATACAAATTAGGTATTACAAATAATAAGATTAATACAACAAGAATGAACAATGTTAAATGGTAAGCATTTAATGAATCAGGAATACCGTTATAGAGCATTGGTGCTAGATGTAAGAAGGAACCCTCAAATTGTGACTTTCTAAAAGATGGTATAATATGCAAGTTCTTAATTCGAAGAGTATAATTATAATCCCTTTGAATTAATTTATCAAATAAATAAGACGAAGACCCGGTTAGTAAAACTTTATGTACTAGAGAGAGATACGCGATTAATTCACGATTTTCGATAGCCGCTGTAGATAATTCTCGAAATTCGCTTATGTGGTCATATTTACGTACCCCGTAAATGAATCGTAAACAATTGTTTTGTAGAAGGGTGATTTTTAACTATATATTTGTTGAATATGAAATATAAAATGCAATCATATCGTATAGAGAATAATATATTCTTAAAGTTATAATATTTAACTGAGTTTTTCAAGAAAAACTGTTAGAATCTTCAAATGAGATACTTCCGGTTGACCAATTATAACCAAAATCTAATCAAGTCTGCATATAGTTGTAAGGAAGAGGAATTTTTGGAATTCTAGTATTGGAGATATCGTGCCCAAAACCGCGGTCACACACACGCAACACACACACACACACGTCCATACAGACATACAGACATCATCGTAAAAATAGTAAAATCGTATTGTAAAGACCCTAAAACATGCTTATTCAATGAAAACTCACCATCGAATTTTTTGACCAGACAATACCTTCCTTACCTAGAGGTGACGGAAGGTAAAAATGTTTGAGAGTCTCTAGAATACGATTTTACTATTTTTACGATGATGTCTGTAGGTGTGTGTGTGTGCATGTATGACGACCATTTCGGATCGCATAACTCTAATACCGTAATTCCAAAAATTATAATTTTTTCGTATTCCTCAAGTTTACATCCAAAGAAGAGTTGATTAGATTTGGTTATAATTGCTCAACCGGAAATATCCTGATTTAAAGATTTCAACAGTTTTTCTTTAAAAAACGAAGTTAAATATCATTTTTTGATATTGTATGGTATTGTAAATATTAAAAAATATTATATTCACTATACGGTTTGATTGCATTTTATACATATTTATATTCAATGGATATATGTAGAGTTAAAATATTATAAATAAATTATATTTCATGAATTAGCCAGCTATGCTATAACCATGGAAACAGCTACTATATTAAGATAATTGTGATTGACATATGTCAGTATTAAGTGTAATTTACATAGTAATTTTGTGTTATAATTTTACTGGAAATACTTAAAATTAATTAAAAAATAGGTAACAAATTTCAGATTAATATAATTATTTTATTTTAATGTGATTTAACGCGAAGTAGTTTCTAATTTGTTTAGTATCGATTTTTATTTATTTTAAAATATACTAAATAATATACAGGATGTAACAGTTACACAAGCTAACTCAAATAATTTCTGTATTATTAATGATACAATATAATACTATAAGACAATCTTATAGAAGACCAAAGGGAACATCCGGATAGGGAAGACAATATTTTTTTAAGCCAGTGGTTCCCAAATTACAACATGAATTTATATTTTTTAAATAGGATGATATTTGTTTTTGAGGCCCATTAGATAGAGTATTTTTTTCTGAATTCAACCATGTAATCATTTTATATCCTGACATAACAAAAATAATGCGAAAAATTCAATTGAAATTCAAACAAATTTTATTTTTATAGTACTTTTCAGTAAGGCTATGTATGAAGCACAAAAAATTCTGTCTGTCAATTTCAATTATTTGGGATAGAAATCAAATAGAACACGATTTATAAAGTTATTAACATATATCTGTGTTTGTTTTAATTTACTTCGAATTTAAATGGCACTAAATTGACTCCTGTGGTGCACTCTCCACATCAGCATTGAGTGCCCGTGAGGTGACGCCTGGTAAGCGCCCGATTTCATCATTACCGATATTTGTACAAAGAAGTTTGACACACCCAGCAATGGGTAATATGCTGTGATAATATACTTTTTTTTATTTTTGTTTTTCATACACAGCCACTGAAAAATAACTATAATTATGAAATATATTTAAATTTCAATTGAATTTTCTCAAAAAATTTGTTGTTACGATATAAAATCATTAGATGGTTGAATTTAGAAAAGAATATTCTATCAAATGAGTCTAAAAATACATACCATCCCATTAATATATATATATATATATATATATATATATATATATATATATATATATATATATATATATATATATATATATATATATATACAGTGTGTTAATTAAAATCCTGGCCATAGGCATTTAACATAGGAAATCAGTTTTTCCTTGCGCAAAAGTTCCCAAATTATTTTAGACAAAAATACTTCAAATAAATGTTGTATAGAATTAAATTCTGCACCCGAATTAGTAATAAGGTTATATTTTTGACATTTCATAACCGAGAAAATCAACTTTAAATTTTTCTGGAGAGAGCTGATTTATAGCAGTAGCCATGGAACTCAAACAAAATTACGAACAATTGTATGCCATCTTAACTGTCAAAAAAGTTTGTGTTTTGTGATTTTCGCAATAACATATTTCTTTTAAAGTGTGGAATAGTTTTCTCGAGAAGAAAAGCTTCAGAATATAAAATGGTGGACAAATTTTGATTGAGTTGCATGGCTATTGCTATAAATCAGCAATCTTCAAAAAAAATGTTTTTCTCGGTTATTAAATGTCAAAAATAAAATCTTATTACTAACTCGGATGCAGAATTTAATTCTCTACAACATTTATTTGAAGTATTTTTGTCTAAAATAATTTGGGAACTTTTGCGCAAGGAAAAACTGATTTCCCATGTTAAACGCCTATGGCCAGGTTTTTAATTAACACACTGTATATATATATATATATATATATATATATATATATATATATATATATATATATATATATATATATATATATGTATGTAAGGGGTCATTTTTGAGGCATATTTCGAGGTAAACGGCGGACGTTTGAAGCTTTTTCCGGACTTTTGAAGCGTGTTCAAAAATCGTTTTTATTTTATTAAATATTTATTGAACTAAAGCTGTTTTATTAGTATAGATATAAAATATTAGTAGTCCATGATACATATTAGCTTGTATGTAAGTGTCGTGCTTAAATCTATAACACATTTTTTAATATTAAGACATGAAATTTTCAAGTTTTTTCCACACTTTCGAAGCACTTAGTAAATTTGAAAAGTGTTCAAACGTCGGTATATATGGCGCTGCTTACATGGAACTAAGAGCTTCGAAATTGTGCCACAAGATACTGTTAGTCATCCAAGATTAATTCTGTTAATATATTGAAATGTTTTGCAGATTGCAGCAAACATTCCGTGTAGTACAATGGTTCTTAAACATTTACTAGTCGCGGCCCCATAGTTTGTAAAAATAAAATAATTATTAAAATTAATTTTATTTATATATACGAGTAGGTATATATTTTAGGTTTTATAGAATGTGAAAATAATATGAACCCAATATATTTTTGGATTCTACTCGATAAGCTGAGTTTGAGTGGTACAAATTTTAAGGTATTGAGTCAAAAAATGAAAATTGCTGCAGGTATTGTATAAGGCTCGATAAGGAATAAGATCATGGTTAACATATTTTAAAATGATCAGCAGGTTTACTAAGTATACTTAACATCAACATTATCTGCCTCTACAGTCTACACGCCTACAAGCATACTACGCTATTATGAAATTATTCAAGTATATGCAGCGTTAATAGATATAATCTACCAAATTAATTTACTGCATGTCAAAACACATGGTGCTTATGCTATACTTTTATTTTTCAACGCATACCTTACTCTAACCCACAGTACATAATAAAGAGAAGTATTGCGACGTAGCGGTCAAGTGTATCGCCAGAACGCAGGCAGTTGTGTGCGAGAGAGACAGAAAAAGGTGGCTATCATGCCGTGCGCTACCTGCGTTAACTGAATAAAAATAATTCATTAATACTTATATATTTATATTATATTATTTTAATAATAATTTTTGTGCTGTATACATATTTTCAAGTTGATCAATTTTATTTAATGTCTTAATCATTTAACTGTTTGATTTTTTGTCGTGCAGCTTTTAGTTCATCAATTATTTTATTCTTAATTTTTAGCCTTTTCTGCACTTGTCTCATACTGTCTATTCGTCTGCGCACTAACCGATTCTTAGAAACTGTATTTATTTTAAGTTTGTTTTTGAAATTTACGGTTGCTTTTTTAGATTTCTTACAAAATGTACAATTAGATTTATTGTTGCTACTTTCAGAAATACAATCTTCCAACAAATATGGACAACTAACGTGTCTCCACACTTATAGGCAGTGATATCTGACATATTTAATTGGACTGAAATTTGTAGGACTTTCAGCTATACCAATTCCACCGTAGCAAACAGCGGTATTATGTAATTTATTTACAATATCTTGTATTTCTTCTATGTTAGAGGGGTTTTCAGTTTTACCAGTTTTACCATAAATTATTAAGTGATCAAATATATAAATGTTCATCGTATTTGGAGTTAATACAATTTTTCTTTTTATAACTGTTTCACCAAATTTTAAAGCAGTCATTTCAGAAATAGAAATTATTTTATCTGTGTTCCAAGATAAACAATGCATGGCCCATGACTTGGATGGTAAATCAAGTAAATTAGTTACAGAAGCAAGTTGATCTACAAGCCAAAGAAATTTTTGGACAATAAAATAATGTTACTTTAAATTTAAATTAAACTAACTTGTTTCTGGTTCAATTATTTCTCTTTTTTGTCAATTAAAGCATGTCGATGTAGTGAACGCCACTGTTTTATGTCTTTTGACAAATATTTTGGGCAATTCGGGAATATTGTTGGTATTACATCCTGTGATAACCTTGGGTATGCTAGTGAATACTTAAAAAAATGTATAAATATTTAAGAAAGATTTTGAAAATACGTATATGAATTATGCTTACTGAATACGTTTCAGTTGTACTTCCTTAATAATATACTGAGGTTGAAAATGCTTTTCACAAATATAGTCTTTCGATGTTAATATTTTATCTTTTCGTGGTATTTACAATTGGGTACCTCTTACCCATTTTTATTAGTTTATTATATATGCTACTGTTAACACCATTAATAAACAAAAACTTGAAATCGTGAAAATAATATAGGAAAACTCGATAGCAACACAGTAAGCGAACGGAATGCCTAGACACCGTTTTCTGTCTTTCACTATCCTTCTCTCTCGCACAATTGTCTACGAACGAGCGACGCTCATCGCCGCTTGCAATCGGCTGGGTTACAATACCTGTATGTATCTTCTACCGTGCTCTAACCTAACGCGCCAAACTCAAGTTCCCATCTAAGGACCTACAATTTTCATGTGTCGGCGAGCGATGGCTCGGTTGCCGGTAAAGGTCTTGTGCCCGGTGTATTACCGAAGTAAAAAAATACTTATTATAACCTTTGAATATATATTTTCACATGTTTAATGAAACTAAATAGGCAGTTGTTAACAAATTATCTTTTTCATGTGATTAAAATAGTGAAAACATTTCACATACATCTGATTTCGTGCATTTCGCTCTTTTCAAAGTTAATTGTAAATTTGCCGAAAATTATAATAAGCAGCTAATTATTAATATTCAATGCCGATTTTCACATGTTTATTGAAACTAAGTAGGCATTTTTTAAACAATTTATCTGTTTCATGTGATTATAGTAGTGACATTTCATATACATCTGATTGCGTGCATTTCGCTCTTTTCTAAATTGATTGCAAATTTTCCGAAAAGTGTAATAAACAGTTAATTATTAATATACAATACCATTTTCCACATGTTTATTGAAACTAAATAGGTAATTGTTAAACAAGTTATGTGTTTCATGTGATGAAAATAGTGAAAACATTTCACATATATCTGATTTCGTGCATTTCGCTCTTTTGTTTTGTTTATTGAAAATTTGCCGAAAATTATAATAAGCAGCTAATTATTAATATTCAATACCGATCTACACATGTTTATTGAAAAAAATTGGGCAATTGTATATTATTCTTCACAATTTGTATTATCGACATGATAAGGAACAACAGGTCAGCACTGCAGCCGAAGTAATATCACGCGAATTGAATTTTAAAAATTTGACTGCGTATTAATATTCAATGTCAATGTCATATGTTTGGTCAAACTAAATAGCCATTTATTAGCCAAATTATCTGTGTCATATCAGTAAAATAAAATATAAACAAAAGTATCATCAAAATTGTTAAGCTAATCATATAGAAGTTAATTGAAATTACTTTGTGTTAATTTCGTTTGACAATTAAGACAGAAATATGAAAAAGAGGAAAAGATAAAATTAATATAACAAAATATAAAATAGTTTCCTCTATGAGATACATATCAACATTTTTTATTCACTTGTCTGACGGTATTTTTAAAAATGGAAAATTTAATTCACCCCTGGTGTGCTGCGCGGCGAGTTTTGCTTGTGTTATCGGCATGCGATGTGTTGGTTGCACATAGCGCTGTTTGCCATACTCGGAGTTTTGAAATTACAGGTTCGCACTCAGCACTTTGGCGCATATTCCTCATTGCTGGGTGTGCCAATCTGCTTTGTATACAGATATCGGTAATGATGAAATATTTGTACCGTGAGGGCGCTTACCATGCGTCACCTCACGGGCACTCATGCTGGCGTGGAGAGTGCACCACAGGGGTCAATTTGTGCCATTAAAATTCGATGTAAGTTTTGGCGTCAGTCCGGATCGAACCCGGGTCCCCAGATTCGCGACCAGATATTCAGACACACGGCCACGAGACCCCATATTAAGGTAGTTCACCAGTAAATCGAGTTTCTATAGATGTTCATAAAAATTTAACTATGTGTTAAGAATGACCTAATACATGCACAGTTAATTTTTCATAAACTTCTGACGTACAGAAAATGAGCTATTCGCCTCGAAAGTCAGATATATTAACACGTGAAGCACAGGACCAATGCTACAAAAACCACCGTTTTGATTGATAGTATCATTTTTCTTCTATAGATTTTAATAAAAAAAACTAATATGTAGGAGTTTAACATAATTCAAATTTCAAATGTTATTTCAAACGATGAAAGCGATCTGACGTACAGTTTTAGAGTAATCGTAGTGTAAAGTAATGTACTCGATGACAGAAACACTCGAGCAAGAGAGGCAGCGGCAACACTGTATGTTTACGTCACGGGGAAGGGGTAAAACTAATATAATATATAGATAAAAATATTACTTACATTTGCATTTAATGTATTTTTTATTCATTTATATTTTTGAAAAACTGTATAACGTTATAACTGCGAAATTGATTTTTTGACAGCCTAAAATTGACATTTAAATGACAGCAGGCATAAATTATGCCTTCATTAGCGGTTTTGGAACTAGAGTTTTTGGGCAGATTTTAAAACAAAATTTGAGTTGTTTCCCGGCGTTGCTACGATATCAAATTTAAATGTTATTTTTAGAATGTAAAAAAATCAATTTAGCTGTTATAACATCGTTATATGGTTTTTCAAAAATATAAATATATAAAAAATACAAAAAAGCAAATGTAAGTCATATTTTTTATCTACATATAATTTGTTAAATTTTTATACGTCAAAATTGACAGCGGGAATAAGTCACGTCAAAACGGCGAATTTGTAACTACGGCTGGATTCAGCGGCTCTCTGCTAGAGCTGTTCCCCTCTTGATCTTCCGATCACAACGCGACGTTGCCAGCTTTCTGATAACACCATTTCGTAGCGCGACATACGGCGCGAGAAGGTGCAGTCACCTACCAAAAGTTTTCTTTAGAAAGGGGTTATCGTAGAATGCGCAGTATACGTTCAGCGAGTATACCTCGCTTGGAGGCTAGTCTAGTACGTACTGGCCGGGAAATATCTTCACTGCAGTATTATTATTCTTTCATACTTCAAGAACAAATATCTAGAAAAATAAGCAAATATTTTTCATTAGGTATTTATCCGCCATTGTTTAAACAATTTACGTGATACTTTCTAAATTGTTTAAAAATAAAATGGCTAATGGGGATTAAACATTTTTATTATGTAAATATGTATGTATGTGTTTAAAAAAGCAAATATTTTTCATTAGGTATTCTTAGAGAATTTAACTCAATTGCTTCCTTTATTTATCCGCCATTGTTTAAACAATTTACGTGATACTTTCTAAATTGTTTAAAAATAAAATGGCTAATGGGGATTAAACATTTTTATTATGTAAATATGTATGTATGTGCTTAAAAAAGCAAATATTTTTCATTAGGTATTCTTAGAGAATATAACTCAATTGCTTCCTTTATTTATCCGCCATTGTTTAAACAATTTACGTGATACTTTCTAAATTGTTTAAAAATAAAATGGCTAATGGGGATTAAACATTTTTATTATGTAAATATGTATGTATGTGTTTAAAAAAGCAAATATTTTTCATTAGGTATTCTTAGAGAGTATAACTCAATTGTTTCCTTTATTTATCCGCCATTGTTTAAACAAGTTACGTGATACTTTCTAAATTGTTTAAAAATAAAATGGCTAATGGGGATTAAACATTTTTATTATGTAAATATGTATGTATGTGTTTAAAAAGCAAATATTTTTCATTAGGTATTCTTAGAGAATTTAACTCAATTGCTTCCTTTATTTATCCGCCATTGTTTAAACAATTTACGTGATACTTTCTAAATTGTTTAAAAATAAAATGGCTAATGGGGATTAAACATTTTTATTATGTAAATATGTATGTATGTATGTGTTTAAAAAAGCAAATATTTTTCATTAGGTATTCTTAGAGAGTATAACTCAATTGTTTCTTTTATTTATCCGCCATTGTTTAAACAATTTACGTGATACTTTCTAAATTGTTTAAAAATAAAATGGCTAATGGGGATTAAACATTTTTATTATGTAAATATGTATGTATGTGTTTAAAAAAGAAAATATATTTCATTAGGTATTCTTAGAGAATATAACTCAATTGCTTCCTTTATTTATCCGCCATTGTTTAAACAATTTACGTGATACTTTCTAAATTGTTTAAAAATAAAATGGCTAATGGGGATTAAACATTTTTATTATGTAAATATGTATGTATGTGTCTAAAAAAGCAAATATTTTTCATTAGGTATTCTTAGAGAATATAACTCAATTGTTTCCATTTTTTAACCGTCATTGTTTAAACAATTTTATTGTGTAAAAATGTATGTATGTGTCAAAAAAATTTGTTTTTCATTTGGTATTCTTAGGCCCGGTATTTTCACTTCCGAATAAAGTTTCGAATAAGTATTCGTTAAATAAATTTATTCTATATATTTATCCAACGAATAACTCCATTGAGTCTTTTCACACATTTGACAAAAACAAATAGCTATCTGCCGAATAATTTTAACATTCGTGAATTGGTAACTTTGCAGAGTGAATTTGTGTCAGTGGAGAAGGATGGAGTTTTGCGTAGTCACGTTAAGCAGACAAGGATGAAATGTGTCAAAAAAATGAATCTGTACCTGTACTTGCTTGTCAAAATTTTGTTTGACATCCTTAATGTCATCTATACCATTCTGCATTTTTAGCCCCGGGAGAGTGTAGTTTAACAAGTAATATATTGCAGTAATCATACTCGGTAAACAAAATTATATGTATATTGTAAAATTGTCCTTATAATTTTTGTATATTCCTTTCAGTTCGAAGTAAATGATCATTGTATAAAAATACATATTCAAACTCCGAAAATATTTTACCAGCATCAAATGTCAGGATCTTAATGATTTACCCAAGAAGGGATTTACCTATGTATGCACTGTTTGAGATCAAATACGAACCGCAATTTGTAATAATAAAATAAGAACAGTTTGTTTTCATAATCGGAATCTGTCAAAAAATTCCTTGATGTGTGTGATTAGGTCGCTATAGTCAATTTTTTTGACTCTGTCGGGTACAGTAATAAAACTATAAATGAACTATAAATATCGCAATTATGATAAAGCGGCATATCCTTTACTTTCTGCAGTATAATACTGTTTGACATCGGCCCATATTTTTGAGCCGCTCTATTCTTGCATTGAATCAAACGTCTACCAGGTATGTATAGGAAAATAGCCTTACAGTCCTTTAACATAAATAAATAGAGCGGCTCAAAAATATGGGCCGAAGCCAAACAGTATTATACTACAGAAAGTAAAGGATATGCTGCTTTATCATAATTGCGATATTTATAGTTCATTTATAGTTTTATTACTGTACCCGACAGAGTCAAAAAAATTGACTATATCTGATCGTGCGTTTTCGATTTCTCGCATTATTTATTCATTCATAGTTCAAACAATCATCAGAATCATTAAAAATATTTAATATATCCACTTTATTAATAATCTGCACTATGTAGAAATGTAATGTACTTACGAATAAACCCTTTATTCGCTACCTAACTAGCGAATAACTTATTCCGCGAATAACATGTTATTCTTTCGAGTAAATTTATTTGCAAGTGAAAAGACAACAAAAATATTTATCCGAAGGTTAAATTTATCTTTAGCTTTATTCGGAAGTGAAAATAGCGGCCCTTAGAGAATATAACTCAATTGTTTTCGGTACTTAACTGTCATTATTTAAACAATTTACGTGATACTTTCTAAATTGTGTAAAATTGCTATGGCTAATGGAGATTAAACATTTTTATTGTGTAAAAATGTATGTATTTGTCTAAAAAAGCAAATATTTTTCACTGTGTATTCTTGG
This sequence comes from Harpalus rufipes, assembly GCA_951394225.1. NCBI lineage: Eukaryota > Metazoa > Arthropoda > Insecta > Coleoptera > Carabidae > Harpalus > Harpalus rufipes. The sequence continues at coordinate 5,600,483 of OX596292.1, forward strand.
AGAATATAACTGAATTGTTTCGGCTATTTAACCGCCATTGTTTAAACAATTTACGTGATACTTTCTAAATTGTGTAAAAATGCTATGGCTAATGGGGATTAAACATTTTTATTGTGTAAAAATGTATGTATGTGTCTAAAAAAGCAAATATTTTTCACTGTGTATTCTTGGAGAATATAACTGAATTGTTTCGGCTATTTAACCGCCATTGTTTAAACAATTTACGTGATATTTTCTAAATGGCTAGGTATGCAGCGTCATAATGTTTATACATCGCCCTGTTCATTTCTTGTTTCGTTCAGTTTCATAATGTTCAAATCTTAACCATGAAGATCAACTTCGTGCGCTCACAATTTAAAAAGTACACTCTGCAGTACAAAGTTTAAACAAAAAATACTAACAATTCTACCTTTTCCGATTCAAAAGGTAATTTTCAGGTTCATTTTGTACTCCGAAGTAGACATGTGCGCCGCCGCGCCACGCCGCCGCCGCCGACATATTTTTCACCCCGCCGACGTTTCAACTATCTGTTGTACGACGCGCCGTCGTTGTTCTCGTCATTATAATATTATAAATGATTATATTTTCAGTAAATACATTCATATTAATCGTAAATATTAATGTACAGAAATATTTTTTCTTGTGATTTCCAAGACTACTTACTGCTTTCCTGATCTGTCATCTGTACTGTACACGCAGTGTTCCCAAATCGTAGGATTTTTAAGTATTACCAGGAATTGAGGGATTTTTTTCAATTTTGTGGTAATTTTCTTATATATAAAATTTGGAAAATATTTAAACATTCGCCATGCAAAAATCGTTCTGGTATAATATAGTAATCTCCTATACCGACGTAGTGACTTTAACTGCTGCATATTTAATGTGGGCCCCGATCACATTCAAAAACATGCTAAAAGTATGTATTCACTTATAAATAAATAGTAGATGAAGACCAGAGACTAAAAAATTGTTTTTTTTAGAATTACTATTTGTTTTTTATTTGCTAGAATTATTGTTTATGTATTTGTTATATGTAATCAATTAGTAGTGAAAATATTTGAATTTTGTTAGAGTGTTTGGAGGGATAAATCACTTTTAAAGTTTGGGAGGGAACACTGACTGTACATATACAATGACAACTTAATTAACAGATCAACAAATTCGTGCCAAACATCTTCAGTAGTTCATAAAATGGAAAACTGTGTAAAGGAATATATCAAAAATATATATTTTACCAAACCAAAATCAGAAGAACATTTCAAGTTAATATAAAAGTATGATTTGAGAACACTTTGTTTATTTACATTTAAACAAAAATAATAACGAAGTTCCCATTGCCATTAATACAGAACGAGTGTATTATAAAAAATGTTTAGAAACGAAGTTCATTACCGCCACTCTCCGTAAACTAAATTATATTCATACACGATAATTGATATTTGTAAAGAAAAAATGTGGTATGTGATATAATTTACACTAGTGCGCTAAATTATTTACATAATTCTCACCTATTTCATTTTAAGTTTACGTTTTATGTAGGTATGATTGAGTAAATCATTCCAGTTTTTGTATTAAAACGCTGCCGATATATCAAGTACGCCGCCGCCGTCAAAAAATAAAGCACATACGCCGGCGCGCCGCCGCCGCCGCTATTTTTTTAACAATTCGCCGCCGCCGCCTTGACCCTCGTCGGCGCACAGGTCTACTCCGAAGTGTTCTTTTTAAATTGTAAGCGCGCGAAGTTCATCTGCGCCAACTTCGTGGTCAAGGTTTGAACGTTATGAAACCGAATGAAACAAGCAATGAGCAGGGCGATGTATGAACATTAGGACGAACGTGTGTTCCCTTCTAAATTGTTTAAAAATACTATAATAGGGATTTTAATAAAGAAATATTTAATATTTATACAGATGTACTATTAAAAATTACTTTGCTGCACGCAAAACACATCATCTTTATAATAGACTACCTGAAATTTAACACCTTTAGAACTAAAGAAATTCAAAATCATCAAAAAACTACTTTTATACTCATAATATGAATATCTTGACATGAAACATACTTTATTTACAATTTATTGTTATATTCTACTCGTATTTCTTTGACGTCCTATAAACAATATGTATTGTAAAATAGTCAATAAAAATTATTATTATTATCAGTTCAATAATTTGCATTTTTTTAAATATAATTTTGATATTCACAAAATTGTTAACAAATTTTAATAAATAGATATTACTGAATAGGTATTAGATAATATAAAAACATTATAATTCATAGTCATGGATTATTTACTATAAATTTCAGCGACAGCGACACATGAATTCTAGTTTCTGTACCTGCGCAAACTGTACAGCGCAATTAGTCTCCGCCCAGTAATTTAATTTTCATCTGTGCGGCATACGCAGTGTACTGAGCTGTCTTCCACTGTCGGACATACTCGCATAGATGATCGGGTACATTCGTGATTAATAATTTGCGGCAATATTTAAAACAAAATTTTCTACGAGTAAAATAATTATATGTCGGCATACAATTTGGCGGAGTATTTTACAACAGAAAACAAAGCTCTGTTATAAGGAACGTTAAATTCACAAATTTATGGCTTAGAATGCTCTAAACTTTTCTAATACGCATTTTACAATATCTATTTTATTAGAATTAGTTAACAATTCACACATGTTAACACTAAACTATTTAATCCATCAGACCACTATGAATTGTTATTACTGTTGCTATTAATAAGGTATTGTTTTATGGGGTCTCGTGGCCGTGTGCCTGAGCGTCTGGTCCCGAATCTAGGGGACCCGGGTTCGATCCCGACCGACGCCAAAAATTACATCGCATTTTAATGGCACAAAATTGACCCCTGTGGCGTACTCTCCACGCCAGTAATGAGTGCCCGTGAGGTGACGCCTGGTAAGCGCCCGCACGGTACAAATATTCCATCATTACCGATATTTGTGTATGAAGCAGATTGGCACACCCAGCAATGGGTAATATGCCGTGATGAAATATTTATTTATTTATTTATTATTTGTTTTAGTTGTTATGGTTGTGTAAATTCAAATATAAGTAAATAAATGTATTAATGGTTAAAATATATATATATATATACAAAGCGTAATTGGGCAGTAAAAATAACCGTTTGTTAATATTTATTGTAAAATAACAATTCAAAACAGCGCATATTAAAGGAATACTGTTATATTCCTCTAATATGGGTTTAAGAGAATTGTAGCATTATTTATAGTAGAATAACAAGTGCCATTTGTTTATTATTATTTTAGTATAACTACACTTAAATTATAGCATATTTGTCATAACCACACCCTGCACACTGGTTTATTTCACTACTTAATGAAAACTAATCGATCAATTTGTTTAAAAATTCCTAATCATGGTTAAAAATATCTGTATAATGCGTGATTGGGCAATAATAATAACCATTTGATAATATTTTTTTGTAAAATAACATTTCATTCATACAAATGATAACTGACAACACTCATCATAAGAAAAAGAGTAATGAAATGTACAAATTATGGTTTAAAAGTTTCATATATATCTAATGTAAATATAAAATTATTAATTTGTTATTTATTATTTCATAAATATTTAGTATTTATTATAATCTATTGTACACATGTGTTGTTTTTGATGCGACTACTAACTTAAAATTTAAACAGAATTGCGCCACAACCGCTGTATTCTTAGATGGAGGGGACAATGTTGGTCATGTGCAGTAAAACCTATACTACTGGTTTAACAACAACTACAGCTTCCTGTACAGAGTAGTAGATGCCCGGAAAATACGTAACACATTGCAAGTTTTGTAAGTGTGTTTCATCAAGCCTACTTGATACGAATTCAAGTAACAACTCTACAAATAGTTTTTGTAGAGTTAAAACAGTATTCTTCTACTATTCACGATTTTACATATAAACAATGTCAGGGTAAGTAATGCGCATTATATTAACGTGATTCCTCGAAGTGATTATGCCAGCGAGATCTTGCATAGTCGCATCGACTGTATGACCAAGTCCAAGTAGATCAAGGACAAGTTCATTTATTTATACAATGTACCGTAAATATCAAATCATAACCAACATCTTGTTTGTTGTTCCGAAAATATAAATTTTCTGAAAAAATTATATTTACGGAACACGGTTACTGAAATATGGTTACTGATTTTGCTAACCAAATCAACAATCAACCGAGCTTGAGACTTGGTTGTTTTGTGGTTATTACCCCCTCTCCACTTGCATTCTGATGCGCAATGACAACCAGTTGTATTTTTTTGGCAAGTTTGTTTTGATTCATTTATAAAGCAATAAATATATACGTATCTTTATAAAACTTCAGAATGGTGTGTATTTATATTATTCATTACATGCTTTATAATTAACCTTATTCATTATCATTTCAGGAAAATAATAACTCTTTAATAATTTGTCGCTGCATTATACTAATTATGTACAACAGGCCTCAAATTCACAAAATGTGTTAATGTAATACTGTCAAATGTCAACTGTCATCTGCCACATCTGTCTGCTTAACGTAGCAGTTCAATCTCAAGGTCAAATCGTTCCGCAAACAATATTCATAATTCAGTAACCATTGGTTAACCGAAAATAAACGTAAAAAATTCTTGGTTACGATTAAATATTTACGGTACATAGTATTGAATTTAAAACATTAAGGGCCAGTTTTACAATCGCTGGTTAGAATATTAACTGTAGGTACAATAGGGTAGGAATAAATAAGGAGGGAGCCAGGGATCATCCAGCAGTGGCATCCGGAGTACATTTTTGTGGCATTACGGCATTTTTCAGCAGTAATTGGCATGATTAAGCATTATTAGCAATATAGGAATTATTAAGCATTTTTGGGCACTTTTAGGCATTTTTAAGGTAGTAAAAGGCATTATTGGCAGTAAAACAGCATGTTATTCTGCGCATATTAGCGGATAAAGTCTGTTCAGTTCAATTGTAAAATTATTTTTAATTACTTTTATTGTAAAACTATTACAATTTATTATAATCGTATGTTTTATGGAGGTAAACAGATAAGGCAACGGGATATGCGGTATGTGACCAAATTTTGTTTATATATTTAAATATTAGACAAAAAATTAAAATATCGTCTGTATTGGTTAGGTGGAAGAGCAGCCTTAGGCTGAACCTCGCCGTTGATATATGTCAATAAAGTAAATTTATTATTATTATTATTTTTGAATCAATAATTTGTATTTCACGAGAAATAAGTTCGGAGGCGGATTATAGTAACGTAACTATGGCTCGAGCTTGGTAAGCAGTATGATAGCGGGAGAAATATAGTCAGTCCATACTAACGTCACTTCTCCAAAACATTCATTTGCATTATTATTACGAAATAATAGTTAATTTTTACATTCCGTCACCTTTAGGTAAGGAAGGTATTGTCTTTGGTCAAAAAATTCAATGATGAGTTTTTACTGAATAAGCATGTTTTAGGGTCCCTATAATACGATTTTACCATTTTTACGATGATGTCTGTATGTATGTATGTGTCTGTGTCTGTTTTTCGTATTCGTCAAGTTTACATCCAGAAGAACAAGTGATTAGATTTTGGTTATAATTGGTGAACCGGAAGTAGCTTCATTTGAAAATTTAACAGAAATTTGATTTATTGACATTTAATATTATTATAACTTAAAGAATATATTATTCTCTATACGATTTGATTACATTTTATACTTCATATTCAATAGAAACAGAGTTAAAGAATTTTAAAGAAATTAAATTTTATAATTCAGCCAGCTATGCTAAACATGGAAACTGCTAATATATTCATATAATTCAAATTGACAGATGTCAGTATGAATAAAAAGTAAATTAATGTGGTAGAGATGAGGATGTTGAAGTAGATGTTGGGGAACACACGGAAAGATACGGTAATAAAATAACTCTAGTGTTACAATTTTCTAGAAAGATACAAGAAAGACGATTACATTGGTTTGAACATGTCATGAGGAGAATTGAAGAATTATATTTGAACAAGAATGAGTAGTTTAATAATGGGAGGTTGAAGAAGCAGAGAAAGACCAAAGATAAGATGGAAGGACTATATTGCGGAAGACTTGAGAGAAAAAGAACCGAATGAGAACGACACGCAAAAATATCGACTCCTAACGAATGGGAAAAGCTAAAGAGGAAGAAGATGTTAGTGGTAAGTGCAATTTGAATAGTTTGTTTATGAAATAATTTTACTGGAAATTTAGAATCTTTTCCAAGAAAAATTATGTATGGAATTTATACATTATACACAGGATTGACGGAAGGTATTGTGCTGGCCACAACAGATTTTTATTATTATAATGAAAATTCATATTTTTACTCATATTTCTTATAAGTTATCTTTATGTTACAGACAGGTTTGTCAGTCGGATTACTTGGAGAACACCGGAGAAATATTTAAAGCACATTTGGAAAATTTTACCTTGCCAGAAGAAAAAATATATAATAGATGCAAAAAAAGTCTGCCCCAATTATCTAGACGGACATCTGCCCAAATAAAACCATGGATTAATAACGAGAATAATAGGAGATTAGGAGAAAATTCTCATAATATGTCCAAAATTAAGTGGTATATCATTGGGATCTCGGAAACTATAAGAGCTACGAGGTCGGTTAAATGGGCAATGTTGTGCATGTTTGAGTGTTCATTCAGATTCCTTTGAGAAAAAAATATTTTTTCTCTCCCAATAGTGTATGGGTTATTATTGTGTTTCGCCCCTAAAATCTTAATTTTTTCGTCATTTTTCATTACATTTCGCGTTTTTATGCCAAAAATGTAAGTAGTTTTTCAAAATAGTATTTTATTTTCCTTAAGCTATTTCATACATATCCTGTTCATAATTTAATTTTGTTTCCATACTTTATTGACTAGGTATCTGACATAAAAAAATTGTTTTTTAAACACATGATTTTTATTGACCATAATATTTTTAGTTACAATAAAATAATTTATTTACTTAAAATAATTTATATGACATAAATATTACAGATGCTTTCAAAAAAACGCGAAATGTAGTGAAAAATAACGAAAAAATAAAGATTTTAGTGACAAAACAAAAGTAAAACACAATAATCCTTGCACCATTGGAAAGAAGTACCTATTTTTTTTAAACAAAAATCCAATATGGTACCCATTTACATAAGAAAGTTGCTATTAATATCTTGGAAGCCTCCATCTTAAATTTGATTCTAACATCATTTTTAAGTTTGCCTTATTAAATCATGTAACTTTTACATGATTTTTTTTATATCATTTATAATTATGGAGTTATTTGACATTTATTAAAATCGAGATTTTCAGTTTTGTTAATAACTTTGAAACTGTTCGAGTTTTTAATTTTTTTTCAGCGGAATCTGAGTGTGCCCTCAAAACTGCACAACATTGCCCTTTTAACTGATCTCTTAGCTCTTATAGTTCCCGAGATCCCAATGGTATGCCACTTAATGTGGGATACCCTGTATACCTTTCGTAGACATGTAATAGACATGTTTATCACTTAACATTGTTTATTTTTGTTGTATTAATCTTATATTTATTATTTGTAATATCTAATTTCTAAAAAAATCATCCTGGTAATTTATTTTTTTGTATTTCTTTGTATGTATGGTTGGGTGGAAGAACACATTTGACTGAACCCCGCCTTTGGCTATGGTCAATAAAGATTGTTGTTATTATTAATAATTTTTCATTCTCAACTCAGTCCAATGTAATTCCAATTAAAAATTATGTAATGAAAAGATCAATTTTGAAAAATATGTGTTTTGTAAATATCACGTGACAAATTGCGTGTGTTTTTATATAATTTAGCAAATGATTTTTATTATTGGTAATTTAGAATAATTTTTCATAAATCAATTGTAATTCAATTACTACATACATTTCTGATTAAATTTTTGTTTAAAAATAAATATTTTTGATGTATTTACTTGTTTTATAACTAAAATATTAAAACTATTTTAGTACATAATTTACAATTGACGTGTTTTCAATTCGACGTTTAATTTTTTGTATTTAAAGTGACTACAAATATAAATTATAGATTCCTATAATACCGACACTACATTGACATCTATTGATATTGCTATACACTAAATTGTGCTTCAAAAGTGCGTATACTGCACCACTTGTAAAAATGATTATAACATTTTAATAAACTAATTAAGAAAAAAATAAAAAAATAGGGGTATTTTATTTTTTTATTTTCCGTCTATTTCTTTATATAAAATTAAAGTATATCTTTGAGCTTCAAAAGTCGGTGCTTCGAAAATGACCTGTTACATGTATATATATATATATATATATATATATATATATATATATATATATATATATATATATATATATATATATATATATGTCGGAGACTCGGGTCGGGATTCATTTTGGGCTGTGAAGAAGACATTGTTTATTTTATTTTAATTATCAATGTTCTTTTAATTAGCACACTAATTTAATACTCTTACACACATTTACTTTAAACAAACACACAAATACGATCTATAACGAGTAAAAAATAACAATAACTAATAATACGAATAACACAAATAATAATAAGAGTAAAATAATAAAATAATCAAAGAGTTCAAGAACTAGCGATCCAACCCCAACACTTCCCCGAGTTCAATCAACTTGTCCCAATCACTGCCTCAACTGTATTGTTCTCATTGCCTTTGACCTGTTGGTTTTGTTTCGCTCGCACATGACTGCGGGGAAGTACCGTCTTCAAAAAATAAGACGCGTGTACGCATTCTTGACTCAGAAGCAGTGTTGCCAGATCTACAGATTTGTCTGTAGATCTACAGATTTTCAAGCTGATCTACAGACCTACAGATTATTTAAAAATATCTACAGACTTTTTGCTATTTTAAATTATAGTACATTCAAAAATTTTGAAGCATGTTTTAGTTTTTGATATGTTGCATGTAAAGCCTTAAGTTGATAAAATAGTTCGCTGCGCTGTTTTCTTTCGCTTAACTTTTTTCATAAAAGATGTCGCAGTAGTCGTATACTTTTAAACAACACGTGGCACCTGGCCGCTGTACTGGGAATACTGGGATTCCCTTGTTCTAGTCGTGAGAAATTTTATAACCTAAGTCGGTTTCTGTGTTGATTTGTGAACAATAATTGGTATTTTAAGAACAAAATAATTAATAGATGACAAAAAAAAATTGATATTAAAATAATTATAGATGCTATGTTACAAAAATGAAAGCAAGCAATTTATACAAATAAATTGTATGTCACATTATAAAATAACACATAGCTTAGTGACAATGTCAATCGAATGCGGGCACCGAACTTCAGTTGGGAGCCGTAACTGTCAAATATGGGCACAGTAATTTAAAAAATAAGAAAATTAGAAAGAATATGAACATTTATTTCTTCATAATGGGAGAAGAAACATTTTAAACAGTTGGTTAAATTTTTTTCACATAGTTTTAAAATTTTAATGGTAATTACAGCACCCAACTGAAGTTCGCTTGCCGCACTCGATAATAAATACTTATAATTGTAGATATTTGATATACATATGTACATTGTATATAATTTTACATTGTATTATAGAGAATTATAAAGGCTTATAATGAACTGTAGATAAAGTTGCGTACCAGTAGTTTTTGTTCTACAGATTTTCTACAGACATTTTACACTAAAATTCCAGACTTTTATTTTTCGCATCTGGCAACACTGCTCAGAAGTCGGGGAATCCCCTACGAGTATCGCCGCCGCCGACATATATGAAGATTAAAGCTGGATTCAGAGATTGCGTAGTAAGCACGGCATAGGAATACACAGCACAGGAAAACATAGAAACTTAAAACCAATTCAGAGATTGTGCAGAAAACATAGAACTTTTGTATGTAGATAACTTCATGTCAGTATTTGTTGCTGATTTCACAAGTTTTATGTAGCTGTCACTTCTTGAATAATTATAATAAACACAACTGTAATACAAAATAACTTAAAAGTTGTCTTAGCCAAACTTCAAAATAAATGTCAGCAAGTTGTCAACAGTAACGCGCTGTAGTAGTAGGCGTGGTGTAACTACGGATACTCACGAAACATAGCGCACATGGCCGAACATGGCAAAACATAGCTTCGAAATAAAATATGACCAATTCCCCATGTTATGCTGTGTTGTGCTATGCTATGTCTGTAACTCTGAATCAGTACACGCTTTTCCGTATGTTCATTTTCTATGTTTTTCTGTGCTATTCTATGCTATGTTTACTACGCAATCTCTGAATCCAGCTTAAGTTTAAATAAAACACAGTAACTTTGTTCTTTGAATCTAGTCTTAAAATTCCGACCAGTCTGACCAATATACACTCCTTTACAATCTTTACATTTTAGTTTGTATACACCAGATTTTTCTAAAGCATTTTTACAATCTTATCTTATATATATATATATATATATATATATATATATATATATATATATATATATATATATATATATATATATATATATATATATATATATATATATTTATATATATATATATATATATATATATATATATATATATTGTAACTTGAGAACCACTGGTTTAAAAAAATATTTTTTTCTCTAATGAGATGTCCCCCTTGGTCTTTCATAAGATTGTCTTATAGTATGTTATTGTGCATCTTTAATAATATAGAAATTATTAGAGCTGTTACGCCCTATGTATACGAGGTTTGTTAAAAAAAGGTGCCTATTTTTCTCGAAAAATATTTATTTATTCATCAATATTTATTTTGTCCCCTCAAAGTAATGCCCCTAGATATACACTTGTTCCAGCGCTTTTTCCAATCCTCGAAGCATATCTGATACTTGGCAAAACATTCATGGGTCTTTTCAATTTTGGGAACAGAAAAAAGTCGCAAGGGGGTAAGTCCGGTAAATGCGGTGGCTGAGGCGTGATTACGGTGTTGTTTTTGGCCAAAAAATCACGAACAAGCAACGATGTGTGAGCACGTGTATTATCGTGATGCAAAAGCTATGAAATGTTTTGCCACAAATCCGGGCGTTTTCTTCGTATTGTTTCACGCAAACGGCGCATAACTTGATAAATGAATAATAATCCTTATTGACCGTACGATCTTTTAACAAGAACTCATGATGCACCACGCCATTGTAATCGAAGAAAACAGTGAGCAAAACCTTCACATTTGACCGAACTTGGCGTGCTTTTTCCGGCCTTCTGTGAAGAGCTTGTACCACTTATAAACAGTTTTTTGCTCAAAGTAGACTCGCCAAATGTCACAGTCAACATTTCAAGTGCGTTGGAGCACTTAATTTTTTATTTCACACAAAATTTAATACAGATTTTTTGATCCATTTTTTTCGATTGCAAAAGGTCGCCAAGCACACCAAAATAGGTCTAACCTTTATATCTGTCATAAACAAACTACAAATGCAAAATGGCTGATCATGTCAACATATGTTGGGAACATGTGTACCAACGTAACAAACAAAAAAAAATTGATAATGTTATAAACGTAGTCCGCGAAATTTGAAAAGTCACCTTTTTTAACACACCTCGTACATGTCTGTCAATTTGATTTCCGTACAAAGAAACATTCATTTGGCGTCTATGAGAAATACTGGTCGTAGGAGCCTAATGTTCCTGTATATAGAACATTTTGCCCTACCTTGTAATGTGGACATAAAGATATTTCGAAAAAATTATATTTAAAGAAAACGATATACACGAACAATTAGACGTCCGTACTTTATTCGCAGGTATTTGGCGCCCCGCGTATATTTTTTTCCATATTACCGACAATTTGGCATCCAAAATAAATATATGTTTACAAAAGGCTATCGATTGGACATCCTGCACTGTTGCCATATACTGTTTGCTACGGTACCAACATAGAATACGAACATACTCGTCTAACATGGGATCATAATTTTTCTTCGTTATATTTTTACCAAATATTTTGAAAAGTAATTGTTCAATATGATTTACATGCCATTCTTCAATTAAATAAAACAAAATTCATTCTTCATATTCAATAAAATGGGACTGCTTAAACTGGAAAATTAAGGGCGGTAAGTGCTTTCGACTGGGTGATGTTGATTATACATCTGATATTAAATACCGAAGTCATGAAAAATATTATATTGTGATGCAAGTGTAGTAAGTGAATCTTTAATGTAAGTGTGACGAGCTTAAAATCATGACACAAAGCGTAGTGTTTTTTACGGTACTAATGCTTTACGCTTATACGCCATTTTCTTATCCTGATTTTTGAATCCAAACAATAATTTAATCACTCTAATAATTATTTTACATCTGTCAAACTGAAACACTCGAAAATCGAGATTTTTTATTTTACTTTCCGTGGCATATTGAAAGTTACTTAAAAATTATTAAAATTATTTAGCATTTCTCAAGATATATAATTACGGCCGATATTTCAATCTCCTAACAACTATTTGGTAAACAAATTTATTAGGTAGATTTATTAGGAAGATGACAAATTTCGGTACTTCAATGTAAAGTTGCTAGGCAAATTGTTATTAGATACTTTTTTAGAATCTAGTTGTAAAAAAATAGAATATATCAAAATATGACATGACACTGACATTTTTGTGACAGAAATATAAATAAGATATGTTTTTATAAGTCACTTCGTAAAAAATAAGGACAAGAAAGAACTGTAATTTTTTCCACGGCTGAAGTTCGGATATTAAAGGGGCGTTTGAGTCGTGCAAATTGCATAAGCAAAAAAATATTTTTTTGGGACCGATGTTTTAGTTTTCTGTTTGAAGAATAAGCAATAAAACTAAGAATTATTCAATTATATTGTTGTCTTTACTTCTTGAATGATTTTGTTGAAGAAATGCAACGCACATAGGAGAAAATATGTGAAATGTGACTTAAGAGTTGATATTATGAAACAAAAACACATTCATGTAATAGCAAACACGAAAATATAGAGTAATATGCGATTTTCATAATAGATATTTTTGTATATTTGCTAAAAAGGTGTACCATAAATAAAACTAAAACCGGCGATTTTAATGGCGGATTCTTAAGAAATAGTTCAACGTTCGTTTCATAGATGCCAACAGCGTAGAAGTGTCGGAAAAGTAGTTTAAATATTTGAAAATTGACCTTCAAGGTTTTGCATTTCTACCTGGCATTTAGAAGAATTAAATTTTTCACTCAGTTGGCACTTGGAACATAATTTTCATAGGCATCATCACTGTGAATATGTGAAAGGAAAATAATTTGTCCAAAAGTAATTATTATTGGGCAATAAAAATAATTTATGTTTTATTTCGCTCTCTTAATCGTTTTGCTTCAGTAATGTAATCGGGATCTTTACATTTTTGATTTTTAAATCTGTTACCCATTACAATTTCTGGCAAAACACATTGTACTTTATAATCGATTTTATATAGTATTTTAAAGTAAAAATAAATATCACGGCAAACAAACAACACTTCGTTCCCCAACAACCTGGAAGATGATAGAGAAATGAAAGTGAATTTTTTGGATGTGTGGATGTATGTGTATGTGTATGTAGGTATGTAGGATGTTGGAAGGACGATTACTCAAAAACTATAAGACTTTATATTTGTTTAACTACGTATTTTCTAATCGGACATTCATGGGAAGATCTGAAAAGGCTTTGGTAGCAATTGGACAAACAGAAGAAGATTCTTGAAAAAAAATCTTCTAAATATAATTTTTTGAATTTTTTTTTTTTTTGGTAATATTAAAAAAAAAAAATTCTCTATCTGATACAATAAAATATTTAATTATATATTCTATAGATTTTAGAGATAAAAGAAATATAATATATAAAATAATCTGTTGTAATAAATTTTACAGCCGAAAGAATGCCATGGAAAATAGTTGAAAAATTAATATGTTTGTAATTGACAGATAAATGACAGTGTCAGAAATCCGAAGACATTACTGAAGTTTTTTTCTGGGAAGTACATACATTATATTATTTCTTATTGTATTACTAGTTAAATATTTATTATTATAGGTATATTACACACACCCTTCATAAATACTGTTACTCCTAAAAATAAATTGGAAACATCTCGAAAAATTAGAAGAGTAGGACAAAATATCTTCATAGACTGAATTTATATATAAAAAATGTAAATGTAAAGAATAGATATAAGCAATAATACAGCTCGAAGGAAGACGATATTTAAATGTTATAAACACAAGATGAAAGTGAAGATGGTCTCCACTCTGCAGCGTAAAATACAGAAAAATTGTATCTCATCGAAATAATGAGTAATGAAAGAAAAATGTACTTGGAGAATCTCTTAATTCTTGATCTGTGACTATTATGGAGGTGATAAGTATCATCATAGACTTATATGAATATATTATTTGTATTTCCAAAAAGATTCTTTGCTTTATGCATACAGCCAGGTAAAATATACGGCTACTATGTCTTCGGATCCCACCCTGGTGTGTCCAACACTTTACCTGCCGTTATTTTTTCTTTTATTATTCATATGTAGGTATTTTATATAGAATTCACATTAAAAGTTTGTTACAAAAGATTATAATTTTTTTTACTGCACGAATATATTATTTAAATTGCAGTTGACACTGAAATTGACACTGAGCATTGCCAAATAAATTCACAAATAGTTATCTGACGAATAAATTTGATTCATCGATTAGTCAAAGTTTCGTTTCACCAACTAAAATCGTTGAAAAGATAGTTAATCCTAGAATATTATTTTTTTAGCATTGTAAAAGGATAAATTTTACATTTACATATATATCATTATTATAAATTTCAATACAAAAACATTTAATTTTTGAACAAATACACAAAAATATCGCAAAGTTATGAAATATGAAAAGGTAAATTGTGCGAAAGCCCTAATAGGATTATTGTAACTGTAATTAATCCCATCATAACCCACCTATAGTGCAGGAGGAACCGATGCTTGTGTATTATATAAAATAGAATTATCAAAAATTCCGCTAATTTTTAGGTTTATTTTCTTGTGTTACCGAAATACTACAATAACAATACACGACAGATGCATTGCCTACAGAAATACCACATTATAAAATAGTGCCGCTAGATTATAGAAAAAATACTAAAATATTAATTATAATCCTTGGTTTGTCAGTCTTTCTTCAGAGATATGTCTGTATTTGAATTTACATAAATAAAAAATTCTAGCTGTAACAAATTAAAATTAAAATATAATAATAATGATATTTATTTTCTATATAATTATCAGAATTTTTTAAAAGAAAAAAAATACTCTTATTTATATATGAATAAAAAAAGCTTGAAATCAAATTACGTATAAAAGTTTCATACGCATATTATGGAAGCATACATTAAAAGTTAAAAGCGGAATACAAGAGAAATGAATGGTTTGCTGTTGCTGTGTCTCTTGTTATAAAAGCTTTTATTTACCAGTTATAAAACCTCAGGCTCTGGGCAAAAGTTGACCTGAAGAGTTTCTATCTTTCTGTTTACATTCATCTCAGGCACGAACCAAAGTACAGACCAGAACCATCCCATTTCCCTCTGTTGATTAATTTTATAAGAAGAATAAAATAGTTCATGACCTAGCCGATATTATTTCATGTCGCTTTTTCGAAACCCCCCCTTAACCGATATTAACCAGATCGCCCCCATCGCTTAAAATTATTTCATTGCATCTTTCACCAACCCCAAACCGCATACATAACCGAGAATTTTGAAAAATATTAGTATCATGGTTCGATACTGGCCATCGTACGACCATATCTGTAATTTTGTAATCAACATTGCAGAGACATTGTACATTTAAAGAGACTTTCTTGATAATTTTTCTTGCTGTGGATAACCCAAAAATCTCCAAAAGGATATTTTTTTATATAATTACACGTATATAATATGTCTGAATGACTGACTGGTCGCAAAACTGGAGACTCGGGTTCGATCCCGACAGACGCATATATTATTTCTAATTTTAACAGGCACAAAAGTGACAACCCGTGGTGCATTCTCCGCCCAGAAATGACTGCCCGTGAGGTGTCGCCCGGTAAACAACCCACATGGTACGAATAAGTCATCATTAAAGCTAGGATTTATATGCAAGGAAAATAGGAAGAATATGCGTATATATATGCAGGCTTTTATTGGAAAATATGCAGTTAGGTGTCCAATATATGCAAAATACGCAGTATAATAATACAAAAAAATATAGCAAAAAAATACTCACCCATCTACATATCAGTTATAATATCTACGTAAAGTTTAAATACAGTATAGAATTATTTTTATTATGTAAAATACAACATCAGATTTTTTTTAGTGATTTTATGTTTCTTTTAATTATCAAGCTTATTTTAGGCTTATTTTTTTGTTTTAGAGCTACAAATGTCTTTTTTAACAATTTTTGTTGTCTGTAGCAACTGGACAAATATTGTTCCCTAAAATATTGTTTTCCTTTTATATATTTAATATCTCCAAGACTTAAACTAATAGCCACTGACCTAGTGCCAATACTTACACATGCACCCCGAATTGGGTCACATACTTGCACTCTGGGATTCCCCTATATGAGTTGCTGTCTTATAGTGTTCTATTCTTGTGTGTATTCGGTTTATATCTTTAATTTATATAAAATGTCTAAAAGACACCTAGAAGCTTTAAGAATATGACATTTTGTAAAGTTGGTAAAATCTAGTGACGTTTTACCCAACCGTCACAAAATTGGTAGCACTGTTTTGGTGGGAAATTTAAAATATATTACTACCTAACCTTACGTGTTGAAATAAAAATAAACTAATCCGGAACAAATGCAATTCAATATAGATGGATTTAATATATCGCCTGACTATATTTTTTTATTGAAATAAAAAAAAATACAAAACATATATTGCATAATCTTACATTAAGATTAAATACGCATAGTGATTTTTAGCATTGAGAATACTTTAATCCTCGCAGCGGACATCGGCGATTCCCAAATTCTAATAAAAAGAATGCCTGTTATCCTTCCTAAAACACCTTGTTCTACCAACTTCACGCTTTATATAGCACCACGAACAAACAAGTAATGATCCCCATTTACATCAATCTGTCACTTAAATAACATCACAATATTAAATAGCAGATACATTCTAATTAGTAATTATTAAATTAGCTAACATTAGGCCAGACTGACATGCGTTCGTCCTCGGACACTCCATATACCTACATTTTTTATCTATTTCTCCAAAAATCCTGAAACATAATAACTATTGGAACATCGTCACTGGTTCCACTTTCAATGTTAATCACTATCCAAATAATAGACTGGCCAAGTCTATCATGTAAACATGAACTAACAATTTCTTAAAATACGCATTCCGGATTGATCAGCTTTGGAATCGTATCGGCATCATTTAAGATTAACGTTTTCTTGAATCATCACTAATTGAGCTGGAACATATTGTCTACCAGCTAGTCCAATGTTGAAGTCCGTTAAATTAGGGACGCTGTATCGGTCGGGAATCGTCTGAGCGTTCAATCTTCTAAAATCCCCGCAGGGTCTTATGTTCCCATCTTTCTTGTCAACCACATGAAGAGCAGTGGCCTATGAACTGTTTAAAGGTCGACAGATCACTTCGGCCATCATTCGCCTAAATTCTTCTTTTACTGCGTGGTATCTAATGATGTGCTGACCGACGAGCCTTGGCTATCACAGGTCTGCCAGTTGTCTCGATGACGTGTTCCACCAAATGTGGCACTCGTTCTATAACTCGCAGAGGTCGTTTCATGCCAGGAAACTCTCGAAGAATTTCTTCGTAAGGGCTAGATACTGCACAGTGCAAACTGTAGAAGTTGTAAGGTCTCGCCACTCTTTACATCTCGTTGACAAGCCTGTTTTACCGTCAATCAATCCACGCCCTTTGTGGTCTACGATCAACTCATGGTGAGCTAAGAAGTCTGCCCCAATAATGGGGTTTCCAGTGTGTGCGACGATAAATTCCCAAAGAAATGGTCTGTGTAACCCTAGGTTAACTGACTGATGTAGGCTTGCGTAGTTTTTTTATGACTGAATCATTTGCTGCGTAAAGGACAGTATCATTGGGCGAATTTCTCTTCTCTATATTCTGAGTCCGTGGTACAACAGAGACAGCTGCCCCTGTATCTATTAGGTAGTTTAACCCTGTCGTGTTGTTTCTGACGAAGAGGTGGGAAAGTAACCCGACAATGCTTTCTGCCACTGTCAGTCACTTTCGGTAATAGTTTCCCTTCTCTGGCCATGTGCAAGGCGCGCTACATTTGGTTGCTTCTTTACCAAACTTCTTGTGGTAGAAGCAAAAATTGGTTATTCCTCGAGAACGAGATCTACCGTGTCTCCTGCGGCTGCTTTGTCTAATTTTAAGTTAGCTACCTCTGACCTTAGTTTCTTGATTTCTTCCAACAAGCTGTCAAATGCTGGCGGTGCGGAATTTACGGGGCAAAGGAGTGGTCTGTCAATCTCAGCTACCTTGTGTGCAACAATTGCTAGCTGCTCTGTATCTGAGTGGCTGGTAGCCAGGAGGACTTCTCGCATCCTACTGGGAAGTGTCCTTATCCAAAGAGTTCGGATAACATCCTCAGATTTGCAACAACTAATTGAAACATTGCTGCACGGGAAGTAAACTCGACTCAATGCGAACACTGCTTCAAGTTGGAGAAACCAGATAGCAGGATCTGCCTTCCAAAATGGAGGAGTCCGGACGGCCGGACCGACACTTCCCAGGAACTTAAAGATAAGTGAATTCCGCCGACGAATACTAGGTCACTCGCGTATCACGTCGTGGTCACCAATGTTAGGAAGAAATTACAAGTGGAATATTCAAAGAAATAAATACAGAAGAACATAAACTATTTGATAATAATAAATCTAACTGTTAAAAGTACAACTTGTCAGAATATCAAAAAATCAATAATAATCATAATATCCGTAGCAACCAATCCGCTTGATCATGGAGGATGTTTGAGTCTAGGTGGAGTTAATCTAGTAACCGCTACAATATCATTTGCCTAGCTGAACGTTCACTGGTCTATCTTTTGCCAAGCTAAACCAAACTGTATACCTTCATATCTATTAACGTTCGGTCTTCTACTTACTTTAGCTACATGTTGCTGTGAATGGCGTAAATGTTCAACACATACAACTCCTTCGTATGGCACTCTAGTTGCATCAGAATACTGTTCGTCCCTTATTCTGTATCTGTCGTTTCACAATACTTCGACTATACGGCATGGCCCTTTGTACTTCTCCCAAGTTTTTTACTTAGACTTTCCCCTCTAGCATGCGTAGAAATTTTGTTTAAAACTTCAACGCCCACTTTGAATATAAGAGCTTCGCAGCGTTCCTTGTTGAAATATTGATTTTGCTTTTCCCTGTTATCTTCTAGTCTTTGGTGTACGTCTTCACGTAATTTAGTTACATCGACGAGTTTTTCGTCTTCTGATTCGGTTGCAAATCAACCACTGTCAACAATCAGATAACCGAACATGATTTCGGCTGGACTGGTCTTAATTGTTTTATGTATTGTACTGTTGATACCTTTCTGGGTAGCTTCCATATTCGTATCCTACTTGTACGTTGATACTTAAGAGCATTGTGTATACTTTGCTCTAGTACTGCGCTCGAAAGTCGTCGAAATATCCTCGAGGTTGGGAAAATGACACTAAAGGCTAGAAATTAGCATAATATATTGAAAAATTTCTGCTACGTCGAAATATGAAAAAAAAAAATTAATCAAGAAATGAAAACACCAAAAAATGCATTATTAACCCCATTTTTTTCAGCGAGAAAGTTAAAAGGAAAGTCATTTTAAGGAAAGTTTAATGAAAAAAATAAAACACTAGAATTTTTTTATTTAACAAATCTTTTACAAACAATAAGGAAATAGTTATTTAAAACATAATTTTCTTGCGCAATTTTTGGAATTATTTTTTGTCTCGATGGCATCTAATATATATTTCGGTTCACGTATAGGCAAAGATCTTGGGTCAACTAATTCAGGAAGTAAACAATTCATATAAAAAAATTCTAGTTTTGGAACTATTTTATTCCAGAAATCATCTTCTTTCTGAATATATTCTACTTTCAATGGATAATTTGATCCGGTCCATACACCGAATATGCAATTACTTTTTCGAGCAACATGCAATTGGCCCTGAATCTGGTAAAACCAGTTGTGATTCTTGTTTATTGTATATTTTTTTATATTTTTGTCATATGTCCAAAATTTTACTTTATTTTGCTCTAATGCTTCGTTTGGATGCATACCGTACGCTGAGAAAGGACATTTTACCTCTACAATCATGTCATCGTTTACGATTCCATCAGGTGTAGCCCCTAAAAAACATAATTCTTCATCGATAAACAAACCACAGGGATTAATTTTTATATTCTCTTGTTTTTCAAACTGTTGTATTGCTTGACTTTCATATTTTTTTCCATGGCTCAAGGATGGGATATTAGATAGATCGGTTTTGTACAATAATTGTATAACTAAGTTGGAACATTTAGTATTTGCCCGACGCTTACATACGGTTCCAAAATTAGATGCCGTTAAAATCTTCCTCCTTTCTTCCATCCATATTCCCGAATCAGATTGTAATAATGTATCTCTTTCTAATTTAATAATTTCCTCTTTATTTCGTTTTATGTTAATTAAAAACATTTTCATTTCTTCATCAAGTTCATCTTCTGTCATATCGGGCTTTTGACAGTAATTTCCATAATCAGGGTCCTTATGTGAACTAGAGACTTTTCCCCTTCTTTTGCAATTTTTAAATTTATTAGACAATCGGTTTTTATCAATTTGTAATTTTCGTCTCGTCTCTAATCGTTTAGTAAATTTACCAGGACTATTATTATACATAGTTTTATGTAACTGATAGTGTGGACGTTTCGAATTAAATGACACTACAGCTGCGTAACAACGAGATTCATAAGATCCTCGACTACTGTAATTAATTCTTTTGCCTCCTACAAACTTTGCAATTATTGCATTAAATTGTTCAACTGTATTACTGTTAAAGTTACATATTAAACTTCTAGAATTCATGGATAATTGTTTAACAATTTGCTCTAATCTTATGTAAATATCTTTGTGCTCTTGTTGAATTTTATTGTAAATGTTGGGTTCTAATTTTTTCTTGCAGAAATAATCTGCACAATTGGAATGTTCCCCAAAAACGTGACGTATAGAATTGTTAATGTCATTCTTTAAGTTATTAATTGCCTGATCCCTGTTAATTTCAGTTTTGCGGAAGTTTACAGCTCCTACAATCGCGTTTCTAAATTTTAATATTCTACTTGCAAGCTGTTTTCGTATCGCTATGTTACGTCTTGTATCTATTGTTAAATTTGTTAATTTATTACAAAAATTTCGTAAGAGATGATTGGAACACTCAATCTTTTCGACGGTCAAATTTTTCTACGGTCTCGTTTCTAGAATTTTTTTATACGTACTACTGTCCCCATCAGCTATCATTTTAGCATATATAACACCGTACATGTCAATGCTCATTTTGAATCCTTGTGATAATATTGCACTTTCCATACTAGATGAGCTTCCTTCATAATTTTTAAAACATATATGTTCTTGGGGTTTTTCATTTTTTGTTGCAGCTCTAGTACAAATACAACAAAATTTATTTTTTACTCCAATATATAATACTTCGCCATATTTTTGACCAACTATAGCTGCAACACCAGAAAGGGCGATATAGTTTTTTCTGTATGATCGCTTGGACCAACAACCGTCCGCAATCACTGTTATCAGCGGTATCCCATTGGAATCTACTAAATTTTGTTCCCGTGCATATTCAGCCTCTCTCATTGCAGCCTCCTTCATATTCTGCACAGCTGTTTTCTGCCACCCCTCGCATACATTTCTGTGATATTCTTGATATGTTTTTGATGACATAGATGGTATATTTAAAACACTCAAAAATTCTTCCAAATTAGATTGCCCACAACCAATGCTCATTATACCAGATACTGCAGCAGAATTTACATCCATTTGACTAGAACTGGGTGCATCAGTTGGTATTCTAAAAATCTGATTGCACATATTACATTTAAATGTAATAATTGAAATTAATCCATTTCGTTTTTCGGCAATTGCTTTAATGTTTGTTAACGAACAACCGAATTGTGAAGCATGATTAGATATTTCACATAGTTTTTGTAACACATAACTTAAATTTACAATTCTTCTACCGCTAATTTCAAATTTAAAATCACTATTTGATTTTTGCATATTAACTTCGACTACATTTTCCTGCAAAATTAAGTATGTATGTACTGCCAAATATATGGCTCAAGAAATTAATAAAGAAATATGTCGACAAATATATACCTACCAGTTCATTATCTACGTATGCTTTGCTGCCTTCGCCTTCTGCAGTACTTCCCTCAACCATGCCCTCAACTGTTTCATTTCTATTAAAAAATAATATTTTAGCTTTTGGTGTTGAAAAAATATAAACAAAAAAAAAATTATAACAAAAAATTTCCTCCTGGAATTTAATTTAACTTGTTTTTCCTCTAATCTTATTTAATTTAATTGCTGAATTATTCGCCATAACTAGTTTTTAAATTAATGCATTACTTATATATTTTTTTATTTATATTGCAATTTACCCTATATTCGTATCCTGAAATGATATTTCTTGAGGAATATCTGAAGATAAAATATTATTCCAAGAGCTTTTACTCATATATGGTAAATTCAGTTTTCTACATCTAAGAAAAAAAAATGATTATACATTATAAAATTAACTTTAATAAATATCTAGATATATATAAATTACCTGAGGTAATTTTCCAAATTTTTAGATTTTTTGCGTTTTGCAGTTAAATACATACGCTTTTTATTTCCAAAACGTTTACCCATGGTTGCGACTGCGAGAAATTAACACTGTCGAGAACTCACAACACATGTATTTTTGATACACACCTATTTATTTGGCCCACTGTAAATCACAAGGACAGATGAAAGTTTCTCAAACACTCCGCTAGGGGCAGTAGTGCATGAGACAAAAATCTTTCCAATTTACGCCGTGCAGCACATTCGTTGTACCATTAAATTTTTTAAATTAAAAGCATTAATCAATTTTCCAAATACATGTACAGATTGACGAAGATTCATTTTACGTTGGTATTTTATTATTTTTGTAAAAAAGTTCACACATTCAGCAGAAATGCACGTTAAATATGCACAAATTGTATTGATTATAATATTGCAAAAAATTAATAATTCAAAATTATATTATTGAGATAACATAGAGCCAACCTTTATCTTTTAATTATGTTTTGTTTTATTATTTTATTTATTATAGTTTTTGTGTAAAATGGGGACGCGTTTACCATGTTTTCAACGTTCACGGCAGATGTACACAATGCTCTTAACAAGTCATCGTTGCCATTGCATCCAACACTGTGCGATTAGACCTTTTACTAAATCATTTATGAATAGCCTTATTCCTTTCCGTGAACAGAACTCTAAACTTTTTAGATACAAATGCTTTTCCAGTGTCAACGATTAACCGTCGAGAGTGTCCGAAAATTTCCATAGTTTTATTCATTTCTGTAATAACATTTACTTTTCGTGTTAGGTACGGCCTTTGTAAAAGTGAACATTGAAAACGCATCTATTTTTTACCAGTGACGGCGGTCGCTTACTCCTAGAGTCAGTGGCGCACGTTACAATATAAAAACGTACAAATACTACTTTATTTATGTTTATTTACATGTACCTCTATTTTATAACTACCCTTGTATAATTTAATGAATAAGACTAGAAGAGATACTAACTAAAATAAACCATAGTAGATGATACTGGTAAATTTAAAAAACTCTGTACATTTGTACGCTATTCGAAAATATACTAATCGATACATAAACTGAATCTGAAACAGAAAATTACATGTAGGTACTGAAGCTTTTACGGTTGCCACGGTGATAGGGAAATGGAACATTGGAATAGCGATAGCCATTGAATTGAAACTAAAAATTAAAAATAAATGTTAGCAATTTATCTGTCAAGCTGGGTTAATTTATTTTTATTATTGTTTGTAATTTCTATTAAAATGAAAAAATATTTATTTAAATTAATGGATAATTGTTCGCTTGAACAGCTATTATAAATAATACCTAATAACAAAATATTAACATAACTTGACAGTTAAAATGTCAAACATTTGCTAATTTATCTGTTTCAATTTCATGGCTATCGCTAATTTTAGGATGATTTTCGACAATTTCATATTTAATTACTGTTGCTACAAAGCAAAAAAAAATTTGCTTGTAGTCACATACAGAATTTTAAGCTCTATAACTTTTATTTGAAGCATTTTTTCCTAAACTAGGGAAGAAGGAAATTACGAAAACATTATTTTATATGTTAAAATCCTTGTTCATTCTTCAATTAAATCAAACAAAACAAAAATCAATCTGGGTGAGAAAAATATTGCATAAATGCTGATTTCCAGAAATACCTCATTTCCTAACCGTCAATATCCCTTTTTATTCACTGTACATCATTTAACAATAGTTGTTAAATGGTTAAACAAAATGAAAGAAAGTTTTTGTTCAAATACATTTTCGGTGGGAGTTAAGGGGAGGGGGGAGGGGGAACCCCCCACCCAGGTCAACTACCCACTCGGATTCAACACCAACTGCCGGGCCTGTCTGTATGTTTAATGAAATGGGACTGCTTCAACTGGAAAATTAAGGGCGGTAAATGCTTTCGACTGGCTGATGTTGATCATACATCTGATATTAAATACCGAAGTCATGAAAAATATTATATTGTGATGCAAGTGTAGTAAGTAAATCTTTAAAGTGTGACGAGCTTAAAATCATGACACGAAGCGTAGTGTTTTTACGCACTAATGATTTGTAGGTACTTATACACCTGTATTATATGCCATTTTCTTATTATAACTGATTTTCGAATCTGAACAATAATTTAATCACATTTTGGCCCGATTGTACATTGTGAGTTTAAGCCTGGTTTTACCTTAACTCCATTATACACCTCAGCTTGTGAAAAACTGTACAATAAAGGTTTAGTCTTGAGCTGGAGTTTAAGTTTGTTTTAATTTAAACTGCTAAATTTGGCTGCAAGCTTAGGTTCAGCTAGATCTAACCTAACTTTTACATGTTACGATTATGAAAAAGGGTTACTAATGGTTTTTATTCTCGTATTTCGAAAAAGTTTTGTTGCTGTATAAAATATTGATACAGATGATGATGAAATGTTGGAACTTGTAGATGTTCCCAAAGTATTTCGTCTTCGTTCTTCGTTACAACCAGTTTGAAAATGAAATAATTTCGATTTTGTTCAAAGATTTAGTTTTTTAAAAAATGAACGAAAGAAAGAAATATGTCTTACATAACGGAAAAAGCATACGTACATACATACATTATGTTATTGCATTCAAAGCACTTTTGTATTTTTTGGCTAAGTTCTCCAATAAAGTTCCTTATTTGGCGCTAAAGTAAGCTGCCCTTTCGCTACACAAAAATATCTGCAGATAAAATTTTATTTCAATTTAATAAGTTTTATTATTTAGTAATTTAACAATGACTTGTCATTTTTATTCTTAATGTTGTACAAATTAATTTCACCTGGTGAGCCACTGATTTTCGCAGCTCAATCGTGGCTTAAGTAACAAATTACAAAATATAATTTGTCAATCCATTTCATGTTAAATTATTCACTATATGCTAGAAATAATAAATATTTTAAAATCTAAAAATACTCGAAAAATTGCAAAAACGACAAAATGACTGTACAAAATGGAATTTATTGCTCGATACGGCGGATACATTTTATTTTTCTACATAGTTTGCTCTGAGGTCAACACACTTGGTCCAATGTTTTTCTAACTTTTCGAATCCCTCCCGAAAATGGTTTTTTTTTGAGGTTC
Source organism: Harpalus rufipes (assembly GCA_951394225.1). NCBI lineage: Eukaryota > Metazoa > Arthropoda > Insecta > Coleoptera > Carabidae > Harpalus > Harpalus rufipes. The sequence goes on from OX596292.1 coordinate 5,626,465, forward strand.
CCAAAATAAGCATTTACTGCTTCGATGGCTTTTTCGTTGGATAGAAATCTCTTTTCCAACGAGAAACGTTTTGAGTCCGAGGGAGCCAAATCGGGGGAGTACGGTGGATGGGGGACGATTTCAAACCTCAGTTCGGTCAATTTTTGTTGATCAATACGACTTGAATGAGCTGGTGTATTGTCGTGGTGAAACAAGATCTTCTTCTTTGCCATTCCCGGACGTTTTTCTTCAATTGCTGCTTTCAGCTTGTGTAAAAGTATGGCGTAGTATTGTTCAGTTACAGTTTTTCTTTTATCAAAATAATTAATTAGCAGAATGCCTTTGGCGTCCCATCACCTTTCCTGCCGATTGAACTGACTTCGCTTTCTTTGGGGCCGACTCACCATGTCCAATCCACGCTTTCGACTAAATTTTCGTTTCTGGAGTGTAGTGGTGTATCTAAGTTCCATCCATGGTTATGAAACGTCTATTAAAATCGGCCGAATTTTTCTTAAATAAATCCAAATTTTCGGCTGAAGTTCGTTCCCAAATGCGCGTTTGCTTATGCATTCGGCGATCTTCCAGAACAATATCATGGACTTTATCCACAATTTCCGGTGTGGTAACCAATTTTAGACAACCTGAACGTGGCTCGTCACAGGTGTGTTTTCGGCCACGCTTAAAATCCGAAACCCAGAAATTCATCGTGGAAAACGAAAGTGAAGCATTCCAAAGGATAGAATCCAACCTGGTCTTGGATCTTCATTGGCGTCTTTCCTTCCAAATAATAAAACTTGATCACTGCACGGACTTCGTTTTTATCCATTATCGATATAACGCTAGGTAGATCGATACAGACGCCCTTCACAATTAGACTAATAGACAGATTGTACTGAAAGTTTTAATTCGCCCTCGTATTATCATGATTAGCTTTAATAATTTGCCAATAGCAGGTTTTAGGTACGACCCAGCGTCTACCATGCTTTGTTATTCTAAATACTCTTCCTGCCCTTAAATCATAATTTTGAAATATTTCTTTATTTGTTTCGTTATCCCCATCAATAAAATAGTTTTTAATTTTACAATTTCTGGATCTTTGGCTTGAACTGTAGCTATTCAATCGCTATCTGGGATATAGCAAGAATATTTTCTACTGCTATGGTAAAATTTGATTAATTTAAAATTGGATTGCGACGTAATGCATCTACATGTTGAATTTGAGTTGCAGAGCGGTGTTGGATGTCAAAATTAAATTCTTGCTAGCTAAATACCCATTTAGCTATTTTAGGTAATGCGTTTTGTTTCCTAATTGTATTACGTACTGAGATACAATTTATTATAACTGTATATGTTCTACCTATTCAATAATATCTATTTTTTTACCTTCCGTCACGCAGTTAAATATCATTTATTGACATATAATGTTTATAAATTTTAATGAATATGTTATTCTCTATTCGACGTGATTGCATTTTATACTTCATATTTAATAGATATAGAGTTAAAGAATTATAAATATATTAAATATCATAAATCAGCCATCTATGCTAACCATGGAAACTGCTAATATATTTAGATAATTCAAATTGACAGATGTCAATTTCAATGAAAAGTAAATGAATGTGGCAGAGATGACGATATTGAGATAGATGTTGAGGAAGGCACGAAAAGATACGGTAAGGAATGAAAGAATAAGGGAAATAACTCGAGTGTTAGAAGTTCCTAGAGAGATACTAGAGAGACGATTATGTTAGTTTGAACATATCATGAGGAGATATGAAGAATATATTAGAAGAAGAATGAATAGCTTAGTAGTAGAATGTAGACGAAACAGAGGAAGACCAAAGATAAGATGGAAGGACTGTATTGCGGAAGACTTGAGAGAAAAGGAACTGAATAAGGGCGACACGTAAAATAAAAATGAGCGGAAGAAGAAAATAAAAATTAGCGACTTCTAACGAATGGGAAAAGCTAAAGAAGAAGTCAGTATCAAGTGCAATTTGCATAATTTGTTTATAAAATAATTTTACTGGAAATATAGAATATTATGCAAGAAAATGTATGTACATAAAAAAATTAAAGGTGTCCGATCAAGGTCATCTACGAATTGCATGAATTAAGATTTTAGCTCCGCCTATTCCGACAAATACAGTAGTGTCGTTCACTTACTTTTTATGAGGGTCCATAAGATACCATTGTTATTTTATTATTATAACATTATTTGGTAAAGCAAAAGCATTCAAAATTCAAAACGGAAGTCGACTGATAAAAGTAAAACCAAATATGTTAAAAATAAGATACTGACACTTTGCCAGTGTCATTGACACTGACAGAAAATAACGTTATTCGTGCGGCTATGAATCAAGGTAATATATCTGAATTAATAAATAAACTTACGTTACAGCGAAAGTATTGTCAACAACGAGCATCGTTTTAAAATGAAATGTCCTAACTTAGTCGAAACAATATGAATATTTGAAAAAAAGCGTGTTGTATCTATCCATATCGCACACGCTTCGTGTTATGGCAAATGAAAGAGATATGTATATGTATTCAAATTTGTTAATTCTTTCATGATAAAGATGACTGATTACTAATTAAATACTTTACTCATCCAGAGTATCATCAAAGTAACTTACAGTTTATTTATAATACACTTCAACGTGATGGTTATCCCTTTAAATTTCTTAATTTTAATATTACATCACGTTTTTCTAAATTAACCTCCCCTCAAATAATCCCCGGTGGTGGAAATGATGGAGTGAGGTCACATTAGGACAAACCGGTATATGCGACTATACCTTATGATTCATCCCTAATTAAAATTTTGCAAAATACCCTTAAGGATACCAATATAAAAATTACCAACACCACTAATTTATGTACCCGTTCCCTTTACATACCCTTAAAAGACCCCATAGAACCAATGTTAAAAAAAGACGTGATTTATCAGCTCAATTGCAATGTCTGTAACAAATTTTAAGTTGGTGAAATTTCTCAACCATTAGGGAAACGTATTTACCAACATCATTATCATGGCAATAGGAATAACCCCGATCATAGTGCTTTGACTAAACACATATGCCAAACTGGTCATCTACCAGATTTTAATAATGTTAAAATATTACAGAATGTTCAATACAAATACCCAAGATTATTATACGAAACTTGCCATATCACACTTAACAAAAATAATACCCTCAATTTTAAAACAGATTTCAACAACAATGCTCAATATATTGATAATTTAAATCTTTAATTTCAATTGTTTCTGGAAATAAAATTTAAAAATAATAATTATTTCCCCCTCCTTTTTTTTTTTGCTTTTATTGTGGGATTAAGTCAGTTGACAATAGTATGAAAATAGAATTTTGTTTAATGTAAATTATTGTTATTTAATATATTTTTTTTTGGTAAGTAGTATGTTATAAATAATTTCATAATAATGTTTACAATATTACTATGCCATGAATTTGTAGCTCATATTATTGCCTTTTAGGAAGTTCATGATGGACAATGAAATTTTGATCATGGTAATGATGTAGAAGATATTAAAAACCTCGTTAAAAACGTAGTGGAATATCGGAAAAAGTGAGATATTTATTAATATATCGAATAGAAAAATTATAGGTTAGTAAAATAAAACTGTAATTATAAAGAGTTAATTAACAAATATAATTTGGTTGAAATTCATGTATGTTGTTATTGTTTAGTATTATTATGGAATGTATTCAATTTTTGAACAATTTTTAAAAACTCATTTGATGAAGTCGCATGTGGCGTACGAAACCGGTCGATTGAGATAAATAAATAAATTTTGACTGCAATCTAGTTATTTTTTATTATAACATTTAAGTTTTTTATTTAATTTAATTTATTTTTCATTTTCATCATTTCACATTTACATAAGTTTAAATATTTATTCTTCCCATCTCTTATTATGCAATTCTCTTTCATATTTAATTTGTTAATTTCGGGGAACTGCAAATTATGTTCGTCTATATTTACAACAAATCCACCTTTCCTTGCAAATCCTGATGTACTAAAACCATGAATATGTGTTACCTCAATCAACATACAAATATTAATTTCGTAGTTAAAAGCTAATAAAAAGATCTCAATGCAGTTTTAGTTGTAAGAAATCAGCGCAGTGAACATCAGCTGTCATCACAAAATTCAAAATTGTATTTACTACGCATGAGCAGTACATTGGAAGGCCATGCAAACTAGATAGACTGGTTTAAGTTCGATTTACTTAGACCAGGTTTAAACCAGGTCTAAATTTGACTATGAATAACCATTTTTAGACCTGGTTTAAACCAGGACTACCTAGACCTGATTTAAACCTAGTTTTTCTCCTTTACTATAAATACGGCTGCTACTGTTTAAGTAGTGGTTCGAAATGTATTCTAATAATTTTTAAGAGCTTTTCATTGTATCATTTAAAATTATAAAATATTTCTCTTTACATTCATTGTGGTAAGTCGAAGTTTATATTATAATATTATACATTACTGTAATCATTGTATCATTTTAATAGCTGATGATGGACAAATGTAACGTCCGAAACGTCCACATGTATCAATAAAGTGACTTATATGTATAGTCAACTTATTTTTTGGAACCTACGGCCTCCTACCAATTTCAACTACAAATTTTCGTTCTCAAAATCTTCAAATAAATTAAAATATGTTATTTTAGTTTGCTAAACGTTACACTTGCGCTTGGATATATTTATAGTGAAACCATTGTCTTTTAGAATTATTAAAACTTCGTGCAGTACTTGTAAACCTTCACTAGTTGTATTAGATGGAATAAGGATATCGACTAAAAAGCAATTATGTCAGAAAATCTTGCTCTAAAATGGAATTAATAATTTCTTGAAATACGTCTGGCGTAGTGAATGCTTTTTTTACGATTGAATTGGGACTTGTAGGTATTTGGTGATATTCATTACATAAATCTAAGCTTGTGAAATACTTGTGTACCAACTGTTTGGGGCTGGTTTTAATTTTTACTCAGAAACTCTGTTTTATTGTAAATAGTAGACTGTATTTTAATTATTCACATAATATGTACAACAAATGTCACAAATAGTTTAACAATACGCTATAGGTACTTACGAAGATAAATAATTATTCTCTTTTTTTCTAAACATTTTTCAATACCTACTTTTATGAACTCCTACTCCCTCCTTCACTGTTGCCACTTGTTTTTATAGTTGTAGTATGTTATTTAATGGACTAGTTTTATTATTCACTTTATTATTTCAAAAAGAATAAATTACAACAGTAATTGACAGTTTATTATATTATTGTTTTTGTCATCGCTCGTCTGGGAGAAGCCAACTATATTTCGTCTTGAAAACCTATGTGACATGTCCCCCCCAAAAATTTATTTATTATTATCTTGTTAATTAATCTCTATATCTTAGAGGTTTCACGATTATTCGACCTCGTGACGTCACTACCGGTTTCCTGTCCATCGGAGAATCATTGATCTCTTGTCTCTTAATATCAGTTGGTTTATCTTTGGACGGTGATGAATCTTCTACGTCTTCGTTTCCAGTCATGCCTTCTTTAGGTTGATCTACTAGAATAGAATTATTTTCTAAACAAAATCCTTCAAACTTTTCATGTAATTCTGGTTCTGGTATTTGCTGGTTTGATGTTTGTGACGGCCGTAGCTGGATTCTATTTCTTCTGTATATGCCTTCATCCCCCCCAGTCACCCAATACGAATTAGGATTTTTATCTAATCCTATTACCCTTCCAGGACTCCAATTTCTTGTAGATTTTTGAATAAGAATAGGACTCTGACTTAAAAGAGCTCCTAAGGGTTTTGCTGTGCGATTATAATATTTCTTGTCTCTGTTTTGGTTTTGTTTCAAGCTCTGGATTACCACCTTCGTACTGAATTTTGGCTGAAGTGTTTTTCTTGAAATAGGTAAATTTGTTCGCAATATCCTACCCATAAGCATTTCGGCTGGGGACGGCAAGTTTCTTTTCTCTGTTGTATTGTATGTAAGTACAACATCGTATGGATCCTCTTCCGATTTCTTGAGTAAGCCTTCCATTGTTTGTATATGACGTTCAATCAGGCCATTTGATTGACTATGCCATGGACTAGAAGTTGAATGTTTTATATCGTGTTTAGTTAAGAATCTTCTATATTCATAACTATTAAATGGAGGACCGTTATCCGAAAATATTTCTGCGGGATATCCATGAATTGCAAATATTCGCTTCAATGAATCAATTATTGAAAAAGCTGTTTTTGATTTTAAGATGTCTAAATGTAAAAATTTTGAGTGGTAATCAGCGATTACAAGATAGTCTATGTCCTTGATTTTTAGAAAATCTAGTGAAATCTTCTCCCACGGAAGTTTTACTACGGGATGAGGTTGAACACTCTCACTAGGTTGTCTTCTCCCGGAAGTACTTCTATGGTGATAGAAGTACAACCCATTCAATTTATCTTCAGCTGGGAACCACATCAAACCCAAAGTTTTAACTGCTTCTTTACTAAAAAACAGCTTGTTTTTTCTCTCTTTTCTCGGGTGGTATTTCGTTGAGAATAGTTTCTTCGTTAGCACACCATTTGTGCAGCTCAAAACCTCCTCGCTTCAACAAATTGATTAACTCCTTCTGTACTTGTAATATTTCATGTAATTGATTACTTTCTGTCAAAACATCGTCGACATAGAAATCATTCTGGAGTACTGGTTTTAATGGGTTTTCTTTTCCTTCATCTAATGCTAATTGTTGTAATGTTCTTGTCGCTAGATATGGAGCGCTTGGCGTTCCGTAAGTGACAGTCTTCAGCCTATAAATTCTCAGTTCATTCTCATCATTTAACTATAATATTCGTTGTAGATCGCATTGGCTTTCATTTATCTTGATCTGCCGATACATCTTTTGTATATCAGCTGTAAAAACATATTTATACAGTCTAAATCGTATTACAATTGATATAAATGTCTTGGTGATCTGTTGGACCTACTTTCAATATATCTTTTAGTGAAATATCACTAGTTGTTTTCATCGAAGCATCATTTCTACTACTCGCAATTTCGTAGTTGAACTTGATGTTTTCACAACAGCATAATTTGGTATGTAGTAACAAAGGTAATTATTCACCTCAAATTCTTCTACCATTTCCATGTGGTTTAGGTCGTGATATTCATTCATGAATTCTTGGTAACATTTATTTAAATTTTCATTAGAATCTAATCTTCGCTTTAGAGAAGTTAATCTTTGTTTAGCTTGTTCGTATCATTTTCCCAATTTACCTGGTCTAACTCTCAACGGAAGATTTACTATATATCGACCATCTTTGTCTCGTTGTGTTGTTTCTTTGAACTATTATGCTGGTCAAAACAGATTTTTTTGTTGTTGGCATAACTATATAAATTTTATTATTGGAATCATTTGATATATTCTGTTCATATGATTCTTTTATGTAGAACAAAGTTCAACAGCAATCACATATTTTTTTTTTTACTACAATGTGTTGAAACTTGGATCCTAACTAGTCGAAACAAATATTTAATTCAAACATAATTACTTAATATTCGCCTCAATATATAGTAAATTTTCTTTAATTTTATTTGTACCATAAATTGGTCCCACAATATAATATTTTGAGATTTATACTTGTAATCCAATCATACAATTTATAGAAATGTTATTCATTACTTCAAATTTATGAATATTTTTTAATTTCATAAGAAAGGCTAATCCTTCATATTTTATAAACCTTACTCGGTTACATTTATTACTGGACTTTAGCCTTTATTAATTCTTCTGCTATGTTTTGACCATTTTCGTTATACAAATGAACAGTTAAACAATATTTCTCTTATTCTACGAGGGTTGTAGCAGTATGTACGTGGGATTGGTTCCTGTGTCCTACGTGGGTTGGTTCCTGTGTCCTACGTGGGTTGGTTGCTGTGTCCAACGTGTGATCTTCCAACGCTGGAAAATAGTACTCTACCCAGGGCCGTAACTACTTATTCTTCCGCTTGGGGCCCCTCTCTCCACCATTTTTAGGAAATTGTTATTAAAAAACAAAATTAAATAAATTATTTTTTATGAACCATAAATTAATTGTAATATTTATTTCTACATATACGAGTATTTATATGTATACAAACATATATGAGCTCTGTCGCATATGTATGGAACCAAAGAATTTTTTGCAGAAAATTAATTTTTTAGAATTAAAATTAATATAATAATAATAATATTTTGTCCGCTTTTCAAGTTTTAGTTATAGCCTTATCTAACACATTTATTATATATTTTTCAATTTCTGTTACATATATATTACAATAATGTATTAGAAGACACTCACAGACACAAAAGCCCCTGGTGGGAATCGAACCAACGACCCCAGTGTCCGAGCGGTGAAGTCGCTTTGAGCACTGCCAGGCACGCTGCTTCAACACGCTCGACCACCGAGGCGGCTTTTAGAATTAAAATTAATTAAATACAAATTATTTATAGAAAAGCAAAATAAAGAAAATATGTCTGGCGCATATCAAATGGATCCATAACAGGAACGCAGAGTTAAATGTTTATATCTTGATCAAAACCATGCGTCTTTTTTCTCCAAATATATTATTGAGTTTACATTAAGAAACCAACTAAAACTTATTGTTGACATGTCAATGTAGTACGATTGTTAGAAAAATACGCAGAAACTCTTTATCGTTCTGTAATATGCGAAATTGTATTATTGTTGCGCATAAAACTGGGCTTTCTGGACCAAAAAAATTACAAAAAGCGTTAGTATTCGTTAGGATCGACGAGAAACATAATTTTGCATTTTAAAAATACAGGAAATATTGACACATACGTTAAAACTGTACGTTTTTTGATAAGTACGAAAAGGGATGACCGTGCTCTACGTTCTATAGGCACTTATTATAGAAGAACGCCGAGTGTCTATCCCAGATTTGCCTCTGTCAAATGGGCAAATGTGATTAGTAGATCGATCTTTAAAGACATTTGTCCGAGAAGTATGAAACAACTGAGATGTGGGTTCTACAAGATAAAATGAATCATTATAAAATAATCCAAACTAGTATTTTTTGCACCTAGACGATGGAAAAGTCTATATTTTACTAATCACTTACCGGACTGCCACGCGGTGGTTGTGCTTTGTGCGCGAGCTTAAAAGTCAATGCAATTTAGTGCACAGAAACACAGTATTAATTCGCAAAGTGTGCATCAAAAAACCCAAGAGTGTGCTTTGGTTTATAATTAAGAATTTTTCTGAGAATTAACACAGAAGAGCTTACTTCTGCGCCCTATTAACAGCTGCGCCCGGGACAAGTGTCCCGCTCGCCCCACCCTAGTTACGGCCCTGACTCTACCACCACAAAAACACATGTCTCAGCCATTTTAAAATAATGTATGATAAACAATTGTTTATTGCTTTAATTGCTATATTTGCTTTTTTAATTGTTTTCCTAACTAATTAACCCAGTATCCCCATCCTGGCAAGAGTGACTCACACCTTCCAGATTGGTTCTTGCCGGATAATTACATACGTATAATTATTAAATTATACATATGTAATTAACTAAGATGAGTTAAGCAGCTTTAAAACAGCTATTAAAAGCAAAAAGTGGTTATTATAGTAAGTAGCTACGATATTTACCAGGATACTGTAAAAAATAAACACGTTCGCGCTGTAGTGTTATGCGCAGTTCTTTCCTCGCATCCGTAACCACCGATAGTACACGCCGACCCTCAAAAAATAACGTCATGTACTACCGGTGGTACATATAGACCATAATAAAAAAATGTCATGTTCCACCGATGGTACACGTCGGCGCGAACGTGACAGATATTTTATATAACTTTAATAATATTTATTATTCAACAGGAAATACAGCCCTTTAATAGAATAATATCAATAAAAGATTTTACATATGTGAGAATAATACATTATAATATAATACAGACAGAAAATACTACATCAAAAGATTCAATTTATCTTTAAATTACGTATAATTAAAATAAAAATCAAGTGCGAAACAAACTGTATTGTACGGACGACACATTTTGTTAATAGGTGAATTGAAATGGTAATTTATTCTTGAAATATTACAGACATATGTGTTTTCATTTCTAGTGTTACAATTGTTTACAAAGAAATTGAGTTTCATCAATAAATTTGAGTCATCAATCATATAATTTACAATTTTATAGAGGAACAGTACTGTGTCTTTAAAACGCCTGTTTTCAAGAGATTCTACATTAAAATGGTTTAACAAAGAGTTGTAGTTACATTCGGGCCAGTGGTGGAATAATTTATAATAATTAACTTTACAGTACTTTTTTTGAATAGCCTCAATAGAATCAGTTAGGTACTTTTTTGATGGATTCTAAATGACTGAGCCATAATTAAATTTGCTAATAATAAGTGAATTAAATAAGGTATTATAACATATGTTTTTGAAATCACGAGTAGACCGAAAAATAAACCCAAGTAATTTTGAAGACGAACTCACAAAAAACTCTATATGGTAAACAAATGATAATTTTTGATCAAGAAAAATGCCTATATTTTAACAATGAATAAACGATTTAATACCTACTTCACCATTCATTGTGTATTGGTTGGTAACAGGGTTGTTTTTCTCGTAAAAGTGATTATTTGACATTTGCTCAAATTAAAATGAAGTTTATTTACAAGTGACCAATTGTGTAAGGCATTTATATCTTGCTGTAGTTGATTACATTCACTCGTATTTGTTATGGTGCGAAATAATTTAAAATCAACCGCAGATTCAGAAACAACATATTTATTAACAAAAATTATAACCCCATGGGTAAGTATCAGTATATAAACAATTTACAATTCGCTTATCATATGAACTTTACACTAACTTATTTCGTTTAATAGTATGTACAACATTTTTTTTTTTCGACTTTATATTATATTGATCCCTTTTTACTAATATATTACTAAATAAACATTTATAATAATCATCAAAATTGAAATTCCTCTAAATCTTTCATAATTACATCCATTACATTTTCTTTATACCATTCATCGATGTTGGTACTATTATCAATTATTTTATTTTTCGTATTAAATGTTTTTATTTCATTTACCCCTGAACTGGGCAAAATGAAATTTCCACTAAGTATTACATTCACTTTTAAAATTGATAATTTAAGAGCTTTTTATTTGATTTTTAAATATTGTTATTGCACGTTGTAAAAATATTTTAGGATCTTTTATGTTAGCCTTGTTTATAATTATACCTGTTTTAATACGACTATTAAACACTGATTTTACATCTTGCCAAAGTAACTTCTAACTGGGTCTAAGTCCTGCACCACTTTTTCTTTTAATTGTTTTTAACTTTTTACGAAAAACTTTTAAAAGTGATCAATTCGCCTCCAGTTTATGAACATTTTCTTGTAGTAGTACCACACTTTTTATGTTTTCGTAAAAACCGTTGTAGTAATAATGTATGTATATTGTTTCAGGATTATCAACACTACAGGTTATATCCCTAGGGTAGACTCACACACAACATCTATTTTTAATTTTTTTTTACAATTGCCACGAAGTTCCTTGCGTAGATGTCATGTGTGTTGCCTACCCGAGCAAGCCCTTGTTACAACCACTAGCCGGTGTCAGATAGCTTAGTGATTGCCAAGTTAATTGTATCCCAACTTGGAAAGGTAACGGGAGTAGATACCGATCAAGATCAGTCGAAAAAAATCCGACCTGACCCGGATTCGAACCCACGACCTCTGAGTCCAGAGGCTAGCACTCTACCACTGTGCTATCCCGCCGTCTTGTAGTAATAATATTATTTTAATTATATTTTGACGCCATGTTTCAGCCTCGCCCACGGTTTTAATTATTTTAATCGAATTTTTAATATTATTTACTACTTGATCACTAAGTAGACTTAATGAATTAGCACTCATTTTGAAAATTAGTTGTTTACCGTATAATAACCAATTTATAATTGTTATTTGATATTCTAAACAGCTTCTTATATATAGTTCCCTTCAACCGCAATTCTGTTTCACATTTTAATAACTCGCGAGTTTTAATTTGTATAAAATTGTGGTTAATTAGAAAAAAAAACCTAGCCACAATATATATATATATATATATATATATATATATATATATATATATATATATATATATATATATATTCTCTCCACTTTTATGCTGAAACTGGTCTTTGTAAGACCAACCATCAACTTGTCTCTAATATGTCTTAATATTAAATACTTATCAGCTAAATTTTGTCCAACGACGTCCTTTAGTTATATTTGTTGTTTTCACACTATCACTCTCACTCACACACATTGCTCTGCTTTTGACACAACACTACGAGTTCAAATGGTTTTGTTCTCTTCAGTCTTCGAAGCAGGTTTTGATTGTCCAGCAGCTGAAGAACTTCTGCATTTTCATGTAGGCGAAGCCTTTTTTCATGCTTCTTCGCAAACCTTTTAATTTCTTCTTTAACGGTTGGGATTCCAAGATCTCTGTGAATAACAGCATTTCTAACATACCATGCTACATTCACCATGGAACGTAGGACTTTGTTTTGGAATGTTTGTATTATTTTGATATTACTATCCTTCGCACATCCCAGAGTTGTATTCCATACAGCCAATTGGGTTTAAGAATCTGATTATAGATCAGAGTTTTGTTATATAAGGATAGGCTGGAATGTCTCCCTATGAGCCATGCATATTGTCTGTATTCTATGTTTAGCTCTTCTTTTTTCTTCTTCACGTGCTCCTTCCATCTTAATTTAGCGTCCAATGTCATACCTAGATATTTGGCTTTGTTTGCATAAGGAACTGCCATTTCATTTATATTCAGTGGTGGGGGATTAGTCAGTCTTTTATTGGTGAAATTAATGTGTACTGATTTATTTCCGTTAAGTCTAATTTTCCATTTTTTGGTCCATTCTTATAAAGTATTACAAGCTTGTTGAAGTAGTTGTGTAGAATTGATCTCGTCTTGGTCTGTTATAAGCAAAGCTGTGTCATCGGCAAAGGTAGCTAGTTTTCCTTGTTCTAATTCTGGTATATCGCCGGTATATAATACATATAAGACAGGACCAAGAACATTGCCTTGTGGGACTCCTGCTTGTATGGCTTTTAGGTCTGAGTAAGCTTCCTCTTGCTATATTCTGAACAGCCTATCAGATATGTACGAGGTAAGTATTTCAACGTATTGTCTAGGTAGAATTTTATTTAATTTGTGGATTAGTCCTTCATGCCACACCTTGTCGAAGGCCTGTCCAACATCTAGAAATAATGCAAAACAAATTAATTTCTCTTCTAAGGCTTTTTCGATAACGTCTGTGATTCGATGCACTTGGTCTATTGTCGAGTGCTTTTCTCTAAAGCCAAATTGGTGTTCAGGAATCAGTTTGGCAGTCTGTATTATCGGCTTTAATCTCCTGAGAAGAAGTTTTTCAAAAACCTTTGAAATTACTGGCAGTAATGAAATCGGTCTGTATGATTTTACTTCATGGGGTGGTTTTCCTTGCTTGCGGATCATTATAACTTCAGCTACCTTCCAACTGTCAGGTACATGTTTAAGTCTAAAGGCTACATTAATCAGGTATGTCAGCATGATTATCCCTTTTCTCGGTAGTTGTTTTAGTATTTGACCAGTAATCAAATCGAATCCTGGTGCTTTTTTGAGCTCAGATTTGTTTGTATCTCTTCCATTACTTCTTTTGGAGTAACAGGAGTTATTTCTGCGGTTATCTCATTGTTAATTTCTTCAAGGTTGTTGCCATTGTGCTGTATATCATTAGGTCGAAAGACTTCTGCTAGGTGTTCAGCGAACAAATCTGCTTTTTGTTTATTCTCGCATGCCCAGTCTCCATGACCTTTTCTTATCGGAGGTATTGACGTGATCGGCCTTTTGATTCGTTTTGTGGCTTTCCACAATGAATAATCAGTCTCTTCATCAACAGATAAATTTGTTAAAAATGATTTCATACTTTCATCTTTTATTTTACGAATTTCTCTTTTTAATTTTTGTGTTTTATTGTTAAGGACAGTTTTATCGGCTGGATGTCTTGTTTGTTGCCATTTTCGTCTCGCTGCCCTCTTCTCCTTTACTAGGTTTCGTATTTCAACTGGATAATTAATTCCTTTTGTGATATGTGTTATCTCTTTGGTGTTGTTAAAAGCCGCTTTTTGTAGAAGTCTGCTGTGTCTTGAAACAAGGGTTTACTAATGAAAGTAACTATTACTCAAAACAGGATCCTTTACCGTTTCCCTGGCAATATCTAAACTACGTAATGGTTCCTCTACCTGGATCTGCAAAATTTCGTCTCCCGTACTTTGATTCAACGGTAAACGCGACAGCATGTCTGCACATTTCAAGTCGCGCTTGACCACAAGTTCGTAATCGTAATTGCTCAGAATAACTGCCCAACGTTGCAGCCTACACGCAGCCAAAGGTGGTATCCCAGTTTTTGATCCCAAAATTCTATTCAACGGTTGATTATCAGTGACCAAATAAAATTTTCGTCCATAAATATATTTATGGAAGCGTTTAACAGCAAATACCAATCCCAGGGCTTCCCTATCCAATTGGCTGTAATTTCGTTCTGCCTTGGATAAAGTAGCTGAAGCGAACAATATAGGTTTTTCCTCACCGTTAATAACGTGACACAAAACCGCCCCCACCCCATCTGGACTTGCATCCGAAATTACATAAATGGGAATCTTTGGGTTGTAATGTGTTAATATGTTATTATGTAATAATAGTTTTTTGCTAAGTTCAAAAGCTTTTTGGCAGCATGTACCCCAAATAAAATTGGTATCAGTCTGAAGTAGTCGATATAAGGGTTGAAGGTGTGAGCTTAAATTTGTGATGAATTTGCCATAGAAATTAATCATCCCCAAGTATGATTTCAGTTGTGTTACATTTGTAGGTACTGGACATTCTAATATGGCTGTCATTTTTGCAGCTGGCCTAATACCCTGATCGTCTATAATATGTCCCAAATACTCAACGGACCTTTCAAAAAAACTACATTTTGATAAGTTTACTCTTACATTAAATTTTTCTAACTTCTGTAATACTTTAAACAAATTCTGTTCACATTGTTGTCGATCCACCCCAGCCACAACTACATCATCCAAATAAAATTTTCGTCCATAAATATATTTATGGAAGCGTTTAACAGCAAATACCAATCCCAGGGCTTCCCTATCCAATTGGCTGTAATTTCGTTCTGCCTTGAATAAAGTAGCTGAAGCGAACAATATAGGTTTTTCCTCACCGTTAATAACGTGACACAAAAAAGTCTAGTGAATTTTTCTGTTTCTATATCTAGTTGTTCGGTTGTTTTCAAATTAACATTTGGATTAATTTCATTTTGTAGATCTATTTTGATGCTTTCCCAATCTGTAGTTTTATTTGCCAGAGTTGGTCTGCACTCTCTCTTAATTATTCTTTCACTTAGCGTTAAAATAACAGCTGAGTGATCAGAACTTAGATCAAAATTTTCTTCTGTATTTATGAAATTTGAGGAGATTTTTCTCGATATAAACAAATCCAGTAAGTCTGGTATTTTATCTCTGTCGGTAGGCCAGTATGTTGGCTTCCCTGTTGAGTGAAAGTTACATCCTGTTTCTCTGATAGATTTTCTTAATTCTCTTCCCTTTAGTAGTCAGTCTTGCTCCCCAGTCAGTGTGTTTAGCATTGATATCTCCACCCATTATATATCTTTCTCCCATGTGCTGCAAGACTCTTTTGTAATGTTCTAATTTTAGGTTATGTTTGGGCGGGCAGTAGATTGCACCAATTTTAAGATGCTGTTTGACAGATTTTATCGTTATTGTAGTAAGCTGTATTTCTTTACTTTGTATTGGATGCTCTTCATTATAGTGTATAGTATCTTTAATGATGATCGCACTTCCACCTTTGGCGTCATTGTCTGGGTGAATAGTGTGATAAATCTTAAATCCTTTTAGTGAAATATAAGATTCTTTAGTGAGATGAGTTTCTGAAATCAGACCCACATCTATATGCTGTGTATTGAGGAAAACTTGCAATTCATATTTTTTGTGTAGAATGTCATTGGCATTCCATGTCGCTATTCGTAGGTCTTTTTTATTCATTATTTTCTTTTGAGACTGTACCTGTCGCTCTGGTTTCTAAGCGTTCTACTCTTTCACCAAATTGAATCAGCATTTGCATCATTTTTTGCATCATCTGCTGTGTGGTTGTCTCTTCGTTTACTTTATGGTTGTTGTGGAGGTTTACTTTGTGATATATTGTTCCCTTGTACAGTGTGGGCATATGAGATTTGTTCAGTTACTGGTTTGGAATTGAATATATTTGGTTTGGGTACCTCTTTCTTTCGCTTCTGCTGTTCTCTTCTTTTTTGTAATTCTTTGGCAACCACGCATCCTCTATAGTTCGCCGGATGAGCTTCATTACAATTAGAGCATTTTGGTGGGGTGCTTTTTGTTTTTAAGCATTTTGCTGTTAAGTGATCGCCTGCACATTTGACACATACTGGATTTCGCTGACAGAATTTTTGTGTGTGTCCGTATCTTTGACATCTTTTACATTGAGGAATTAAGTTTCCGGTTTTATACATTTCTATGGTGACTTTCATTTTAGCCAGATATTGTATCCCATAAATTCTCTTTATGTCTTCGGATTTATCAAATGTCAACATAAATAATGGTAGCCTAATATATTTGTATTAGTTGTTTTCCTTAATTTTTTTAAGTTTGTTTTCTACTGCTATTATTTTAAATCCTTCTTGTTCAAGTTCAGCGTTAATTTCGTTTGTATCACATGTTGGATGCAAATTTCTAACCATAATTCTAATTGGTCTTTCCTGTTTGTTTTCGTAGGTATGCCATTGTTGTTTAGTTTCATCCATTGTTTTGGTTAATTCGCGGTACACTTATTATTCATAAGTGTGGCATTATAACTTAATTTTTTATTTTGAAGATGATGTTTCATTTCCTGATAATTATTAGCATTACTTATGATTACCGGTGGTGGTTTTTGTTCTTTTGGCGGTTTTGTTTTGTTCTGTAATTTGCTCAGTTGATTTTTGTTAAGTTGAGCTTTGTTCAGGTGACTCGGCCTTCCTCTTTTTTGATTTTGTAAAATTATACTTGGGTACCAGCCAAGCTGTTTCTCGGTTAACTAATTCATCTTCATCATCCGAGTAGGATTGGTTGTCTTGTAAACTTATGATTTGGCTCTTTAGAAAAGGTATTAGTACTTCTGCCTTGTTTAACTCTTCTTGGAGAATTTGAAGTCGTATTTTATCTTGTTTGACATTTCATAAGCATCTTTTTCTTTGTTTGTCGCTTGTGCGACTGAATTTATGCGTTCCTGAATTGATATCTGGTATTCATTCATTTTGAACAGCCGTAGCTACGTACGTAAGATATTTGAAATCTTTTACTACGGTCCTGCCTCGTTCACTGCTTTCATCACGCTGGGAGCCGGCCAGCGAGCGGCCAACTGACCGAAGGTCACTAGACAGTATTGCACGTTATATGTTAAAGAAATCTAATTTTTTAAACAAAATATTAAGAAAAATCACAGTTATTTGTAACACAATTGCACGTCAGTTATAAACACTTTTGGAACAATAGTTCACTCACTAAAAAATTAGTAATTAACTCACTATTTTGACAATTTATGTAGGGTTGAATTCTAAACATGTGTTTGCCTTGACAGCTCACTCACACACATATATATATATATATATATATATATATATATATATATATATATATATATATATATATATATATATATATATATATATATATATATATACAAAACAGCAAAGCGCTTGGTAATACTACTAACCTTTAATTATATGAATTTTAGAAGTATTACGCCCTTAAAAAATAAAGACCCTCCGCTTCGCGTCAGGCCTTAAACTTTGTCTTCAGGTGAAGTATTTTTTTTAGCCCTTAGACGTAAATAACAATAAAGAGGCATATATATAAGTTAAGTAAACGTGGATTACGTTTATTAATAAAAATATTTATTTAAATTACAACGAATGATTATAGTTAAAATTGATACAAATTATATATTTCTGGACTGGTGAGTGGAGTTTGGGGTTGAGTCCCTTGGTTGAAGTTCTTGGTTTTGAGCTTGGAGGGGAATGACCTTTTTCCTTGGGCTCCTTTTTACTGCGAAAGCTACGAATATCATAATCATAGTAATTATTAAAATAATATAAAGTATTATGATTAGATAATTTGAGGTGTTCGTGATGTCATCTTCTTCAATATCATTGAATTTGTTGATTGGAAGCCTTAGATCTTGGATGTTGTTGATGTCCATTGTCATGGTGGGTATTTGGCTTGCGTTCAGTGTGATTTAAAAATTTTCTAAGATGGCTGGTTTTCCGAATGTACCCTCTTTAAATAGGAGTGTTTGGTTCCTGAATTTCAGATGACATTGGTCTTCTTTTATTAGGAATATTCCTTGGAGAATATTGAATTCATTTGCCTGATGACATGAAGTTTGGATTGTTTCAGGGTATGGGAAAATTGCCAGAAATTGTTTTATTTCTTCCACAATTTCTATATGGTTGGATTTCAAATTAATTTTGGTGTATTGACAATTTTTGTTGCTGTTATGTAGAATAATGTTTTTTTGCAGGTTCCATCATCTGTTTCTTCAATTTTATTTGGACATTGGTGGACATATCCCGTTTTGCATATGCCGTTCAGTGATTTAATACGGCCATCAGAGGATATTAAGAAATAATTTTTATTAGGTATAATGGTCGCATATTCAGTTTGGTGTTTAGTAGGAACCGGACTAAGGTGAAATAGTTGAAAATCTATTTCATGGTTAATGGGTATTTCTAAGAAGTAAATAATTTTGTCTGATTTAATTTTGCAGTTTACAGTTATTAAATTCTCAAATTGGTGTATTTTATTTAGTTCCAAATAAAGATCTTTGATGTTTATAATACTGGGGCGCATGACACATAATTTGCAAAAGGTTAACGAGTTTTCTATGTCCTGTAGTATACTAAAGATCATGTTAAATAAAATATTTAACTGATTGTAGATATCATCAATCGCAAGTTTATTTGACTGCTGAGTTTCGCCGATGACTAAGTGTGACAACTGCTCGATTTTTGTTTTCAATTCCTCTTCATTTTGTTTAATAGTGTATATAGTTTTGTTAAATTGTTGTATTAACTGATGATTGACGGAATATTGTTTTTTTATTTGATCATTTCATTTATGTTGGTTTTCATCTAAATGTTTTAAAATTTTATTATATTTTTTCTCATCTTCCGCATCTAAGTTCCCCGTTATTGCCTGTACTATAGATCCTAATCCATCTATTAATCCTCTTTTATGTCTAGGCTTATCATAGTTACTAATTAAGTGTCTAAATTTATCATCTATTGAATTTTGGATATAACTAATTATTTTATCGTGACTATCTGTTAAATTAATATTATTTACATGAATTGTTTGTTGTAATGTACCGTGTTGTATTTTATGGTTATTGTATTGTAAAAGAGTTGATTGCATGTCATAATAGTGTAAGAAGATATGTGTTGTCTTGTAGTTTTGCTGGTCCTAGGTCAAGTGATAAGAGTCCAGTGTTCTGAGTAATGTCTTTGATCCCTAGTCCGTAGACGCATGTCAGCAAGAGGGACCTGGAAGGTTTAAGTCCTCATTAGTGTTTTTATATTGTTTCCTGGGCCTTTTTATATTAGACAAATGAATTTTTGCTTGCTTTTTATCGTTAGGGTCTGTGTGAATTTTACCAGTTTTCAGATCCTTGTTAACACTTTTGATTTTTTCTTTTTTGAATTTTGAATTTTTTGTTTTATTTACTTTTTGTTTGTTGTGCACATATATGGTATCTGGAATTTTTGGTAAATTTTCTCCGGTTTCGTTTAATTATTCTGCTAAATTTGTTTTCCTATTTTGTAATTTTGCATTAATATTTTTATATATTAATTTTGTTTTTTTCGCGATGGTTTTCTACGTAGTCTTGAATAATTTGTTTTTCTAATTCTATGTCCAAAGGTGAATTTGTTTCAAAATGTTCGTTTATTACGTCTATTGGTTTAAAGCCTGTAAATGATTAGTGTTATTATAAGCTTGACTTTGTTTTCGATAATTTTATTTTTAAAGTTTTCTTGAAGATTAAAAAGCCTAATGTGTTCGATAAGTGATGAATGGAAACGTTCTACTAATCCATTTGAGTTAGGGTATTGTGAACATGTGAAATGAATTTCAATTTTATGTACGGCCAGTAATTCTTTTACGACGTTGTTTTTGAATTCTAGCCCATTGTCGGATATAACTAATTTAGGTATGCCGTGATGTGAGAAAAATCTGGTCAGTTTGTTACAAATTTCAATTGCGTTTGTTGAGTTAACATGATAGGCTTGGGTATATTTTGAGAATCCGTCGATAATTGTCAGAAATTTGCGGTTTTCTAGACTCAGGGTGTCTACATGGATGATGTGGAAGTGTTTATTTGGGGTTGGAGTGATATTGAATTTGGTTTTTATAGGATGGCGTTCATATTTTGATTTTAGGCAGACTTCACATTGATTTATATAGTCGCTAATATCTTTTAATTGATTAGGCCGATAATAGATTCTTTTAATTTGGTTAATAGTTTCCTGAATTCCTCTGTGATTCGTTTTGCCTTCATGATAATTTTTAATTGTTTCTGTTCTATCGAATTGATCTTCAAGGTCAATTAGTTTATTATTGCATTTAATAAAATCTAATTCAGAGTTTTTGAAATGTTTTTGCAGAATTGTACTAAATTTTTCGTAGACGGGTTGTTCAAAATATAGGTGATATTTTACCTTTGGAACTATATATTGTTTAATAAAGTCAATTAAATCGTCGTAAATGGAGATTTGTACGTGAAGTCTCATTTTATCGTCATGTAATTTAACAATTTTGGGTTCAGCGGGAGAGTATAGGACTTCTGATATTATTAATTGGTTTTTTCCTATATTTACAGGATTTTCGGTGATTGGGATACCAATGATAGGATTTTCTGGGTTGGAGTGTATGGTTGCGTCTGTGTTATCTTGTTCTACGTCATTTGGTTTGTTATTTTCTATTTTTACCTCTCGCTAAGAGAGGTATTGGATTCATGCTAAAAATCGCATATCCAGATTTTATTGAATAAGCACGTTTTAAGGTCCCTACAATCCGATTTTAACATTTTTACGATGATGTCTGTGTGTGTGTGTGTGTGTGTGTGTGTGTGTGTGGATGTGTGTGTGTGGGATGTTGGAAGGACGGTTACTCAAAAACTATAAGACTTAAAATTTGTTTAACAACGTATTTCCCAATCGGACATTCATGGGAAGATCTGAAAAGGTTTTGGTAACAATTGGACAACCGGAAGTAGAAGATTCTTGAAAAAAAAACTTCTAAATATTATTTTTTGAAAATTTTTCTTGATAATACTAAAGAAAAATAAATTCTCTTTCTGATACATTTAAATATTTTTATACATATTTTATAGATTTAGAGATAAAAGGAATATAATATATAAAATAATGTTGTAATTAATTTTACAACCGAAAGGATGCCATGAAAAATAGTTGATAATTTAAATTATTTGTAACTGACAGATAAATGTCAGTGTCAGAAATAATGAGTAATGAAAGAAAAATGTACTTGGAGAATCCCTTAATTCTTGATCTGTGACTATTATGGAGATGACAAGTCTAGGTTGAAGGACTTAAATTTGTTTCAAACATTATGGGACAATGTACACCAGTACTATAGACTAGAGTAACTTTGAATTGCGAAATAGCTATCAAATTCTTCTCAAGTAAGTTGTAAATATTGACAAAATTACACATCGATATAAGAATAATCGGAGTGCAATCTATCCGTCACTTTATTAAAGGGAATTAGTGTTATTTAGATATAACATGTATGAAAAAATAAAATGTAAAAGAAGATATGTAAGAATAGATGCACAATCCATATATACATTTTAGACCGCCCAAAATTAATGTTTTTACTAGAAGAATATGAAGAGAAAGTAAACAACGTTGTTCGAATTGAAAATTGCAGTTACCAGCCTAATATTTATATATGGTAAACTCTACTTTGTAATTTATTGTAACATAATTTATGATAAAATATCTTCATGTTGAGACATGCTATTATTGAATAATAAAGAAGTTTATACGTCATAGATTTATATGAATATATTATTTGTATTTATAAAAATATTCTTTGTTTTATGCATACAGCCAGGTAAAATATACGGCGAGAGGTTATGTGCTGGCCACATCAGATTTTTTTGTTGGTCTTCAATGTATTTGAAGAATTCGTCGCAATTTGTGTCATTTGTCTCGTTGGCGTTAAGATTTGGTGTGTTAGTAGATGGTGGTTTATAGACAGTGATTGTGATGTCTGTGTTTTGAAAGATGTATTGTAACATGTTTTTTTATGTATTCCCATTGTAATAGGTCTTTACCACATCCCAGTTTTGGGATACTTAGATTTTTGATTTTGTTGCTCAGACAAAACTCTTTTAATTTTGAGAAGGTATAAAACATATCTGAATAGCTGTTTGTCAGAATAATTTTCTTTTGTTACTAGATAAATTATATTTATTTATTTATTTATTTATCATTAATCACTCAACAGGAACAAAAGTTCCCAATTACAGAGGATTATTTACAAAAAAACAAGAATAATACAATGTAAAACAAAATGAAAAGTGACAATATTAAGAATAACTATATCTAGCTTCCCCTTTTAAATAAACCAAATCATGTAATTTTGGATTTTGTTTTTGTAGTTTGTCTAAATTTTGAAATTCCCTTCTGAAGACTTGGGCAATGACTTTTGACATTTTTAGATCTCTACTTACACAATGTGCCAAGCTTTCTGTTGGGGGTGCGTCGAATAAGTTACCCTCTTTTTCTAAAATTTGGTAGTTATTATCGGCAATGTCTTGGTTTTCCGAATAATTTTGATATTCGGTCAATGGTGGTTTATTGTTAGTAGATTTTATAAGGTTGTGTGTGCGAATATTTATAGGTGGGATACGACTAAGTGCGTCAGCGTTTGTGTTTAATTTTTCCTTTTTATAAATGATTTCATAATCAAATTCTTCGAGTTTTAGTCGCCATCCTACTAATTTTGAATTTGGTTCCTTGAGGGAGAATAACCATTGCAAAGGCTTATGGTCCGTTATAATTTTGAATTTCCTGCCAAATAAGTATCGCCTAAAATATTTGGTAGCCCAAACAATAGCAAGTAGTTCTTTTTCAATAGCAGAATAATTTTGTTTGGAATCATTAAGTGTTCTACTTGCATACGAAATAGGTAAATCTGAGCCTATTGGTCCTTGGGATACAGCGCCGATAGCATAATTGCTAGCGTCTGTTGTGAGGTTAAAGGGTTTTGAAAAATCAGGATGTTGGAGGATCGGTTCATTAATAAGAAGATTTTTACAGGTATTAAAGCATGCTACATATTCTGGATCTTGAATATTTATAGTAGCTCCCTTTTTGAGGCATTTAGTGAAAGGTTTGTTAATGCCGGCAAGATTTTGAATAAATTTCCTATAGTAGCCTATTAATCCGAGGAATCCTTTTATTTGTTTAGTCGTTTTAGGATTAGGCTTTACACCGTCGGTAGTAACCACGTGACCTAAATAAACCACCTCCTTGCGTAAAAATTCAGCTTTGTCCATCTGAATTTTTAAGTTAGCTGCTTTGAGTCTCTCAAATACAGCGCGCAAACTTTCAATGTGTTCCTGCAGACTAGTACTAAAGATAATCACATCGTCTAAGTAAACGAGACAGATGTTATTTACTAGATTCCTCAGTACATTGTCCATTACACGTTGAAAAGTAGCGGGTGCATTTTTCAAGCCAAACGGCGTTCTTAAAAACTCATAATGTCCATTTTCTGTCGAAAATGCCGTTTTTTGGATATCATCTTTGTGCATTTCAATTTGGTGGAAACCCGAAGACAAATCTATAGTTGTAAAGTATTGACATTTACCAAGTTTGTCCAAAATAGTATTTATGTTTGGGATAGGGTACTTATCGTCAATGGTTTTTCCATTGAGCTTGCGGTAGTCAACGACCATCCGCCATTTTATTTCCGGACGCATCCATCTTTTTGGGCACGATCCACACGGGCGAAGACCACGGTGAATGTGACGGTTGAATAATATTTTCTTTTAGCATTTTATTAATTTGTTCTTGTACTTCTACTCGGTGAATTTCAGGGTATCTGTATGTTTTTGTGTAGATGGGTAATTCGTCTTCAGTTCTTATGTGATGTTTGATTTCGTTTGTAAGTGTTAATGATTTGCCGTCAGTTTGAAATATATTAGAATATTCTTTAATTAATTTCGTAATGGCCAATTTTTCTTCAGAGTTCATATGATCTGTTCTAATTTGGGACATATCGAAAGAATTTTTTGAATTTTGATTGCTAAAATTTAAGTTATTAATTTCAAAAAATTTTAATGGTTCTACTGATATTTCTTCATATTGAGTGTTTAAAATTTCGGAAGTTTCTGTGGTGTTTATTATAGGATATGCAAAGGTATAATTTTTAGTTTTGGCAATTCCTGCAGGTATTGTAAAATTTTCTAAATTTGTTTCTGGGACATATGCTTCACCATTTTCTATGCAATTTGTGTGTAGTTTAACAATTTTTTCCGACCTTGGATCTACTTGCACGTAGTGTGGACGCGGCTTTAGCTAGTGATAGTGAATTTTTATCGCACGAGTCGGAGTGATAATTTTATCGCGTGTCAGATCGATGATCGCTTCTAGATGTTTTAAATTATCGAGTCCTAATAATATGTCAAATTGACTGTGAAAATCAAAACGATGGTATTTTAGCATGACATCTGTCTTTTTGACTAATTTTGAACAGGGTATAATTAAACTATAATTTTCTCGGGATGTGCCATGTGCTGTAGTGATTTTGAATGGGTCATTTTGAAGTTTGTCATTATAAAATTTTTGTGTGATCTCTGGTTTTATGAATGAACGTGTACTGCCGGTATCAATGAGTACTTTCAGATCATGTTCAGGATAAATTATAAATGGCAATTCGCTATGGTTATGTGTTAAAAACATTACTTCAAATTGGTTTCCGAGGCCGGCCACTCTAAAAAATTATTTGTTACTGATTCTTGTTCATATTCTAGTGTGTCTTTGTTGCCCTCTCTATCATGTGGTAAAACTATATTATTATCGTAGTGTTCGTCATTGCATTCGTTTACTTTTGTGTTATTAAGTTCTTCGAAAATGAAGTTAGGTCTAGTCTGTGTATATTGTTTTAGTGTGAATTGTTGAAGACGATTGTTGTAACCTGAGGGACCAGGTTTTGGCTGGAATGATTTTCGAGTACTGATACTCATTGGGACAGGTTTCGGGAAATTTTGATTTGGATTGGGTTTAAAAACATTTGGTTTTGCGTTTTGTATTTGATTGGCATGTTTATATTGGTTATTAGGGTTTAGGTCGGGTCTGTATGTTAATTGTGGTGTTTGTGTATATCTAATTTGTGGTTGTGAATGTCTGATTTGTGAAGGTTTAATGAATTGTTTATGTCTTTGTGTGTTAGTGTGAATTTATGCGCGCGAGTACAACTCTCAATTTGGAAATCGTTAGTCAGTATATTTAGGTTGGATTTTTTTGTGCGCATGATTGTACCTAGCGACTCCTTTAAGCCCCACAATAAAACTCTCAAAGCGTATTGTCTGAAATAGTCAGATAATACTTTTGCTTCTGCAGCATTTTTATTGAGGTTGACATATGATATTTGCAGATTTAAAAGATCCTGTACTTTATGATAATAATCGAAAGGAGATCCATTACCTTGTTTTAAATCTGCTAATTCTATTGTAAGAGTATAACAATCTCTTTTATCAGAATACGAATTGATAAGATCATTTTTAATATCGTCCCACGAAGTTATCGTGCAGCAAGCGAATTGTACAGCAGCATCGCCTTTTATTTTCGATAAGATTGTAGATAAGAGGTATTCGTTTTGGAAATCATGGGGGTCGTCTTTGTTAAAAAAAACAATTAATAACTTTTCACGAATTTCTGTAAATCTTGTTAACAATTTTGGCTCACCATTAAATTCCGGTATCATGTTTAAATATTCCTTTTGGATTCTAGGAGTTGGCTGAACCACCGGAGTATGTGGGAGTAGTAATAGGCACTACCTTTCCGTCCGTGGAAGGCAGATTAATTGCTTTTTTAATGACTTTTTAATGACTCCCTGGAATTTAGGCTAATTGCTTTTTAATTGCTTTTGTGGAATTCAGGCTAATTGCATTTTAATGACTTTTTAATTGCCTGTAATCGCCTTGGAATTTGTGACGTATGTTATGTCCTCGGGGGAAATAGGTCATTATACTTTCTCAAGGTCATCCGTTAATAAGGTCATTTGAGGTTATTTTTAATTTCCTGGAAAAAATAGGTTATTGTATATTTCTGGGTGTTTTTTGTTTTGATTGTTGTGTAATTAGATTATTTTATATTAATTTTTATTTGGAAGATATTTGTTTGATTTGATATATGCTTGCAGTAACAAGAACAACTAGCAATGAGTGCCCGTGAGGTTACGCCTGGTAAGCGCCCGCACGGTACAAATATTCCATCATTACCGATATCTGTGTATGAAGCAGATTGGCACACCCAGCAATGGGTAATATACCGTGATGAAATATTTATTTAGATATTTGTTTGATTTGATATATGCTTGTAATGAAGCTGAGAAGATGTTTATTATTAAATTTAATTATGTCGCGGGCATCCGTACAGACACACAGAGGGACCGCCGAAACGAAGCACCGCTGGACCGCGAGCATGACATAGATTATTCTAAATCTAAAAATTATTACTGTTGATCAAAAAGCAATAAATAAATTTCATCATAATTGGAGAAAAACGAGAAATTGGCATAGCTTAGTTTACAAATAAAACAGGCGTAGAAGCGAAGTTAGGACGAAGTTTATATCCATGGAATATTCCCAAAGATAAATAAATGTTTTTAAATAATGTTTATACCATTAGTTTTATTAATAATAAATATATTAGTATAATTTATCAACAAAGTGCTGCTGAAATAAATTAAACAAATGTGAAAAGCAAACTCACCCAAATTTAAAATTTTAAAATGAATCCGAGTATACATACGAGGTTTCAGCAATTTCTATTGTAAATCATTGCGACTATATTTTTCTGTTCCCGGAATTCAAATTTTGAAACTCAATAAGAAATATGTATGTTATGTTAACTCATTTACATCCACTGATGCGTAAACGCATCACCTCCTTTGGAATTTTAATCTAAACATTTGCTTTAAGCAAAATCTAATTCAATCAATAAACGATGTTCTATAGGGATAGTAACATCAAATAAAAAATAAATATTATGTAAACCATTGAACATGTATGAAGAATTTTTTTTGAAATTTGAAAAAATTAAGGTAATTGATAGGTTTTATTTGAATTTGTAATATTTGTTTTGTGGAAAGTGGAATTATTTTTTTTTCTTGAAAATTTTAATCAGAAACTATTAGAAAAGCAATCAAATAATATTCAATTACATAATATTAGATAACTTTAAAAAAATAACAGCTGAACATAAGTGATGCGTATACCCATCAATGGCCTAAACGATGAACTTCAGAATGTTGAGACATGTTAGGGCAAGCATTGTTGTTTCGAGATTAGTTATTGCAGCAGTTGATTTTGACTGTGCTACGTTGCGTTTGTGTTGTGAGGTTACATTATATGAAAGTAAAAAAATGACAAAATATCTAACTCAAAGCGAATTACAACTTGCTCTAGAGCAGTGTTTCCCAACCTCTTTTGTGCTATGCCCCACCTTAGCCTTTCTAAAATTCTTATGCCCCCCTATGTAACATATATAATTTTTAATATTAAAAAATTGAATTGTTCACTTAAAAAACTTAAATGATAGGTTTTAGGAAGAAATCACTAGGAAATTGTTAACGAAACAAAGTAAGTAAATTTTCAAAACATATAATGAAAAACTGAAATTCAAATTCCAAATAATTTTAATAAAGATTTTTTTATATTCATTTATTATTTTAATTTAGTGAGATCCTTGCGCTTGATGCTTGCTGCACAGAGATTTTATATTAGGTTCCAATTTGGTTAGCTTCAGTCTCAAGTCTCCACGTTGTGTTATATCCAGCCGATTTCTTTGTTTTATCAGTAAATCATTTACAGCACTAAATCCACATTCAGCTAAATATGAAGATGGAAACGGTAGCAATAGTTTTCTTGCACATTTGGTTGAATTTGGGTATTTGATTTCTGTTTCCTCACAAAGCCATGCCATCGCTCCTTATATATTAAATAAAGTTTTAACTGACTCATCATTTTGCAATTCTGCGAGCTCTTCTTGATACTGCATATTTGATATATAAGACAAATCTACTAACATTGGCTGCATCATCCATGTTGGATAATCAATTTGTTTTAAATCAGAAAATCTTTCTTTTAAATCAGCCGATAGAATATTCAGATGATTGACAATAACAAGTAAAGCGGTATCAGTTACTTCACATTTTTGGAGGCAATGAAACTGTTCAAAGTTTTTGTTGTTAATATGTTTCTGACATAACTCAATATGGGTAATGAAACCAAATATCTTCACTTTTGCATCGACAAGAGTTTTATTTGTTCCTTGAAGTTGCTTATTTAATATATTTAGTTTTTCAAAGATATCGGCTAAATAACTCACAAATGCTTTACCATCGATTGCTAACAGATACTTCATTTCAGGTTTGTCGCTTAAAAAATCACTAAGAGTATCAAACAATTCCATAAATCTTTTCAAGCAGTTCCCTTTAGATAGCCATCTTACTTCAGTATGAAGTAAAAGTCTCACATGGTCTTCATTTTGTTCTTTACAAAATAGCTTGAAGAGACGCTCACATTTGGCATTAGCTTTAATAGCATTAACACACTTTATTACTGAATGTAGTACTTCATTTAGAACAGGCGAGATGTTTTTAGATACCAAGTTTTCCCTATGAATAACACAATGCACAAGAATCATTTCTGGATTCGTATCTTTCATCAATTTTAAGCAGCCATTTTTCTTGCCCATCATATTAGGAGCACTATCTGCAGCACAAGATGTTATATTTTTCATTGGTATATCATTGACATCTAAGTAGTTTTTTTAGCTTATTATATATATATATATATATATATATATATATATATATATATATATATATATATATATATATATATATCTTTGGAGGTAGTGGTGCTTTCTAATCTTTTACAGAACAACATTTCTTCAGCAAAATGCCCTTTATCAATATATCTTACGTAAGTTATCAATACTGCCTCAGTGCCTCACTGTCTCTCAAAGTTGATTCATCCATTTGCACTGAGAAATTTCTTGTTTCCAGCTTTTCAACAAGTTGTTTTTCAATATCTTCACTCATTTCATCTATTCTTCTGCTAACAGTATTGTTACTGAGTGGCATAGCTTTTACATCTTTGTCATCTTTTTCAAGAACCGTTTTAAGAAATGCTGATATTGACGGTTTTATTAAATTCTCTCCTATAGTATGATTTTTTCCACTTTTAGCGATGAATAAAGAAATTTGATAACTAGCCTCAAGAACACGATTATTAGTTGAAGTATGAGCAGTAAATAGAGACTTTAATGTTGTTCTCTTTTCAAAATTTTTCTTTAAAGTTTTAAAGTAATTCAAATCTGAATTAATATGAGCACTATGTTTCGCCTTCAAATGCGCCTCAAGACGACCTCGTTTCATTGATTCGTTGGTCAAGCATTGCTCGCATAAAAGTCAAAAAGGAATCCGCTCATCGTGGACAGCGGGTATGAACCCAAATTTTAAATATTCCTCCGAATATTGACGAGTTTTTTTCTTGCTTGCACCACTCATTTTACTATGGGCTATAAGAAATAAATATAAGACCAATTAAAAACTAAAATTAAAGTATGTGTTAAAATTAATTTAATGTGACATAAAGTAAACGTATACTAAAAAATGCAAATTTATTTAAACGTATATAACACATTCACTACACTGCCACCGCAAAATAATATATTTTTTCCATTTGACAAAATTTTCTGCAAAATTATGCTTCTAAAATTAAAATAAATAAAAATAAAATCAAATACTTACCAATCATATCTATACAATGTATAAGTATATTTATTAAATCAACGAGCTTTTAAAACAGTTTTGACGGACACTTATTTCAAATTAACACCAACTGAATGCTGTGAAACACTACAGAAGTTGCGATGGGCCATTCAGTTGCGAACAACTGCGTTGTTTAGCGAGATTTTAAAACGTCCGGGGTTCTCCGCGGAGCCTACCGTCTGCCGCAGGGAAGTTTACTTGACGACGCCAAACATCCAGTTGATATTTTGGTCTCGTCAAGCGAAATTATACCTAATAATTATTTACCGCAATTATTTAAGAATTTGCTTTTTTCGTTAAATTTGGCACCGAAATCTAGCATTGCATTTAAATGGCCCGGAGCGAAAGGGTTAAACTCGTGTCGAGTCCATTTTCGAATTGCCCCCCTTAACAATCAAATTGCCCCCCTGTGGGGCGTGGGCCCCACGTTGGGAAACACTGCTCTAGAGGATATAGTAAACGAATTAGAAAATGCGCAAGGTAAAATAAAATTATCTTTATTATTCTAAAAAGTAAGTCTTATTTTTTCGTTTATACAGACAATATAGATGCAGTTTATATACCACCAGAAGTAGACGAATTAACTGATGAAGAGATTTTTGAAGAGGATTGTGAAAAATCAAAAGAAAACGTAGATATTGCAGGGACGTTTGAAATTCACATGACCGATGATGATTTATTTTATGATGACTCAGACGATGAACTATTAGCAGATAAGCG
Organism: Harpalus rufipes; assembly: GCA_951394225.1. Taxonomy (NCBI): domain Eukaryota; kingdom Metazoa; phylum Arthropoda; class Insecta; order Coleoptera; family Carabidae; genus Harpalus; species Harpalus rufipes. The sequence continues at coordinate 5,657,418 of OX596292.1, forward strand.
TAGAAAGTTATCAGCAAATGATGGTACTGATCGAAAACCTATCTGGAAAGCAGGAGAACATGTATATAATCAAAACAGCAATTTTGGTGATAAAGAAAAAGAAAATATTGCAAGACTAAAGAATGAGTTAGACGGTAAAACACCACTAGATTTATTTTTTATGTACTTCGACGATGAAATGCTTACAAACATAATTCAATATACACAAAAATATGCTCGTGATAATAACAGACATGATTTTACAATTGATAATGACGATTTGCTGAAGTTTCTAGGTATCATGATTTTATCCGGTTATCATACTCTACCGCAAGCTGACTTGTACTGGTCTACAGACGAAGACAAAGGATTGAAAATTGTCAGAGACTGCATGAGTAGAAACAGATTTAAAAATATAAAGAGAAACATGCATTTGTCTGACAACAGCAAACTAGACAAAAATGACAAATTTACCAAACATCGGCCGTTTTTTGATCTTCTGAATAAAAAAATTATGCAGTTTGGTATATTTTCGTCCAATTTGTCTATAGATGAACAAATGGTACCTTACTTTGGAAGACATTCATGTAAAATGTATTTGAAAGGAAAGCCTGTTAGGTTCGGCTTCAAGTTATGGTGTCTTTGTTCGTCCGGTGGCTACCTGTACCAATTTATTCCATATGCTGATGCTTCAACAGAAAAAAGTACCTTAGGTTTAGGAGGCCAAGTAGTCCTCAATTTGTTGTCAGTTATTGAAGAAAACGCCGCACATAGGATTATTTTGATAATTTTTTTCTTCTTATAAATTATTTTCTGTGCTAACTGACCAAGGATATTTCACCACTGGTACAATACGCGACAACAGAACACTAGGTTGTCCTCTTGAAGCAAATAAAGTAATTTCCAAGAAACAATGTGGCTCATACTTTAGCGCCTTTGATGAAACTACCAGCATATCACTTGTTCGATGGAATGATAATTCTGTTGTTACAATGATAAGCAACTGTAACAATGTTCAACCTCTGAAGACAGCAAAGCGATATAACCGAAAAGAATAAAAAAGCGAAAATATAAATCAGCCTGCTGTGATATCCGAATACAATAAATTCATGAGCGGGGTGGATTTACACGACAATGTCATAGCAAATTACCGCACCAGAATCTTGGGTAAGAAGTGGTGGCGGCCCTTATTCTCAAATGCTCTAGACAGTGCTATTGTAAATGCTTGGAAAATATTTAATATTGTCCATGATAAAACGATGTCACAGCTGGAATTCAAATCATATATTGCTTACCGGCTTTTAAAAATTGAAAGTTATGAAAACAAAGAACCAACAAATCGTGTACCGAGTACTACACCCAATGAAATACGAACTGACAAAGTTGGCCATGTGATCGTTCAGGAAGCTACAAAAACTAGAAGAAGATGTAGAGTTTGTCACAGTGCAACAATATATATGTGCAAAAAGTGTAATGTACATGTACATGCTAATTGTTTTGAGGAATTTCACAACAAATAAAGTTCATAAATTTCATTTATCATATTCTATTATTTAGTAGTTATGTTTCACATATCCGGCCAGTGATGCGTTTACGCATCATGCTGTTTCTCAAAAATGAGCAAAAAAAATAATTTTTTTACTAGATTTATTTTAAAGGCTTTATTTGTAATAGAGAAAAATAAATAATTTCTTATTTTATGCGTGTTTTAATACCTGCGGCCAGTAAATGGGTTAACGAGTAAGTACAAAAATAAGTGTATGTGAAAATATAATAAAAATGAAAAATTTTGGTCATTAATAACCAATTGGGTATGTATAGCTGTAGTGTTATTGATTTGATACTTGCTCGTAATTAAACTGAGATGTTTATTACTAAATTTAATTTTCTCGTGTAATTAGGTCAACAATTGTTCATAGTTTTTACCAATAGCAACACGTCAGTTTGGCGCATTTCTCCGTACACCAAATGCAGGGCCGGCGCGTGGGGTGAAACAGTGAAGTGATTGTTTCAGGCGGCCGGCAATTGAGATGGAAAATATTTTTAATAACACCATGTTGCTCGTTACAGTTTACATTATACAACGCAACAATAAAATGTCAAATTTCAAAATGTCTTTTTATTGTAAGATTTTAGCAGCTTTATAAACAAAGTGTTTATTCTTTTTACTTGTGCCACAGATGAAATATATATTTCATCTGTGCTTTGTGCCTAGAAATAGGCTAATTCAGTAACTAGTCACAGGCAAAATATAAGTTTATTTGTAGTGTTATAGTTTGACATGATATTCTGTCGTAAATTAACATAGGATCAAAAATATTACAAAATAAATCTGTAATTTTATCAGAATGTGTCAAAATTTTGAGAAACATTCATTCTTTTTGAAAGATTATCGTTTAAACGATTTTAAACAAATGCTATGTTTGGCACAAGAAAATCATAATAATAAAAATGCAAAACAGTTTTAAATGTAATTTTCGCGTGATTAAACTGCAAAGATAATTATTACAAAATTCTTGGCCTCAGGAAATAAACTTCAACTTTTAAGTAAATGCTAGTATATCCAATTTTCCAAATTTCAGATTTAAAATGAGCAGACATTTTTAAATATCAAATTACTACGCCGCTAATTACAAATTCAGCGTCGATATGACAACTGTCAAATATTGCTTTAGGAGCAAATTGATTTTTAGATTTAAATATCAGTAATTTTGTGAATATGAACTCGTAAATATAATTATTCAAATACATTTCAAATATAGGTATAAATAAATTTTACTAATAATAATTGATTACAATTAGGTTAGGAAAATAAAAACTATTCAACTATAAATTGGATAGCGAAGCTAATAAATTCTTCGAAGATATTCAAAAATTTTTTGACTTCTTGGTGTTTCAATATTTAAATTGTTGCAAGATATAAGGTCGTGATAGAAGCCAAATATTTGAAGATATAAGAAGCTGACAACTATAAATAACTGAAATTTTATCAATAATATAAATTTTAAATATGAATTATAAATTATTTTTAATTACTTAACTTGTATGTATATAAACAGTTCTGAAGTGTTTGTCACTGTCCAATCCAAGTTTATGTTATTCACATAACCCAGCAATATTTTCAAGCATGCCGTTGGTAGAAGTTTCCAAAAATTACTTCGTACAATCATCTGAGTGTTGGGATGATGAAGATTCTCCCACTTATAAACCGCTAGAGAATTTAGGAAACAAGAAAATTCTTTTACATCCAAGTGGCTATCGCCTGTCGAAAACTGCAAAAAGAACTTTCCGCATGGAGGAAAGAAGAAGATGGCAGAATTTAAACACCGTGACAAACCCACAAAGCGACAAAAAGGCGGAAGAATGTAAATAAAATTAATTATGTATATTGTACAAAATATATTTATTCATTATATTTACAAAATAAAATATTTATTAACAATTACTGACTTTTATTGAAATAATAATAATAAAACATGTACCTTACAAACTCATCATTGTCATGTAATTACTCAAAAGTATGGAAATATGTTTAGCTAATTGAAAGTTGGCAAGTCACGTTGATATGTTAGGTTAATAGGGATTTTAAAATTTCTGCTACCTGGTGACCAGGTACTTAAATTTATTTGGGAAGAACAACATTTTTTGATTCTTGGAAATTTACGTAGGAATATTTTCTGAAATACGATTATATTTGGATATTACTTTCTCTAGTCATGTCATTGTTTGAATTTTTTTTGATAGTACATACATTTATTTTTAGAACCATGGCCACCAAAATTTCCACTAAATGTACTTTGTATTATTTTCGGTAACTTTCTACGTGTGATAAATAAATATTTGTTTTAAAAAATATATCGGGAAATATGCCTATAGTATAATAATTAGTCACATTGTGTCGGAAATGATAGAAAAATCTGGCATAGCTTCACCTCCATACTTACTTGTAACGTGGAATAATCCAAAAGATAAATAAATACTTTTCAATAATGTTTATACCATCAGTCTTTATCAAAACTAGCAGACCGATATATACAAGGAGAAACAATTTGTGACAACTACTTAAATAATAAAATTAATATTATAGAGTTTCTTATAAAATAAAACTATTGAACTATAAATTGGATATCGAAACTAGTAAATTGTTCGAAGAAGATATTCAATTTTTTCGACTTCTTGAAATCAAATTTAGATAAACAATCGAAACAGAACGAAAATATTAGTAATCGGGTAAGTTTTTTTCATTTCTGTTTTCCAATTTATTAATTTTTATTTTATTCTTTCAGGACGACACTATTTCAAGGCAAAATGACTCAGCAAAAAGTAATAATAAACAAGAAATCTCGCTTGCTTAATCAATACTTATTTACTATAGATGACAAAAATATATTAGCTGTGGGTATAAGTCCACTGAATTTAGAAATTGTAATTAAACTTGTACGTCAAACATCACAAAATAATATTACATTTAATATAGCAGAATGGAATAATTTTGTAAAATACATAAAAAGTATTGTAAATAGTGCTAATAATATACATCACATCGAATTTCATTCTTTTATATTAGAATATAAAGTTTATATACAATGGCTACAAAATGAAATTTCTTTATATGTATTATCACTGAATGTAATTTGTGAGATATGCGATTTTGTATCTGTATTAACGGATTATTTCAAAGCCATTAATTTTGAAGAATATTACAGAGATATAAATACCCAAGCATATATTACACCTGGAGATTCTATAACTAATGTAAAAAAATTGATATCTAAAAAAAATAATATTCAATCAATCATATACCTACCTATAAAGAAATGTTAATATTTTATCCTAATTTAATTAAGAATGATTTAATATCAAATATGTATTATGTACCTAGTAATTATAATAAATTTAAACATTTGTTAGAAACTGATAATGTACCGAAATAAAGCATAATATATTTATTTATAATCCTGTTTTTGTACTTACCTAGTTTATATCATTCCTTTTGTTCAGTACGTAGAATAGAAGAAGTCACGCGATATTTCTGTACAGAGTATGGCGGCATCAAGGTTTCGCGCTGTTTGAAAACCCTTGGTTTTGTAAATTCGTCACAGTTTATATAACCGCGTCATCTGTATGAAGTGATTGCCGTGCCAGTGTTATAAAATATGGAAGAGTTTATTATTGATATACAAGGATTTAGAATCGATAATAATCGATTTATTATGAAAGAAATAGCAATTTTGACAAGAAATGATACGAAATTATTGCACATGTTGATTCAACCTCCATGTTCATGGAACGATGTCAGTTTTTCACTTCGGAAACAAATACGATGGTTAGAACGTTCGTACCATGGCTTATCATGGGATGACGGACATATACCTTATTATACAGGCCCAAATATAATAAAGAATATATTATCCTGTGAATGTATAATATATTTAAAGGGAAATGAGAAAAGAAAACTAATGGAAAAACTACTTAAAGATAATAAAATATGTACCTACTATAGTTGATCTGTCAGAAAATGTAGATGACTTTGAGGAGAAGCCGCCATCACTACGTACAAAGAATGAATATACTTCGATTTATTCGTGCTTTCATCATAAAAAAATTTCAACAAGAGATTTTGCGGCATGTGCTCTAAACAAAGTATTTACAATTCACGCATGGTTGACAAGGAAAAAAGACGTTCTATTATAAATTTTTTTGTACCTATATGTTTAATATGTATTTTACTTCTTATTGCAGCTCATCATTGTTGTGTACTGACCCCTCTTTCGAAGCACTGAGACTGGTTCAGTACACCACACTGATGAGCTGCAATAACAGCGAAACGCGTCTGTGGTTCTGGTTGAGTGGGCCAGTCCCTGATAAATGACCGAGAGGTTGATTCATAGACTGAAATTTTGTGAACTTTGCCAAGTGTAATTTAAATATTATTTAGAGCAGTTCACCTAGTGTCGCATTTGTACTTCGTACAGTTTTCTTTATTATTCTGCTAGCTAAGCTCGCGGTTTTCTCGATAGATGGCTCTGCATGTGGTTAGTAACCTCTGCAGGCTTGAAATCTTTGTGAGATGTTTATCATCTGTCCGCTCAACCAGCCTCAGTGCCTCGAAAGAGGCGTCAGTACACCACACTGATGGGGTGCAATAACAGCGAAACGCGTCTGTGGTTCTGGTTGTTAATAACTGTGAAGTCTAAATAAAAATAAATAAAATGGCGACTAAACAGTTAAAATTAATTGAATTAAAAGTAAGTGATCTCAAGAGAGAACTGGATGAACGGGATTTGGAAACACCAGGAAAGAAGCCAGTACTTCAAGAAAGACTACGGCAAGCATTGATCGATTTTGATGAAAATCCTCAAGATTACTTATTTGAACTATCCGAATTTGGTAAATTAGAACAAACTTCTAGAACATTAAAAGAAGAATTAAAACAGGAAATAGCAGAAAGTTTTAGAAAAGCCGAAGAAAATTCTAGAACAATAGAACAAAAATTAGAAGAACATTGTAAAAGGTTAGAACAAATATGGAAAGTAAGTTCTAGAATCGGATATTGGAGGAAAGTTCTGGAAAAGTGAAGGAAAATTCCGGAGTACTGGACGAAGAATTAATGGAACATTCTAGAGCAATGGAACGTGAATTGAATGAGAGTTCTAGAAATGCCGAAGAAGATTCTGGAATTCTTGAGCAGGAATTGAAGTTGAATTATGGAAGAGTAGAGGAGAATTCCGGAATTCTAGAGCAGAAATTGGAGAATTCTAGAATTACGGAGCAAATGTTGGAACGGAAATCGGAGAATTCTGGATTTCTGGAGCAAACATTAGAACAAGGATTTGGGGAAGACTTCTAGAAAAACTGAAGACAGCATTCTGGAGCTTGGGGCCTATGTGGTTCTTGTGGGTCGTCTCGCACATCCTACTACTCTTGACCTAGCCACTCAGGGACTCATCTCCGGAGTTCGAGACAGCAATACTCAGGAAGCACTGCAATTATGTCGACCAAAAACTATGGTTAACGCACTCTTATATGTATCAGATTATGAAGCTGCCAAACAAGCTTCACGTACCCAATCGCGAGTGCGTAATATTTATGCTAAGGGAAATGTAAACATCAAAGACATGGATGAAAAAGTGCGACGAATTACAAATGAAGTATTTTCAAGAAGAAAGAAACTCCGCTATTACAAAAGAAGACGGAAACGAAAAAGAAATAGAACGCGAAAAAGAAAGAAAGCATGTCTAGTAGGAAATTAAAAAAAGAAATGTAGGCAGAAATTCTAGAGGTAAAGGTCGAATCCGTTGATGTCAAGGATGGATATGAAGAAAGAAGACGGAAGCGAAAATAGAAAGAGAACGCGAGAGAGAAAGAGAGTGTGTTCAGCAAGGAATTAAAGAAGAAATCTAGGAAGAAATTCCAGATGTAGAGGAAAGCCAACCGGAAATGAATAGTTCTCCGACGAGCAGCTGCGATTTTAATCTAAGGAGTTTGAAACGGGGCCTGATGACAGCGAGGAAGACGTGCCCTTGACGATTCGCATGGACAGCTCGAGTGGGAAACGAAAACTCGAGTTAGATAACGATGATCACGATGACATAGCTCTCACCACAAGGAAGAAGAAAGTCAAGACAGAGAAAGGAACTTGAAAGAAAGGGAAGTAACGTCGACACATTGTTCAGAAGGCCATGCTAAGGGAGGCAAATATGGTAGTCGACTAGAAGAAAAACATTCCACCATTTCCAGAATAACAGTAGTCAACGATAGTTGGCAGCCCGATGGACTACGCAAGGACCCGACTTTGAAAATATTACTGGAATAGAAAGCGACGAGAGCAAACCAATATGGGAAGATGTTGCACCACAGTCACAGATTGTAAAATCGTACTGGGCGCAATGTGACTCCATGGTGATTGATGGCCTGTTAAAGCGTGTGGTTGAGAATGCCATGGAACTGAGAAGAGAAATCAGTTGGTTATTCCTAAGAGTAGAGTACCAGACGTATTAAAAGAGATCCATAATGGATCTGGAGGAGGCCACTTTGGAATCGAAAAAACTTTAGAAAGATTGCGCCAGCGATTTTACTGTTAACTGCAAGGAAGACGTTAAAGTCTGGTGCGAGAAGTGTGTGGTTTGCGCAAGAAGCAACGGTTCCCATAAACGGCAAAGAGCTCCAATGCGTCAATACAACGCATGCAGTCCATTTGAGCGCATTGCGATTGATGTGGCCGAACCATTCCCAGAAAGTGACGACGGAAATAAATATATCGTGGTTGTCATGGACTACTTCACCAAGTGGGTTGAAACATCCATTATCCAACCAAGAAACCACCACAGTCGCTGAAACTTTAGTTAAAGAATGTATATACCGATTCGGGGTTCCACGTCAACTTCACTCCGACCAGGGATGAAATTTCGAGTCTGCCGTTTTCCAAAATATCTGTAAGATATTAGGAATTAATAAAACCAGAACAACTGCATTACATCCGCAGTCCGATGGCATGGTTGAACGAATGAACAAAACAATCAACCGATATTTGTCGAAGGTTGTCTCCAACCACCAAAGAGACTGGGACCGACATCGTTATCTGTTCCTAATGGCTTATCGTTCATCCGTGCATGAAACAACAGGGCAAACTCCTGCGAACATCTTATTCGGACGTGAGTTGCCTTTACCATGCGACTTGGTGTTCGGCACCAAACCTGGGGAAGACCTGGCCGGAGAAGACTACGTTACGGGCTTACGGAGAAGACTGGATGGCATTCATGAACAAATCAGTACGAACATTCGAACTGCCAGCAACCGAATGAAGGACCGGTATGACATCAAAGCCGAAAAAGGTGGATATCAACCTGGGACTTTAGTGTGGCTTTACAACCCACAAAGGCGCCGCGGGTTATCACCAAAGCTGCAAAAGAATTGGAACGGCCCCTATGAGGTAGTCAAAAGAATAAACGACGTGATATATAGAATTAAGAAACGACCTACCGGGAAGCCGAGAGTGGTACACTTTAATCGGCTAGCCCCTTTTGCTGGAGACAACCACGAAGACCATAATGGAGCAACAGTTCGTCGGATCATAGCTCAAGAACCGACTTTTGAATATTTCATGGAGAACTATTCCTTTGGGCGCAAGGCGCGGTGCAGCGTGACAAAAGAAGAACTCCGAGATTTGTTCACCGTGTCTTCAGATTATTTTCTCGGCCACTGCGTATCAGAAGACTTAAAGATTTCCCGCGGCATAGCTTTTGACGCTATTTCGCTCGGACGCGAAATTGTAGCGTGTGGTACGGCGTCCTTCTGTTGTCTCTGTGCTGTAGAACGGTTTGCTCGGGCGCCAATCGGTCGGTCGGAAACACAGCACTAGGAGAGATGGTATAACGCCAAAAGGATTTGGATAGCTCTGGCCAACCAACGTCCATCTGTTGGGAAAACGCTACGACTGAGAGATAGCAATGCAGACCATCAGCGGTACATCTACTACCTTGTTACAAAACCACGCTCGTACCAGAAGCCGTCGTATCACAGCCTATGGTACTCGCTATGCGATTTGAGGGATCATCTATTGGAGAATGACATTTTGAAGCTAGCGGTACCGGAGTTAGGTTGTGGTCTAGACGGTTTGGATTGGAGGATTGTAAGGAACATGTTAGAGATCCTCTTCCGTTTCACCGGCGTTGAAATTCTCGTCTGCAGCTTTAACCGTAACGGACAGAAAGAAGATGTCGAGCGAACCATCGACTGTTACTTCTTCAAAAATTCGAAATGCACCAAGGGTAGTACATGCAGATTTCGTCATCACGAACTGTTCCGGGACGAAACAGTCTTAAGGGGGGGGGGGAGTGTAACGTCGTCGCCACCGCCGCTCCGTAGACCTCACCGCCGCCGCGCCATAGCTGGCGCCGCTATGTCGCGCCGAACGTCCGCGCGTAGCAGACTTGTTAGGACCGGTCGCGGTTACGTGATCTATTGTGCATGCTGTTTACCTTGCGAAGTGTTCTAGTAGGTTCGAGAATAAAAGTCGCCACGTATATAACCCGTCGCCAAAGCCAGCGAACACAGTCTGTTATATAAAGACAACGAGTAAAGAAGTCTGATATAAATAAGCGTCGTGAATAGTTGGTGATACAAACAAACAGTCAGAAGAGACATAAATAGTAGTCTTAAGTGTTTTAATAAATAATCTTAGTGTTTAAGGGTCTTATAATATTCATATACTTTATCATAGTATTAGTTTAATTTATTATCCTTTAATTATATTTTTAATTTTTATTAATAAACGTATTCTTTTAGTTAATAATAATTGTCTGTTTTACACTTCACCCATCACCCATATAAATAAAAACGTTACAACATATATATATATATATATACAGGATGTATCAAGATAATGGAACAGTGCCATTTATTCGTGAATATGAAAAGTTACACAAAAAAGTGATTAAGATATTTTATAAAGCATAGAGGGGGACACATTTTGATATAACTATTATTATTTTAGAGCCAGTGGTACTCAACTTATGGATCAATGTTATACTTTTTTAAATGGTATCATATATTTTTTATTAACCCATTAAATAGCGAATTTTACTGGGTCTTGCATCAATATATAAAATCAGTTTTTGTTAAATCTACTGCCATTATTAAATTAATTATTACAAAGGTAACGAAAATAACCTTAATTGTAATAATGAGTAACAATGAAATACGAAAATGGTGGATAATTTTCTTTTGTTTTAATGATTAAATGTTTACGGAACCTACTTAAAAAATTTAAAATAGAAATGAGATACTAACTTTGAATTAATTTTTATTAAATTTTTCGCAATGTAAGGGTATGATATTATTATGTCGTTGAATTCTATTTAACTAATTAATAAAAAGTATATAATGCCATTTAAAAAAATGTAACATTGATCCATAAGTTGAGTACCACTGGCTTTAAAATAATAATGGTTATGTCAGAATGTGTCCCCCTCTATGCTTTACAAAATATCTTAATCACTTTTTGTGTAACTTCTCATATTCACGAATAAATGGCACTGTTCCATTATCTTGATACACCCTGTATATATATGTTATATTTTTAAGGTTCGCGGAAGGGTTTTTAAAAAGGATTATTTATTGTAAGTCGAAAGATTATATTCGCTAATCTTTGGTTTTTGTCACAAAGTTACAGTTATAATTTATTTAATTATGTTACATTTGAGTGTTTGGTATGAAATTTACATGAGACTATATCAGACTAACTAAAACTAAGTAAAAGTACAAAATATATAGTTTCTCCTTTCCGGTGTCGGGTATAAATCTGGGAACTGCAACCTCAACAATATGGGCTGTGGTAACTCCCCCCTTCTTAGAATTTGGCCTCGTCAGGAAGCTTCAGCGGCGACCTGGGGGTTGAAGTTGTTTGGTGAAGTTCAATGTCTCTGGCTGTGGACTAATTCCTTCTCGTGGATTTGAGTGGAAGTTTCCTTTTAAGATAGACTATGACAGAAATAATAGCAACAATAATAATTATAACATATAATGCTAAAACGGGGTATTTGATGCCATCTTCTTCGTATCTTGTTATATCGTCCTGCAGGGTGTCTTCTAGCTTGTTTATTGGCCTGAGTTCGGAGATGCTGTTCAATTCGATTGTAGTTTTTGGAATTTGAGTCTTAATGAAATTAATTTTGTAATTTTCAATTACTGTTGGTTTGCCAAATGTACCATGTTTGAAGTCGAGTTCCTTGTTTTGTATTTGTAACTTACATCCATCATCTTTGATGAGGAGTATACCTTGAAGGCTTCTTACCTTATATTGTCGGAGTGACTGCATTTAGTTTCTAATTTTTCGGGGTACGGAAATATAGCCAAATATTGGTTGATTTCTTCCAAATATTCCAGATGGTTATTCTTTATCTCTAGTTTGACGAAATGACAGTTTTCGACGGTGTTTTTCGTTAGGAAGTTAGCCTCGCAAGAGTCTTCGGTTATTTCCTCGATTTTATTAGGACATTGGAATATGTTTCTTTTATTCAAAATATAATCGTGATTGGGTATAATAGTAATTAAATTAGTGTTGTGTTTTGTAGGGGTAGGAATTAAATGGATTAGTTCGAAATGTGTTTCATAATTTATTGGAATTTCGATAAAATATAAAATTTTGTTGTCTTGTAATTTGCAATTAACTGAGAGTATATTTTCAATTTCTGCAATGTTTTCCAAATTTATTTCAAATGGCAACTCATCATTGTAATATTTTGAAATTTTGTTTAGTTCCTCATAAAGGTCATTTGTTTTGATTATACTGGGGTGTATAGTTTGAAGTTTACAAAATGTGAGGGAATTTTCAATGTCTTGAAGTGTGTTAAATGTTAGTGTATATAAAGTATTCAATTGATTATAAATATGTTTAATAAATAATTTGTCGTCATTTTTTGTTCCGCTAATAGCCAAATGCATGAGTTGTTCAATTTTTAATTTTAGGGTGACTTCATTCTGCCTGATAGTGTCGACAGTCTTGTTAAAATATTTTATTATTTGGTGACTGACAGAGTATTGATGCTTAATTTGGTTGTTTAATTTAAATTGATTTTCTTGTAGGTGATTTAAAATTTTAATGTATCTTTTATTATCTTGTTCATCCAAATTTCCTGTAATAGCTTTCACAACTGTTCCTAAACCATTGACTATACCTCGTCTTATTCGAGTGCGCGTGGATAAATGGTTCAATTTTTCATCGATATTGTTCTTTAGGTATTCTATAATTTTGTTGTTATTTTCGAAGTCTTTTATAGTTATTTTGTCTGTGTTCAATGTCTCTACAAGATTTGTGTATTGTTTATTCAGGTTTTCGTATTGTGTTTTAAGTGGAAACAGGTCATAATAATGTACAAATGTGTGTTGTGTTCTTTGTAGTTTTGCAGGTCCGAGATTAATAGCCAAAAGTCCTGGATTGAGGGTAATGTCCTTTACATCTATTCCGTATGAGCACGGGAAGTAGATGGACCTGGAATTGCGGGATTGTTATTAATTATTTTTCTTGGTCTTTTAATATTTGCAAGATGAATTTTGGGTTGCTTTTTGTCATTGTTTTCTGTATCAATATCGGCTGTTTTCAAATCTTTACAAATTGTTTTCATTTTCTCTGTCTTAAATTTTGGATTTTTTGTTTTATTTTTTGCTTATTCTGTACATAAATTATTTTTTGTATTTCCGGGAGTTCTTCGCGATTTTCATTTATTTGATTAATTGTTTTTGTTTTATTTTCTTGTAACTTATTATTAATATTTTTGTATACTAATTTAGTTCTTTCTTTATGTTATTGAATATAATCCTGGTTTATTTGTTTTTCTAATTCTATATCAAGGGGTGAATTTGTTTCTAAATGGCCATTAATGATTTCGACTGGTTTTAAATTTGTTGTGCTATGGTTTGTATTATTATATGCTAAAAGTTCATAATTAACCTTTTCATCTATTGAATTATTTTTAAGATTTTCCTGCATATTAAATAAACGAATATGCTCTACTAAGGTGGAATGGAATCGTTCAATTAAACCGTTGGAATTTGGTTTTTGCGAGCAGGTGAAATGAATTTCAATTTTGTGGAGAGCTAATAATTCGTATACAATACTATTATTAAATTCGAGTCCGTTGTCTGAAGTGATAAATTTCGGTATTCCATGGTGTGAAAAGAAATGAGTTAATTTGTTTGTGATCTCGACAGCATTTTTTGAGCTAATTCTGTATGCTTGTGCATATTTTGAGAATAGTATTAAGAAATTAAGCGTTTTCAAGTGTTAATGTGTCTATGTGTAAAGTGTCTAGTGGTTTGTTAGGAGTAGGGGTGATATTTAATTTTGGTTTAACAGGATTTGTTTCATATTTTGCCGCTAAACATACTTCGCATTTATTTATGTATTCTGTAATAGTTTTTAATTGATTAGGCCAGTAGTATCGTTTTTACCTTCCGTCACCTCTAGGTAAGGAAGGTATTGTCTTTGGTCAAAAAATTCGGTGGTGAGTTTTCATTGAATAAGCACGTTTTAGGGTCTTTACAATACGATTTTACTATTTTTACGATGATGTCTGTATGTGTGTGTGTTCGTGTGTGCATGTGTGTGTGTGTGTGTGTGTATGTATGTGTGTGTGTGTGTGTATGTATGTGTGTGTGTGTGTGTGTGTGTGTGTGTGTGTGTGTGTGTGTGTGTGTGACCGCGGTTTCGTCAACGATATCTCCAATACTAGAATTCCAAAAATTACAATTCTTACGTATTCCTCTTCCTTACAACCATATGCAGATCTGTTTAGATTTTGGTTATAATTGGTCAACCGGAAGTACCCTCATTTGAAGATTTTAACAGTTTTTCTTGAAAAAAACAGTTAAATGTTATTATAACTTAAAGAATATATTATTGTCTATACGATTTTATTGCATTTTATATTTGATATTCAACAGATATAGAGTTAAAGAAGAATAACGATAATAAATTTTATATAAATTTCATAATTCAGCCAGCTATGCTAACTTAATCATGGAAACTGCTAATATATTCAGGTAATTCAAATTGACAGATGTCAGTATCAATAAAATGAAATCAATGAAAGAATAAGGGAAGTAACTCTAGTGTTAGAAGTTTCTAGATATTAGAGAGACGATTACATATTGGTTTGAACATGTCATGAGGAGAGATGAATATATTAATAGAAGGTGGAAGAAACATAGGAAGACCAAATATAAGATGAAAAGACTGTATTGTAGAAGACTTGAGAGAAAAGGAACTGAATGAGGACGACACGCAAAACAAAAATGAGTGGAAGAAGAAAATAAAAAATAGCGACCCCCTAACGAATGGGAAAAACTAAAGAAGAAGAAGAAGATGTCAGTGTCAAGTGCAATTTGCATAGTTTGTTAATGAAATAACTTTACTGGAAATATAGGATCTTTTGCAAGAAAATTTATGTATGGGGCGCGTGCAGAAACATGACTTTGACCCGTGTCAAAATGACAGCAATTAATTATGTCCATAACTGACAAGTGTTATAATTTTTCAATCAAAATTTCATAATTTTCTTATTTCATGTGGTTTGTTTGTTATCAGGAGTATGGAATTCAGTTGCCGAGAAAGGGAATCACATAATACCAAAAATTTATAATCTTTTGCAAGAAAATTTATTATGGAATTTGTACTTAATACACAGGATTGACGGAAGGTATTGTGCTAGCCACATCAGATTTTTAATTTGTGTATAGGTTTCGTTTATTCCACGATGGTTTGTTTTTCCTTCGTGATAATTTGTGATGACTTGTTGAATTTCGTCTTCTTGTTCTATATCTATTAATTTTGTATTACTTTTGATAAATTTGATTTCGGAATCTTTGAAATATTTTTTGAGTGCGTTGCTGAATTGTTCATAAATAGGACTTTCAAAATAGAGATGATATGTAGCGTTAGGGGCGACATATTGTTTTATAAAATTCACAATGTCTTGCTCGAAGTTTGCTTCCGATATTTGAACGTAAAGCCTCATTTTAGCAACGTGAATTTTTTTAATTTTTGGTTTAGATGGAGAGTGTTTTACGAGAGATATAAAAAATTGATTTTTTCCAAAGTTAACAGGGGATTCGGTAATTGTTATGCCAACAATGGGGCTTTCAGGGTTTGAATGGATAGTTTGGTCAGTTTCGGGATCTTTTTGTTCGGGGTTTACTATAAAAGATTGTGTGTCGTTATCAGGGTTAAAATTTTCATTAAAGTTTTCAATGTATTCAAAAAGATTTTGTGTGTCTGCATCTAGTGTGTTTATGTTTAATTCTATTAGCGAAAGTGCGTCTGCATTTGTATTCAGCTTGCCTTTTTGTATATTACTTACTTACTTACTTAATCCTAAAGCCTTTCTACCTTGCGGTGTAAGGCTGTATTAATCATTCTTCTTCTTGAACTTCTGTCGGTGTTCTTTTCCAGATACTGCGCCAGGCTGTCCTATCTTCCATCAAAGGCTTTGCTTCGTTCCATTTGAGACCTCTGACTTCTATAGCTGTTTTGACTTCCTCATCCCAAGTTTTTATTGGTCTCCCGCGTTTCCTTTTCTCTGTACGCCTGGCTTCGTACACTCTTTTGGTTATTCTTTTTTCTGTCATTCTTTGTAAATGTCCTTTCCATCTTAGCTGTCCTTCCTGAATTATATCTTTGGCTGGTATTGTGCCGAGATTTGTTCTGTATACTTCATTTCGGATGCGATCGAGTTTCGTTTTTCCTTCTATTTTAAGTAAAAATCTCATTTCAATATTACTTATTTTGCTCTGATGTTTTTTAGTTGTTGTCCATGATTCGCATCCGTATGTTAAGATAGGTACTGTTATCTTTTTGAAGACTTCTATTTTGGTCTGTTTGGGTATTTCTTTCTTTGACAAGAATTTAGTTTTTAGAGCATTGAACAGTCTTCCTCCTTTGTTTACTCGTTCTATAATTTCTTGGTCTATGCTTTCGTTTTCCTGTATCACTGCGCCGAGATATTTGAAAGTGCTGACTTGTTCAATGACCTTTTGTCCTATTTTTATCTCATGTATGCTTTGACTACTGCTTATTATCATTGTTTTTGTTTTATTTCTATTTATTCTCATATTCCACTTCATTAGTTCTTCATTCATTATATTGATGTTATACTGTAGGTCTTTTGTGTTTTCTGCTATGAGCACCATATCGTCTGCGTAATATAGTTCAATATTACTTCATAATCGTAATCTTCAAGTTTAGTTCTCCAACGCATGAGTTTGGAATGTGGGTCTTTTAATGAGTGAAGGTATTGTAAAGGTTTATGGTTGCTAATAATTTTGAATTTTCTTTAAAAAAGGTAATGTCTAAAATATTTAGTAGCCCATACAACGGCAAGTAATCCTTTTTCGGTGGTACTGTAATTTTGTTCCGTATCGTTCAACGTCCTGTTAGCGTATGCAATAGGAAGGTCGGAACCGATAGTGCCTTGCTATAACACAGCGCCAATGGCGTAGTCACTCGCATCTGTAGTCACGTTAAATGTTTTTGTAAAGTCTGGGTATTGGTTCATTCATCAAAAGATTTTTACAAATTTTGGTTAGATGTGCGAATTTTTTTATTAATCGTCTGTAATATCCTAAGAGTCCTAAAAATGCTTTAATTTGTTTTGTAGTTTTGGGGATTGGATAATTTTGAATAGCGTTGAGTTTATTAGGATTAGGTTTCATACCTTCCGGGGTTACTACATGTCCAAGATACTCTATAGGATTAGGTTTCATACCTTCCGGGGTTACTACATGTCCAAGATACTCTACTTCGGTTCGTAAAAAGTCTGATTTATCCAGTTGTATTTTGAGATTAGCTTTCTTTAACCGATTAAAAACTGTTCTTAAATTTTCAATATGTTCCTGAAGAGATGTGCTAAATATAATGACGTCAGCCAAATATACAAGGCAAATTTTGTTAACTAAATCTCTAAGTACGTTATCCATTACTCTCTGAAAAGTGGCGGGGGCATTTTTAGTCCAAATAACATTCGTAAAAATTCATAATGTCCGTTTTCGGTGTTAAAAGCCGTTTTCTGAATGTCTTTTCCATCCATTTCAATTTGGTGGAAACCGGATGCTAAATCCAGTGTACTAAAATACTGGCAACGTCCTAGTTTATCGAGTAAGACAGTTATGTTAGGTAAGGGGTATTTCTCGTCAATAGTCTTTTCGTTTAATTTTCTGTAGTCGCCATTTACGTTTACCTGATGCATCGAGTTTTTTGGGGACTACCCAAATAGGAGAGGACCATGGAGAATTAGAGGGACGGATTATGTTTTGGTCTAGCATTTTTTGAATTTGTGTTTGTACTTCTTATCGATGAATTTCGGGGTATCGGTAAGTTTTGGTATAGACAGGTATTTCATCCTTTGTGCGTATGGAGTGTTTTATTTCATTAGTGAATGTCAATGCCTTATCGTCAGAGTGAAAGATCTCAGAGTACTCCGTCAGAAGTTTTCTTATCTCGCGCTTTTCTTCCTCGTTCGTATGGTCGAGTCTCACTTTACTCATATCAAAGTTATTATTTTCTATTTCTTGATTAAAATTTAGATTGTTAATTTCGAAATTGTTTAAAGAATGAACTTGTACACAGTTTACAGAGTTAATAATTTCTTTGTTTTTGCTTGAGTTAATAATAGGACAAACAATTTGATAATTTTGTATTGTAGCCAAACCTTCGGGAATAGTTATGTCATTTATTTTAGTTTCTGAGATAAACACTTCGCCATTTTCTATATTGTGAATGAAAAGTTTGGATAATTTCTCGGAATTAGGGGGGTTTTTACAAAATGTGATTTAGGGAGAATTTTGTGATAATGAATTTTGATTTCCTAATTTGGTGTGATTATTTTGTCGTTTACCAGATCTATACTAGCATTTAATAGTTTTAAATTATCGAGTCCTAAAAGAATGTGAAATTTTTTATGGAAGTTAAATAAATGATATTTTAATAACATGTTAGGAGAGTTAAATAATTTTGATGCTGGTATTATAATACTAAAATTTTCAACTGATGTTCCGTGAGCTGTAGTAATTTTAAATGGGTCATTTTTTATTTGAGTTTTGAAAAATTTGTTTGCAATGTTTGGGTTAATAAATGAACGTGTGCTACCAGTGTCGATCAGAGCTTTTAAGTTTGATTCGGGGAAAACTACGAATGGTAATTCACTATGATTGTGAATAACATTCATAAGTTCGATGTTGGTTCCGAGGCTGGTATTGGAAAAAACTCGTCCTGATCAGGCTCAGTAACGTAGTAATTAGGGTTTAACTCGTTCTCGGAATAGTCTACATTATGATCGTCAATTTCTGGCTCTACATAATCGTCTATTTCGGTTGTAAATAATTCCTCTTCTGACTGCCTAGTGCTGATACTCATAGGCGTCGGTCTGGGGGCTTTATAGTTAGGATTTGGCCTGAAGACGTTTTGTTGGGGTTGATTATTGGGCTTAGCTATTTGATTATTAGGGTATTGAGTACTGAATGGTTTCTTAAATTGCTGGTTTGTATGGAATTGATTATTATTTGGTTTATAATTTTGGTTAGTGGATGGAATAGGTCTGTATATGAGTTGTGGGTGTTGTGTTTGTCTATATAAATAAATAAATAAATAAATATTTCATCACGGCATATTACCCATTGCTGGGTGTGCCAATCTGCTTCGTACACAGACATCGGTAATGATGGAATATTTGTACCGTGTGGGCGCTTACCAGGCGTCACCTCACGGGCACTCATTGCTGGCGTGGAGAGTGCTCCACAGAGGTCAATTTTTGTGCCATTAAAATGCGATGTAATTTTTGGCGTCGGTCGGGATCGAACCCGGGTCCCCAGATTCGCGACCAAACACTCAGGCACACGGCCACGAGACCCCATATTGCGTGTGTATATTCTGTTTTTGTTTAGGTTGTTGAGAGTGTTGTGAAATGTTTCTGTGTTGTAAATTTGTATGTGTACGACTGTGTTTCGAGTTGGAAATCATTGATTAACATGTTTAATGCAGTGTTCATGTCTTTTGGGTCTTTGGTCCTCATGAGGGTACCAAGTGGATCTTTAAGTTCACGTAATAGAATTTTAAGTGCATAGTTCTTGAAATATTGGATTAAGCCGGGTCTAGCATCAATAGTAACTTGAGTGCTTATATAAGAAATTTGCAAGTTTAAGATATTTTGTACACGGTTGTAAAATTCGAATGCTGTTTCATTTCCTTGTTTTAACTCAGTCATTTCAATGTTTAGTGTGTACATATCTCTTTTGTCAGAGTACGTGTTAAGCAGGGCTTGTTTTAAATCATCCCACTTTGTGACTGTGGTGCTAGCGATATTTACTGCTGCATCACCTTTAATTTTCGAAAGAATGCTTGACATTAAAAATTCATTTTGGAAATCGTTAACATCAACCAAATTATAAAATTTGTTAACAAGTTTTTCGCATGTTTCCAAAAATCTGGATAATAGCTTACTGACGCCGTGGAATTCGGGGATCATGTCTAAATAAATTTTCTCTAGTTTTGGTGGGGGTACTAATGGTACTTCTGGTTGTGTTTGTGGGTGTTCCATTTTTGTAGATTTCTTCTTAGTTAAATTGGGGCTAAATGTTATATAATAAGGGAATTCTGATCCTGAGTCAGATAAGCTAGTATGATTTTTAAATAAAAATAAATAAATATTTCATCACGGCATATTACCCATTGTTGGGTGTGCCAATCTGCTTCATACACAGATATCGGTAATGATGGAATATTTGTACCGTGCGGGCGCTTACCAGGCGTCACCTCACGGGCACCCATAGCTGGCGTGGAGAGTGCGCCACAGAGGTCAATGATTTTTTTATTGATTCTAAATCAGAATCTGAGTCTGAATGGTACTGATTAGTATGTGACATGTGCAACTCACAATAGAAGAATGATGATGTCCATGGATCGTGCTGCTTCCTGCTGCTCTGTGTTCGTCAGGGCCTGGTTCTGCTTCTACGATGTTCGCTCGTGGATGCGGGTGAACCTGGATTGACACGGGATGTCTTCTTTCTTCAGTCTTCTTCAGCCTTCCGATATTCGGTTAATCGTTTGAGAACGAACGCGGATTTCACTATTCACGGAAATCGCCCGAAAAATCCGTTACGCAGCGCCAGTTATATTTTTAAGGTTCGCGGAAGGGTTTTTAAAAAGAATTATTTATTGTAAGTCGAAAGATTATATTCGCAAATCTTTCGTTTTTGTCATATATATATATATATATATATATATATATATATATATATATATATATATATATATATATATATATATATATATATATATATATAAAAGTTACTACAATCCATTGCTGAGGTTGCAGTTCCCAGGTTTATACCCGACACCGCGAAGGAGAAACTATATATTTTGTACTTTTACTTAGTTTTAGTTAGTCTGATGTAGTTTCATGTAAATTCCATACCAAACACTCAAATGTAACATAATTAAATAAATTATAACTGTAACTTTGTGACAAAAACGAAAGATTTGCGAATATAATCTTTCGACTTACAATAAATAATTCTTTTTAAAAACCCTTCCGCGAACCTTAAAAATATAACTGGCGCTGCGTAACGGATTTTTCGGGCGATTTCCGTGAATAGTGAAATCCGCGTTCGTTCTCAAACGATTAACCGAATATCGGAAGGCTGAAGAAGACTGAAGAAAGAAGACATCCCGTGTCAATCCAGGTTCACCCGCATCCACGAGCGAACATCGTAGAAGCAGAACCAGGCCCTGACGAACACAGAGCAGCAGGAAGCAGCACGATCCATGGACATCATCATTCTTCTATTGTGAGTTGCACATGTCACATACTAATCAGTACCATTCAGACTCAGATTCTGATTTAGAATCAATAAAAAAATCATTGACCTCTGTGGCGCACTCTCCACGCCAGCTATGGGTGCCCGTGAGGTGACGCCTGGTAAGCGCCCGCACGGTACAAATATTCCATCATTACCGATATCTGTGTATGAAGCAGATTGGCACACCCAACAATGGGTAATATGCCGTGATGAAATATTTATTTATTTTTATTTAAAAATCATACTAGCTTATCTGACTCAGGATCAGAATTCCCTTATTATATAACATTTAGCCCCAATTTAACTAAGAAGAAATCTACAAAAATGGAACACCCACAAACACAACCAGAAGTACCATTAGTACCCCCACCAAAACTAGAGAAAATTTATTTAGACATGATCCCCGAATTCCACGGCGTCAGTAAGCTATTATCCAGATTTTTGGAAACATGCGAAAAACTTGTTAACAAATTTTATAATTTGGTTGATGTTAACGATTTCCAAAATGAATTTTTAATGTCAAGCATTCTTTCGAAAATTAAAGGTGATGCAGCAGTAAATATCGCTAGCACCACAGTCACAAAGTGGGATGATTTAAAACAAGCCCTGCTTAACACGTACTCTGACAAAAGAGATATGTACACACTAAACATTGAAATGACTGAGTTAAAACAAGGAAATGAAACAGCATTCGAATTTTACAACCGTGTACAAAATATCTTAAACTTGCAAATTTCTTATATAAGCACTCAAGTTACTATTGATGCTAGACCCGGCTTAATCCAATATTTCAAGAACTATGCACTTAAAATTCTATTACGTGAACTTAAAGATCCACTTGGTACCCTCATGAGGACCAAAGACCCAAAAGACATGAACACTGCATTAAACATGTTAATCAATGATTTCCAACTCGAAACACAGTCGTACACATACAAATTTACAACACAGAAACATTTCACAACACTCTCAACAACCTAAACAAAAACAGAATATACACACGCAATATGGGGTCTCGTGGCCGTGTGCCTGAGTGTTTGGTCGCGAATCTGGGGACCCGGGTTCGATCCCGACCGACGCCAAAAATTACATCGCATTTTAATGGCACAAAAATTGACCTCTGTGGAGCACTCTCCACGCCAGCAATGAGTGCCCGTGAGGTGACGCCTGGTAAGCGCCCACACGGTACAAATATTCCATCATTACCGATGTCTGTGTACGAAGCAGATTGGCACACCCAGCAATGGGTAATATGCCGTGATGAAATATTTATTTATTTATTTATTTATATAGACAAACACAACACCCACAACTCATATACAGACCTATTCCATCCACTAACCAAAATTATAAACCAAATAATAATCAATTCCATACAAACCAGCAATTTAAGAAACCATTCAGTACTCAATACCCTAATAATCAAATAGCTAAGCCCAATAATCAACCCCAACAAAACGTCTTCAGGCCAAATCCTAACTATAAAGCCCCCAGACCGACGCCTATGAGTATCAGCACTAGGCAGTCAGAAGAGGAATTATTTACAACCGAAATAGACGATTATGTAGAGCCAGAAATACGTCTGTAAAGTTGGCTCAGCCTATATCGAATGCCCACTTGTAGTGTATGTAGATGGTTAGTTTTTCGTTAGGTGAGATAAGTTTTGCACCCGATTACGTAAGTTTCGCAAAGCTTGATTAACTTTAAAAAAATCTTTTTGGGGCAGGCTGACTTCACACTAGCCTGTCCAAACGCGTATAATAAGATAATTTAATATAAATATGTTTCCTTACCGTTAGTTGAATTATGTTTTAACAAAATTAAGTTTAGTTTCAAACTGGTTCAGATGAAAAAAATAACAAACATGGGAATTCTAACTTCTTATTTCTGCAACCCAACGCAATAATTGAAAGTTTAAAGTTATTAACATACATGTCTTGATTAGTTGTCGTTAGTTTTGATATAATCGACGTTTGTTTTGGAACGCATGAGCTTGGAGATTCATGTACAATATTTGGGCAAGCCTGGAACCTGCTTTTTAAAATTAATAATTAAAACTCTCGGTCAATGACAACAATGGTCGTACTATACGCTGAGTTTAGTTTTGACAAAATTGACGTTAGTTGATGGTACGTTCGTTCGTGCGGGCATACTTCTAGAATACAAGCAATGCAGCTGGGTAGGCCAGAAACCTGTCATTTTTAATATTGTTACGTTTTTATTTATATGGGTGAAGTGTAAAACATAGACAAATATTATTAACTAAATAATACGTTTATTAAACGATAATTGAGTAAGGATTAAATATTAAAAGATAATAAAAACAACTAACACTATGATTAAATAATTATAAACACTAAGAATATTATTAAATGCTTAAACACTACAATTATTTATCTAACTAACATTTATATCACTAACACTTATTTATATAACTACATTTATTTATGTTCACTTGTCGACTATTCTTTATATCACCAACTATTCACTACACTTATTTATATTAGACTTCTGCACTCGTTGCTTGTATAATACAGAGTGTGTTTGCTGGCTTTGGGGACGGGTTATATACCTGGCGGCATTATTTCTAGGCCTTTCTGGAGAGCTCTAGAGGTAAACAGCGTGAACAATAGATAACCTCACCGTGACCTTATCCTAACACGTTCGAACGTGTGAGTGGCGGGCGAGACTCTGTGGCGCGTAGTAGCGCGGCGGCGGCGGTCGCGGGGGTTACGTTACAATATCGTTTTAAGCTCTCAATTTGTGATAAGGACGGTCATACTAACTATGGAAAAGCGTAAGTTAGTGAAACGTTTTAGTAGAAATCTTAAGGAAACTGCTAAGAAGAGATCCAGAGCTCCTTAAACAGGTCCACCATCCTTCAAATCATACAGCATGTACTGTTAATGTACATTGTTTTCTTTGTACTATAGTTTATAAGAATTTGATATGCCATATTATGAATATATAATATTGTGATACAAATAAATTCTGTATAGGGTGTTTGTCAAAAGTCCGGCACCATGAATATTTCGTTTATTTTGAGAGATACAAAAAAGTGTTAATAAGAAAAGTTAAACTAGACCAAGGGCACATAAGATTTCAAAATGGCGCCCACTTATTTTTAAAATATCGTAAAATAAGACACAGTAAGCTATGTAAACGATTTTATTATCTTGAGAGAAAAGAAAAAATACTTTCCTACCTTATTTTTGTTATCTAATGTGTGACAGTGACAATTAATACTTTTTTATAATTTCGTTTCATAATGACGTCTTTTCGATTGTTATTTTTAGTATCGAAATGACTGTTTTGCGCACTAGTGCTTAAAAGTAATTACTTTTAAGCACTAGTGCGCAAAACTAATCATATTTAAGTAAAAAAAAATTGAAGAAACTGATAATTAATTATTTATTTATTATAAATATTTTTGATACATTATGTTAAATTACTAAATTCAATATTATTTGAAGATTTAACGATCGGTTTTTCTTCCTCCTGGAGGACTTGAACGTTTGTTCCAGGTGAAGATAATTCAGTATCCACAACATTATTTGTGAATAGTTTCAGCTTCTTGACTGTGTTTTCTTTCTCCCATAGAATCTTCTTTCCGATTTCCTTTTTATTTTCTATAGAATTCTCTATATATGCCTCCGCAACAGAAGTAGAAGGCCAATCCTCATGTCTTTTGAGCGTTGATATATTTGCTCCCGCATCAGCTAAGAAGGTAGCAGAGCACCGTCTAAAACAGTGGCCTGTATACTCACTAGCATTGGGAACACCGAGAAAATCAGCGATATTTTTTGGTACAGCACCAATAGTATTGATACCTACTGGTTGCACTCCACACCTTGAATTTCTGTAGAAAATAAAAAAAAACGTCGATGGTTAACATTGGAAGGACGTACGTCAAAGGAACACCAAATCGGCCGAGAACATTCCCGCGGTCCGTGAAAGTATGCAGGAGAACTCGAGGCAGTCAATTCCTCGCCGTGCACAAGATCTCAGCCTTTCGCACAGTTCAACTTGGCGAATTTTCCGTCGGGACTTGGGCCTACACCCGTACCAGATCCAACTGACCCAGAAGCTTAAAGTTAAGGACCATAGACAACGCCGTTTGTTCGCTGACTGGGCTTCGGAGCGTTTGGAAGGGGACCCCAATTTTGGCCGAAAAATCATCTTTAAACGACAAGGCGCATTTTTGAATGAATGGCTATGTTAACAAGCACAATTTCCGTATATGGGACGACGCCAACCCACACGAGGTTCAGCAGGTGGTAATGCATCCACAAAAAGTTACTGTTTGGTGCGGATTTTGGGCCAGCGGCGTCATTGCTCCGTACTTTTTTGAAAACGACGTTGGTGAGGCCATCACCGTCAACGGCAAGCGCTACAGAACGATGATAACCGATTTCTTTTTTGAACGATATGGAGATAGATGACATGTGGTTCCAGCAGGACGGCGATGCGTGCCACCCAGCGGACACCACAATGGACATTCTGCATAAACGACTTGAAGGTATGGTTATCTCTCGCAGAGGTGACGTGAATTGGCCACCAAGATCGTGCGATTTGACCCCGCTAGACTTTTTCTTGCGGAGTTTCCTGAAGTCGCAGGTTTATACCAATAAGCGGAAATCGACCAATGTCCTTAAAGTCAACATAATCAATGCCATCGCTCAAATTCAGCCGGATTTATGTGGCAGAGTCATTGAAAATTGGACCACTCGGATCCGTGCCACCGTGAGAAGCCGCGGCGGACAGTTGAACAATGTTATATTCCATACATAATGGCATAGATGGGCCTTTCAAATAAAAAATAATTTCATTAATACCTCACACACAGCTTGTTTTATTGCATTCCAACATCGACCCGCCCTTATTGAAAAACCCTTTACAAAATTAATTGAGATTTGACTTTTTCTTCTATACTGCATCTGACAACATCCCTTGCAGTGTCGTCATGGCGTTCCCAAACATTTTCTGGTCGACGGCTGTAAGCAATATAGTGATGTGAGTGATGTGGTCTATACGCCACAATACCTGTTAACTTGTAGACTGTTCCACCTAGGACCAACGTATAGTACGACCGTCGTTGTCACAAACTCAGAGCTTAAAACGTAATTAAAAATGACAGGTTTCTGGCCTGCCTAGCTGTGTTACTCGTATTCTAGAAGTATGCCTGTACGAACGTACCATCAACTAATGTCAATTTTGTCAAAACAAAACTCAGCGTATAGTACGACCGTCGTTGTCACTGACTGAGAGTTTTAATTATTAATTTTAAAAAGCAGGTCTCAGGCCTGCCCAAATATTGTACATGCATCTCCAAGCTAATGCGTTCCAAAACTAACGTCGATTATATCAAAACTAACGACAACTAATCGAGACGTGTATGTTAATAACTTTAAACTTCTAATTATTGCGTTCGGTTGCGGAAATAAGAAGTTAGAATGCCCATGTTTGTTATTTTTTGACCAGAACCAGTTTGAAACTAAACTTAATTTTGTTAAAACTTAATTCAACTAACGGTAAGGAAACATATTTATATTAAATTATCTTATTATACGCGTTTGGACAGGCTAGTGTGAAGTCAGCCTGCCCCAAAAATTTTTTTTTAAAGTTAATCAAGCTTTGCGAAACTTACGTAATCGGGTGCAAAACTTATCTCACCTAACGAAAAACTAACCATCTACATACACTACAAGTGGGCATTCGATATAGGCTGAGCCAACTTTACAGACGTGCCAGAAATTGACGATCATAATGTAGACTATTCCGAGAACGAGTTAAACCCTAATTACTACGTTACTGAGCCTGATCAGGACGAGTTTTTTCCAATACCAGCCTCGGAACCAACATCGAACTTATGAATGTTATTCACAATCATAGTGAATTACCATTCGTAGTTTTCCCCGAATCAAACTTAAAAGCTCTGATCGACACTGGTAGCACACGTTCATTTATTAACCCAAACATTGCAAACAAATTTTTCAAAACTCAAATAAAAAATGACCCATTTAAAATTACTACAGCTCACGGAACATCAGTTGAAAATTTTAGTATTATAATACCAGCATCAAAATTATTTAACTCTCCTAACATGTTATTAAAATATCATTTATTTAACTTCCATAAAAAATTTCACATTCTTTTAGGACTCGATAATTTAAAACTATTAAATGCTAGTATAGATCTGGTAAACGACAAAATAATCACACCAAATTAGGAAATCAAAATTCATTATCACAAAATTCTCCCTAAATCACATTTTGTAAAAACCCCCCTAATTCCGAGAAATTATCCAAACTTTTCATTCACAATATAGAAAATGGCGAAGTGTTTATCTCAGAAACTAAAATAAATGACATAACTATTCCCGAAGGTTTGGCTACAATACAAAATTATCAAATTGTTTGTCCTATTATTAACTCAAGCAAAAACAAAGAAATTATTAACTCTGTAAACTGTGTACAAGTTCATTCTTTAAACAATTTCGAAATTAACAATCTAAATTTTAATCAAGAAATAGAAAATAATAACTTTGATATGAGTAAAGTGAGACTCGACCATACGAACGAGGAAGAAAAGCGCGAGATAAGAAAACTTCTGACGGAGTACTCTGAGATCTTTCACTCTGACGATAAGGCATTGACATTCACTAATGAAATAAAACACTCCATACGCACAAAGGATGAAATACCTGTCTATACCAAAACTTCGCCCGAAAAATCCGTTACGACAGCGCCAGTTATATTTTTAAGGTTCGCGGAAGGGTTTTTAAAAAGAATTATTTATTGTAAGTCGAAAGATTATATTCGCAAATCTTTCGTTTTTGTCACAAAGTTACAGTTATAATTTATTTAATTATGTTACATTTGAGTGTTTGGTATGGAATTTACATGAAACTACATCAGACTAACTAAAACTAAGTAAAAGTACAAAATATATAGTTTCTCCTTCGCGGTGTCGGGTATAAACCTGGGAACTGCAACCTCAGCAATGGATTGTAGTAACTTTTATATATATATATATATATATATATATATATATATATATATATATATATATATATATATATATATATATGTATATAAGCACTACAAACAAAAAAAGAGCAAATAAATGATCAACTCTTACATGTAATCGAATAAGAAACCAATATATATATATATATATATATATATATATATATATATATATATATATATATATATATATATATATATATATATATATTGGTTTCTTATTCGATTACATGTAAGAGTTGATCATTTATTTGCTCTTTTTTTGTTTGTAGTGCTTATATACAGTACATAGTATAATTTTAATTGAATACGTTCATATGAAGAAAAGTGTTGTAATCCACATATTCCAATTTTTACCTCTCGCTAAGAGAGGTATTGGATTCATGCTAAAAATCGCATATCCAGATTTTATTGAATAAGCACGTTTTAAGGTCCCTACAATCCGATTTTAACATTTTTACGATGATGTCTGTGTGTGTGTGTGTGTGTGTGTGTGTGTGTGTGTGTGTGTGTGTGTGTGTGTGTGTGTGTGTGTGTGTGTGTGTGGATGTATGTGTGTATGTATGTAGGATGTTGGAAGGACGGTTACTCAAAAACTATAAGACTTAAAATTTGTTTAACAACGTATTTCCCAATCGGACATTCATGGGTAGATCTGAAAAGGTTTTGGTAATAATTGGACAACCGGAAGTAGAAGATTCTTGAAAAAAAATCTTCTAAATAATATTTTTTGAAAATTTTTCGTGGTAATATTAAAGAAAATTAAATTCTCTATCTGATACATTTAAATATTTTATTATATATTCCATAGATTTAGAGATAAAAGAAGTATAATATATAAAATAATCTATTGTAATAAATTTGACAGCCGAAAGAATGCCATGAAAAATAGTTGATAATTTAAATTATTTGTAACTGACAGATAAATGTCAGTGTCAGAAATAATGAGTAATGAATTAAAAATGTACTTGGAGAATCCCTTAGTTCTTGATCTGTGACTATTATGGAGATGACAAGTCTAGGTTGAAGGACTTAAATTTGTTTCAAACATTATGGGACAATGTACACCAGTACTGTAGACTAGAGTAACTTTGAATTGCGAAAAAGCTATCAAATTCTTCTCAAGTAAGTTGTAAATATTGACAAAATCGGAGTGCAATCTATCCGTCACTTTATTAAAGGGAATTAAGGTTATTTAGATATAACAAGTATGAAAAAATAAAATGTAAAAGAAGATATATAAGAATAGATGCACAATCCAGATATATACATTTTAGACCGCCTAAAATTAATGTTTTTACTAGAAGAATATGAAGAGAAAGTAAACAAAGTTGTTCGAATTGAAAATTGCTGTTACCAGCCTAATATTTATATATGGTAAACTCTACTTTGTAATTTATTGTAACATAATTTATGGTAAAATATCTTCATGTAGAGACATGCTATTATTGAATAATAAAGAAGTTTATACGTCATAGATTTATATGAATATATTATTTGTATTTATAAAAATAATCTTTGCTTTATGCATACAGCCAGGTAAAATATACGGCGAGAGGTTATGTGCTGGCCACATCAGATTTTTAAGTGTGTGTGATTGCCCAGTGATTCAAAATTCTGAGTTTATAATTTTAAATCTACTCATTTTGTCTTCAAAGTTTAAGAAAAACTTAATTAAACTGATTTGTGCGTGAGTTGGCGCCAAGTAAAAACAGTGCCTTTCACTCGGTTTTGTTGATCTTATAGTCGTACCGTTTCAATAAACAGTCAAATATGTTCATGTCATGCTCATCGTGTTCTAAAAAAATTGTTACATCAACTGCTATTAATTGTTCTGGCTGTAGTACACAATACCACACGGAATGTGTACAAAAAATGTCCAACACGGATAGTCGTACATTATGGTCTAAAAAATGGTCGTGCTATGCATGTGTATCTCCTAATGATATGACATTTACTGGAATATCAGAACTGAAGCAACTAATTTTGAATTTACAATCCGAAATTAAAGACCTAAAAGCCGAACATAATACTTAAAAAAAAACTAATTTAGAAGAGTGCGCTGAATTCGAAAATATAATTTCCGAAATCAATGACAGAAATAACCGTCAAAATAACATAATTGTTTATAATATACCTGAAACTGTTTCCTAGAATTCCGACAATACTAAAACCTTAACCACAATTAATGAAATAATTTCAAGTATCTCTCCAATTAAATCAACAACTCCCGATTTTAAAATATTTCGATTAGGGAAAGTAAACATCTTAAATAATAAACCACGTCCAATAAAAGTAATCTATAAAAATGCATCTGATGCTTTGAACGTTCTTAAAAATTCAAAAAAACTTCAATTATCTGCTAAATTTAAAGGTATTGAAACACCTAAACAACGGGAATTTTTGCTGGAACTAAATAAAGAACTGCGTAGCTGTATGGAGAACGGCGAAAAAAACCTACATATTAAATATTTAAATAATGTCCCAAGCACGAACTACGTGTGTACTACCAAAACGTGCGTGGTTTAAACACTAAGTTAACAGAACTTTACCTAAATGGGCTACCTGAAAACTATGGCGTGCTTGTATTCACCGAAACGTGGCTATCAGACAGTCAGTGAAAATGAATTGCTTGACCAGCGCTACAGCATCTACCGCACGGACCGAAATCGTGCTGTCACCGGCAAATCTCACGGAGGTGGAGTTTTAGTTGCGGTCAATGACTGTTTCATTCATCAGCAACAACAAATCAGCTGTGATTTAATAAATATTGATGTTTTGTGTGTTAAGATTCAAATTAAAAATTCAAACTTAGTTACTTATTTGGAGAGGTGAAATAATGGAGATTAAGTCCTTGGTTAAAATATTATTTATTTAAAACAATACCGACGTTTCGGTCTCAATTAGACCATCCTCAGGGTTCTGGACAACATCAACGGGGTACAAATATCATGCTCTACCAATTTTAAGAAACTGGTCATTTACATGTTTAAAATGTTTTTAGATTTGTTGGAAAATAATGAATTGTACATAATTAAAAAAGGAGGTTGTAGATGTCGTCAAACTATAAAAATATAAATAACACGTACATTCTTATCAGAGTTCATTATAAAACTGACGAAGGGTTGGTTCTTGTATTGGAAGGAGCAAGGTACAACACGTATTTATTTTATTAAATTTTTGTGTTTTCACCAGTATGCCATTGTAAATGATACTTAGATTTTGTATGTCTGTCTGCGAGTTAATCAAGTATTTATGTTTGTGTATTTCTAACATCTCTAGTGTAAGTCTTTTATTTAAGTTATTTTCATACTTTAATATTTTCGTGTCTCTAAAATTTAATTTATGTGTTTCGGTCTGTGCATGGTTGACTAATGTATATTTGGTAACATTTGTATTCTTGTTTGAATTTCTTTCATGTTCCGATAATCTGGTCTTTAAATATCTTCGGGTTTGTCCAATGTATAATTTATCACAGTCCAAACAACATTTGATCTATTCATCGTTTCGATAGGATGTTTGGTATTACTGTATAAATGTCCTACTATTTTGTATTATTTGAAAGTAATATTTACTGGCAGTTGTTGGTGTTATTGTCTTTTTAATTGTGTGTGACAGCTGTTGTATGTATGGGATTATATAGTGTTTCTCGTTGTTTGATACAGGTTGTTGGTATAAGTCTGATTGTTGTTAAGTATTCTGTTGATGAGGGTCTTGGGATAGTTGTTCTCTTGCAGTTGTTGTGTTACTTGTTTTTTTATATCTTCATGTAGGCATGGTGTGGTCAGTCTGAGGGCTCTATTTTTGAGGTTAGTTGCTACATTTACTAACTGATGAAGCGGCTGGTTGGACGTATAGTTTAAATTTTTTGTGGCCGATGTTGTTTTTTTGTACCATTGTGTGTGAATCGATTCATCCTTTCTTAGGAGCGAAATATCCAAGAAAGGTAATTTACAATTCTCTTCAACTTCTAAAGTGAATTGTATGTGCGTGTTGTAGCTGTCGAAAATATTCAGTATGTTATTGACTTGATTTTCAGGTACTGATGTGATAAAATCGTCCATATACTTTTTGAAAAATATAGGAGTGAAATCCAACTTCTGCAAACATTTCTCAACACATATATCCATTACTAGATTTTCGAGAATAGGACTTAGGTTGGAACCCATTACTGTGCCAAAAAGTTGCATGTAATATTTGCCGTCATAGCAAAAGAAACTGTTTTTGTACCAAAACTCAATTAAATTTAACAGTTCGGATTTGGGTATAGTAGTTCTGATGGTGATAATGTAATTTCTAACTAAAAATTCATCTTTTTCAACGCCTTTCAGATGTGATGTCATATATTTGACTAAGTTAGATGTGGCTCCATTGACTCCGGAGACAATGGGCCAAACTGGAGCCCCTACTATATAAACTTTAATCACGCCATAAATGCGTAGAGCTACTGCAGTATTTTAGTTTTTAGTGTCTTGTCAATATGTCCTTCGTTGAATAGTTTTTTAATTAGATTATTATTCTTTATTCTGTATTTTAGTAGTTGGATCTTTATCCATAATCTTGTAGGTGTTAGTGTCGTCTATAAAAGACTTCATTTTGTTATTATAATCCTCCTTGTTAATAGCTACTGTCTTGTTCCCTTTATCAGCTTTTATAATGAGTAAATTACATATGTTTTTTTTTAAAAAGGCTTTGGTTTGATTATAATTTTTAATTATATTATTATTATTGTTATTTTTATTCTGGCTATTGTTTATTTTGTTTTGATAATTAAATATATTATTAGCTACATTAGTTCTTATTGTATTTTTAGTTTCTGTATTTGTGGATGACGACATAATAAATTTCACGTCTGCAATTAACTGTTCTATTGGTAAATGTTTTTTTGTGAAAGGACCCCATGTTTCGGACCCAAAGCTAGGGTGTTTTCCATGTTTGTGGGTACATTTACATCAGATAAGTTAACAAATCAATTATCTTGTGTTGGTTTCAGTCCACAGTGATTTTTAAATTTGGTTTGTAGTTGTAGTTACTTACATATATTTTCGCAGTAAATAAATAAAATAAAATATTTCACCTAATACTAGCACGGCAGATTATGAACAGTTTTTTGATTTCATTAGTTCTTTTCCATTTGTGTTTAATTCTAATATATTAATTGTTGGTGATATAAATTTAACAAACTTAAATATTACGTAAATAATGGTGTGAATAACTGTTGAATTTTAATATTTTAAATGATTGCTATGATTGCCAAATTATTTAATAATAAAAATAAAAATCTAGTATGATAGTTAGTGATACAGTTTTTTTTTTGTAATAGATTGATTGAATGAAATGTCATTAGGAAATATTTTATAAAATAAATAATTTTAAATTTTTACTGAAACTTGTTGATTTATTGTGGAAGTGTCTTCTATCTTCAGGTCTTCATCACTGCATATTTTACAATAGGTTATTATGGGCCCAGGACAAGACTTGAAGTTTTAGATTTTGGTTACCAATTATTCAGCCTATTTTGTGAAGAATAACATAATGGAAGTTAAAACAGATATTGAGAAGTTAAATGAGAATAATTATTTGAATTGGACTTTTCGTGTTCAAATATTATTGGAAGCAAAAAATGTGTGGTCAGCTATTGAGCCTGGACTTTCTGATGCGAACGCGAGAACTACAGAACAAAGTCTAAATGATAGAAAGGCCATAAGTATTCTTTGTAACTCCATAGATGACAACCAGTTGACTTATATCCGCGATGTGAAATCTGCAAAAGATGCATGGTCATCTTTAAAGAAGGCTCACACATCGATAGGATTAATTCATGTAATTCATTTAAAACGAGAATTATACGCGTCACACTTAAAAATTGATGAAACCATGACGGAATATTTTGAAAGAATGTCAAAAATTGCACTTAAACTCAACGCTGCAGGGTTTGGATTTTCTGATGAAGAATTTGCGCACATATTATTAACGGGTCTACCAGATGATTTTGATACTTTGGTCGTTGGCATGGAGGCTTCAGGTTCTATCTCAGTTTCCAAAGTGAAAACCTTTTTAATTAATCAAGAATCTAGAAGAAATAAGAAAAATACTTGTGAAATGTCAAATAGTACTGATCCGTCAAAAGCATTATTTTCATCAAATAATGTCAAAGTTAAAACATGCCATTTTTGCGGTAAACCAGGACATATTGCCAAATATTGTTTCAAAAGGAAAAATCATGAAAGAATGAAGAATGTAGCCACAAAATTTTGTCAGAAATATGAAGCTACATGTATGAATACTTATAATAAAAAAATACATATAAATAAATGGTGTTTGGATAGCGGTGCTACCGATCATATGACATCTGAGAAAAAATATTTACCAAGTATTAAAATAAGAGAAGATTTTTATGTTAAAATAGCGAACGGACAAAAATTAAAAGTCACTGCAGAAGGCGAAGGGAAATATTTTACAAAAATAGGCAATGGCACGAGGGATATTACTTTAAACAATGTTTTGGTTGTTCCTGAGTTAGATGGAAATCTTTTATCTATTTCAAGAATTATGGAAAAAGGATTTACAATAATTTTTGAAAATAGAATTGCAAAAATTATGAGGAACAATGAAGTAATTTTAACTGCACGACGGGAAAACGGATTATATTTTGCTTATTTAAAACCGCTAAATGTAATTGCGAATACTAAAATAATAATACATTCGTCGAAAGAAATGGAAATGTGGCATAAACGACTTGGGCATTTAAACTTTGCATATTTAAAGAAATTGCAAATTATGAATATGGTAAATGGATTGACATTTTCAGAAAAAGATGTGTCAAATGAAATTTGCTCAACACATTCAAGGTAAGCAAACTCAAACATCTTTTCCTAAGAAATCTTTAAAACGTTCAAGTGGTCCTCTTGAGTTAGTATATAGTGACGTGTGTTGACCAATCACTCCTTCCTCGCTTGGAGGTAATCGTTATTTTATTATATTTATAGATGATTTTAGTCGTTTCATTGTTGTTTATGTCATCAAACATAAATCAGAAGTTTTCAAATGTTTTGTTGATTACAAGTCAATGGCAGAATTACATTTTGATAAGAAAATAAAATGTTTGCGTACGGACAATGGGACAGAATATGTAAATTCACTAATTATATGAAAGAACATGGTATCAAGAGACAATTAACAAATACATACTCTCCACAACAAAACGGTGTGGCTGAAAGGGCCAATAGAACAATTGTCGAAACTGCACGTTGCATGTTGGATAACAGTGGATTGTCACAGAAGTTTTGGGCTGAAGCTGTTTCAACTGCAGTGCATATTAGAAATAGATGTCCTACAAAATGGTTGGAAAATGAAGTTCCCGCTTATCATTGGTATGGTAAGAAACATAGCATTAAATATTTAAAAGTTTTTGGTTGTAGATGTTGGTCTTTAATAAAAGATAATAGAGAAGGAAAATTTAATATTAAATCAGACCCATGTAATATTGCTTGGATATTCAACCACTAGAAAGGCGTACAGAATATGGAATGAAAGAAAAAGATTAGTCGAAGAAAGCCGAGATCTTCGATTTGATGAAAATTATTTTCCATTTAAGCATAATAATTACATGAAGAATGAAGTAACACAGAATAATGAATTAACAAAAAACATTTTTTCGATTGTTAACGATGATGATGATGGTAACGGACACAATTCAGAAGAAAATACAGAAAATAATGAAGAAATTGAAGAAGTAATTCTTTGTGAGGAAACTCCCATAGAATTAAGTGGGGGATTTATTTTAGAAGAAAAAGAAGATACTAATCAAAATGAAAATTTATCTTCCGGATTAATTGGGAGAGATAATTGTAGAAAAGGAAATCCAAGAAGAACGGAAAGATTAAAACAAAAATCAACGATCCATGAAAATAAATTTGCAAATCAAATTGTTAATTTCTCTTCCTGTATTGAACAAGATCCAAAAAGTTTTAAAGATGCTATAAAAAGAGAAGACAGACAAAAATTGATGGAGTGTATAGAAGATGAAGTAAATTCGTTACAGAAAAATGGAACATGGATTTTAGTTCCGAAACCAACAAATAGAAAAATTATTGGATCAAAATGGGTTCTTCGCAGAAAATTTAAGAAAACCGATGAAATTGATCGCTATAAAGCTAGACTTGTTGCTCAAGGTTATTGCCAAGTACCAGAAATAGATTTTCATGAACCTTTTTCACCAGTTGTTAAATGGAAAAATCTTAGAATCCTTTTTGCCCTAGCGGCGGAACTAGACTGGTATATACATCAAATGGATGTGAAAACAGCGTATTTGAATGGAAACCTGAACGAAGAAATTTTCATGTACCAGCTTCCTGGATTTATAAAAGAAGGTGAGGAAAATTTAGTATGTTTGTTAAAACGATCGTTGTATGGATTAAAACAATCTGGGAGAGAATGGAATAAATGTTTAAACAAATATCTCTTGAAACTAAATTTTCAAGTGAGTCACGCTGATCCATGTGTATACATTTCCTCTATTCATGGTCGTCTGTTAATAATTACTGTATATGTTGATGACTTGCTCATTTTTGGATCAAATTTAAAAGATATTGAAAATATAAAGAAGAAATTAAACCAAAGATTTGAAATGAAAGATATGAAAGAAGCTAACTATTTTTATATAACTGGTTATACAGATGCAGATTGGGCTTCTAATGTGGATGATCGTCGATCCTTCACAGGATATTTACTTACATTGGCAAATGGAGCAGTTACATGGCAAACTCATAAACAGGAAACTGTTGCGTTGTCGACAGCAGAAGCAGAATTTATGGCATTGACAAGTGGATGTAAGGAAAACATGTGGATCAAACAATTTTTTGAAGATCTAAAATTGAAATTTTTTTTACCTGATGTATCTATAATTTATTGAGATAATCAGAGTGCCAAAGCTATGTCTGAAAATCCTGTATATCATTCACGAACTAAGCATTCGACATAAAATACAAGTACATCACAGAACAAGTTGAAAAGAAAATTGTGAAAATATATTATCTTCCTTCGGAAAATATGCCTGCGGATATCCTGACGAAGATAGTAAATGCAAATCGAATAAAGAAATTAATATCGATATTCGGATTGAAACAAGCATAATATTTAATAATAATAATAAAAAAAATATTAAATAATCTGGCAAAGTGGGAGTGTTGAATTTTAATATTTTAAATGATTGCTATGATTACCAAATTATTTAATAATAGTAAAAAAATCTAGTATGATAGTGATACAGTTTTTTTTTGTAATAGATTGATTGAATGAAATGTCATTAGGAAATATTTAAAAAATAAATAATTTTTAATTTCTACGGAAACTTGTTGATTTATTGTGGAAGTGTCTTCTATCTTCAGGTCTTCATCACTGCATATTTTACAATAATAACAATGTAAAAGTACTTCAAATTTATTTAAATTTATTAAATGTAAAGCAATATAGTAAAATTCAAAACAAAAATAATAGAATCTTAGATATTGTAATATCTAACATGAGCTGTATTGTAGATAGGAGTCATCTTAGTTTAGTACCTGAAGATAATCATCATCCATCTTTATATATTGAATATACAATGATTATTTCACAGTCTTCTATGCTTAAAAACAATCCCAAAGCAAAGTATAATTTTAGTAAGGGAATTTTTTTTTTGTTATATCAACTTGCAAATGAAGTTAACTGGCAATTTTTGGAGTCTTTCAGTGATATTAACGAAGTAGCTAACGAATTTTACACAGTATTGTAGTGTCCTTGACAGATGTATCCCACAAATAGTTAGACGTATTTCTAAATATCCTGTCTGGTTCACAAAGGAAATTATTTCATCATTAAAGCTACAAGAACATCACCGAAAACTATAGGAAACGCCAATCAAATTATCATTTAAATAAATACGAGTATTACAGATCTAATGTTAAAATTTTAATTAAAAATGAATATGATAAATATATTAATACAGTTGAGAAGAACATAAACAGTTATCCCAAAAAATTCTGGAATTTTATTAACACGAAAAAAAGTACAAACAGAATACCTTCTACAATGTTTAAAAATGAGGATACATTAACAACGGGTCAGAATATGGCTCAGGCTTTTGCTGACTTTTTCCAAAGTGTTTACTGTTATAATAATGAACATTTTTTGAACCACTCTAATTTTAATATAGACTCAATGAACACAGTATCTATTTCTGAAATTTCATATGATGAAATATCATTTGCCATTAAACATCTTAAAAATATTAAATCAGTTGGTCCAGATAATATTCCTGTTTTCATCTTTAAGGAATGTATAGAATATTTTTTATATCATTTACACATAGTATTTAATCTGAAATGTTCGAAAATATGTTCCATTTTCAAAGAAAATGACAAAAATAATATCTGCAATTATCGGCCAATATGTAGCTTAAATTCTGCTGGCAAAATATTTGAATACATATTATTTAAACATATCCAAACTCAAACCAAAAACTATATAAGTATGTACCAGAATGGTTTCATCAATCGACGATCTACTATTAGTAATTTAACAAATTTTGCACAGTTCATTTTTGATGCCTTTGAAGATAAAAAGCAAGTTGATGTAGTCTATACTGATTTTTAATACTGTGGACCATCAAATTTTATTACATAAACTAAAATGTATCGGTTTTTCAAATAATTTACACAACCTATTTGTCTCGTATTTACAAAATGGAGTTCAATATGTTTACTGTAACGGTTTCATATCCTCAAGCTTTGTAGCGGTTTCTGGTGTGCCCCAAAGGTCAATATTGGGGCTACTACTATTACTATTATTATTATTCGTAAATGATATTATTTCAGTAATAATTTTTTCTAGTTATCTTATGTATGTGGTTGATTTTAAATTATTTCGCACGATAACAAATACGAGTGAATGTAATCAACTACAGCAAGATATAAATGCCTTATACAATTAGTCACTTGTAAATAAACTTCATCTTAATTTGAGCAAATGTCTAGTAATCATTTCTGCAAGAAAAAATAACCCTATTACTAACCAATACACAATGAATGGTAAAGTATTAAATCGTGTATCCATTGTTAAAGATCTAGGCATTTTTCGTGATCAAAAATTATCATTTGTTTACCATATAGAGTTTTTAGTGAGTTCGTCTACAAAATTACTTGGGTTTATTTTTCGGTCTACTCGTGATTTCAAAAATATATGTTATAATACCTTATTTAATTCACTTATTATTAGCAAATTTAATTATGGCTCAGTCATTTAGAATCCATCAAAAAAGTACCTAACTGATTCTATTGAGGCTATTCAAAAAAAGTACTGTAAAGTTAATTATTATAAATTATTCCACCACTGGCCCGAATGTAACTACAACTCGATAGACCATTTTAATTTAGAATCTCTTGAAAACAGGCGTTTTAAAGACACAGTACATTTACTCTATAAAATTGTAAATTATATAATTGATGACAAATTTATTGATGGAACTCAATTTCTTTGTAAACAATTGTAACACTAGAAACGAAAACACATATGTCTGTAAGTTTCAAGAACAAATTACCAATTCTATACACCCATTAACAAAATGTGTCGTTCGTGCAATACAGTTTGTTTCGCACTTGATTTTTGTTTTAATTCTAAGGAATTTAAAGATACATTGAATCTTTTGATGTAGCATTTTTTGTCTGTATTATATTATAATGTATTATTCTCATATATGTAAAACCTTTTGTTGATATCATTCTGTAAAAGCGATGTATTTTCTGTTAATAATAAACATTATTATTATTATTATATAATTTGAGATCTCGTACCTATAACGCCCTCACACACACACACACACACACACACACACACACACACACACACACACATACATCCACACACACACACACACACACACACTCACAGACATCATCGTAAAAATGTTATAATCGGATTATAGGATCCTTATAACGTGCTTATTCACTAAAATCTGGATATGAGAGTTTTAGCTTGCATTCAATACCTCCCTTAGCGAGAGATAAAAAAATATAATTAGTAAACGAAACAACTATATATTTTTAATAACAAAATTTTATCATGTTTAACCTTAAAAATGTGATTTTAATGTTTGTAGTTCTTTGAGGTTAAGGTGAATTTAAAAATTATAAAAAAATCGACATGTACCACCTGTGGTACATAACGTTCTTCTTTGTGAGTCGGCGTGTACCATCGGTGGTTACGGATGTGAGGAAAAAATATAGCATAACACTACAGCACGAACGTGTTTATTATTTACATTATTCTGGTAAATAGCAACTTACTATAATACCCACTTTTTGCTTTTAATAGCTATTTTAAAGCTGCTTAACTTATCTTAGTTAATTACATTATGGATAATTTAATATTTATACGTCTGGCAAGAACCAATCTGGAAGGTGTGAGTCACTCTTGCCAGGATAGGGATAGTGGGTTAATTAGTTTAGAAAACAATTCAAAAAGCATTTAAAGCAATAAAAAATTGTTTATCATGCATTATTTTAAAATGACTAAGACATATGTTTTTGGGGAGTAGAGTCAGGGCCAAAACTAGGTTGAGGCGAGCGGGGCACTTGTCCCGGGCGCAGATGTTAATAGGGCGCAAAAGTAAGCTCTTCTGTGTTAATTCTCAGAAAAATTCTTAAATATAAACCAAAGCACACTCTTGGGTTTCTTAATGCACACTTTGCGAATTAATACTGTGTTTCTGTGCACTAAATTGCATTGATTTTTAAGTTCGCGCACAAGGCACAACCACCACGTGGCATTCCGGTCAGTGATTAGTAAAATATAGAGACTTTTCCATCGTCTAGGTGCAAAAAATACTAGTTTGGATTGTTTTATGATTCATTTTATCTTGTAGAACCCAAATCTCAGTTTTTTCATACTTCTCAGACAAATGTCTTTAAAGATCGATCTACTAATCACATTTGCCCATTTCACAGGCAAATCTGGGATAGACACTCGGCATTCTTCTATAATAAGTACCTATAGAACGTAGAGCACGGTCATCCCTTTTCGTACTTATCAAAAAACGTCAAGTTTTAAAGTGTCTCAATATTTCTTGTATTTGTAAACTGTAAAATTATGTTTCTCGTCCCGTTTTATGCGCAACAATAATACAATTTCTCGCATATTAGAGAACGATAAAGAGTTTCTGCGTATTTTTCTAACAATCGTACTACATTCTGTGACGAAGTCACATTTTTCGTCTCCCTATGGTCCTCCACCTTTTCTATTCATGTCTCATGGCAAGGTTGCCAGCCAATTTTCACAGCCAAGCGGTCTTCGGGTCTACGATGTTCTCAGCGATCCACGGCCTCACAGTCGTTCCAATGGCGTTACAGCGGGTCAGAGAGGGGCCATACACCAGGCATCACGGGGCTTGTCTAAGAAACGGGACGGAAAAAATATTTTGTTTCGTCAAAACATATTTAGAACCTACCAGTCACACGTGAGGATCATCAACGTCTGCCGAGCGACGCTACCACAAACCACAGGTCGTATTCACCCCTCTGATGGACGCTGAGAACATCATCGCCACAAATACGCCTCCAGGGCACGGAGAAAGTCACCAAAGAAAACCCTTTGACACCCACAAGGCCAGCTGATCACCACTAGCGCTACGTCGGCGAGTATACTAACTACGAAAAATAAAATGTATTTATTCTGCTGATTTTATTATTTTGTATATTTCACCTGGTATTGTTAGTCGTAGAAAAGCTGGAAAATTATATTTTCATAACTAGTTAAAGTCACTAAAAAATGGTTTTCAAACACTGGCCCTCAGCCAATGTTTGTGTATATGCGTTACTGTATAGGTTGTGAAGTATCCTAATGTATTTAGTTGAAACACCAGATAAATATAGTTTCTCCCATAAAATATTATGATCTAAAGTGTCGAAAGCCTTTCTGAAGTCGATAAATATGGCGTAGAGTTTACTTTTTTTCAATCTAAGATGGATGTTTGTAATGGAAGAAAGACAAAATATATTATCAGTTGATCCTCTGTTCTTACGGAAGGCCATTTGAAATTCATTTAAAATTTCATATTCTTCTAGCCAAAATTGTAACCGGTTATATAAAATATTAGTATATATTTTTACTATAACATTAAACAGAGCTATAGGCCTGTAGTTTGATAGATCGTTCTTGTCGCCTTTTTTAAATAAAAGCGTTGTTTGTATTTCAAACCACGAATCTGGTAAGTGCTCATTATTAAATATAAGAGCAAATAAGTTATGTATGTAATGCATCCAAGGTGGGGTAAGATTCTTAAAAAATTCGCAGGATATTCCGTCACTACCTGGGGATTTATTGTTTTGTAGATTAAAAATACTTGTTTCTACTTCGCTTAAAGTGATCGGGTAATCCAAATGAGGGTGTAGGCAATCTAAGTACGTGGGCGTTTGAGAGATATTATTAGAAAATAAATTTCTGAAAAATGTTTCCCATTCATTTATTCCAATTTCATTTACACTATAGCTTCTATATTTTAGTTTTCTAACCGTATCCCAAAAGGTTTTCGAATCTTTGACTTGTGACAATGAATTAGAGATTTGATTCTTATATTCAATTTTACGGCTTTTTATC
This sequence comes from Harpalus rufipes, assembly GCA_951394225.1. NCBI lineage: Eukaryota > Metazoa > Arthropoda > Insecta > Coleoptera > Carabidae > Harpalus > Harpalus rufipes. Next base: position 5,700,404 of record OX596292.1, read on the forward strand.
ATCTGTAGATATGATTTTTTTGCATTTAAATATCTTGTTAGTGACTGTTCGATACGATTTTTTTGATAGTTATTTAAACTTTTTCTCGCAACTTTTTTTAGTTCCCTACAGTTGTTGTTATACCATGGTTTATTTGATTTAATAAGATTATTCGTTTTAAAATTTTTAGTAACTTTTGTCATTCCTGAGGTGCAAGCAGAATCCTTAATAGCTAACATTAGATTTGCATGTAGCTTATTAATATCAATGCTATTAAAATATAAAAGTCGAGAGTTATTTAGACTGCTCTGATAGCGCGTTATTTGCAGATTATTAAATTTAAAGATGATATTATATATTGGTTTGAATGCAGAAAGTACATTATTTGAATTTATTGGGAGCGGAATACAGTTTGTATTAAAACACAAAATACCTAGGTTATGTGGTGAATTAGTTAATGTGGGAGCGAATTTGAGGTTAGATACGTTATTAATGAAATTTAGATTTGCCCATACCAGGTCTATAGCTGATTTACCATTTTTACTTAAAAAAGTAAAAGCTCCAGGAGTGTCACCTGTGGTTCGTCCATTCAGAGTAAACATTCCAAAATTCTCCATTGTATCTAAAAGCTTCAGGCCTCTATTGTTAGTACTATCATGAAGGGACTCTCTAGTCTCACGAACATAGACAGAGTGAAAAATGCTTTCTTGTATTTGGTTGAGTTTACCTATATGACTGTTAAAGTCACCTAGAAAAACAATATTAGAATTGGTAAAAGTATCAGAGATCATGCAAAGTGTGTTATGTAGTAGTTGTATGCATTCGTCATCATTCAAATTAGGTCTCAGGTAAGCAGTGCCAAGTATAAATGAAAAATTATTTATTTTAATATTTAGTATTATCCAAAATGGGGAATTTTCAATTACATCTATTTTAATATTTCTGGTGTCTTTAATTAAGATAATTTGACCCCCACGTCCCCTCCCTTTATCTTTTTCTTTTATAGCTACACTAACATATTGTTTAGTGAAAGATTTTAGAAAAGGTGGATATGTGAAGTTTGAATGTAAGTTCCATGTTTCATAGAAGCACAAAAAATCTGAGGATATTATCTTGTTTTCAGTTTCTGAATCTAAGTTAAAAATATTATTGATACCATTAATATTCCAGAACGCAATCCTCAAATTTACATTATTATTAATATTGAGTTTACTTAACTTATAGTTCTTTTCCATTATATCAGCACTATCAGATAAAACATTGGATAATTGGGCAACTGGAGGAGTGGAAATTATGTCTTCATCCCTGACTGGTTCCGCTACGACGATGGAGTTAAGGTTTGAGCAGGGAATAAAAATTTCTCGACGGCTGTTGTATCCAGATCTTCTTCCAGCTTTTGAGATTTCGCTGCAGGTTTGTTGGGAGTGTCTTCGGATGTGTTGCTTCCTCTACTTTTTCTTTTGTTAATATCATCAAAATTTGTCTTCATGCCGTCAACATATAAATTGTTTCCTTTTTTTTATTAAGAAATTTTGACATTACATCAAAACGAGGAATACAAATATAATAATTATTTTGTTGTCAGCTGTTCCCAGGTAACCTCGGAACAGCTGATCAACAATAGGCGAGGCTAACGTGGCGGATAACTTGATAAATATTGAAGTTTACTTGATCCGCCACATTACCCCCTACCCAGAGAAACGATATAACATAATTCTTAATATTTATAATTAACAATGGTTCCTCTTCTGTTCCACGGTTCTGGTGCGTGTGGGCATGGAGGAGTTTTAAACCCGTTAGGGTAAGATGTATGCTGGTTTTAATCTGTTTATTGAAACGGTTTGTGATTTTTTGTTTATTTCCAAAGTGAAATAGTTGTTATGTCTATTGATTATTTTGTATGGGCCATCGTAACTTTGTTGGAGGGGTGTTTTGATTGCGTCATGTCGTATGAATGCATATTCTGTTTTGAATAGGTCTGGGTTTACGTATGCGTTTTGTTTTTGTTGTAAATAGTTTGTTGTTAGTACTGGAAGGTTTTTCATATTCAGTTTTAGTTTAGTTAGGTAGGTTGGAATGTCTAATTTATCTTTTGTTGTATTGCACGATTTATTTTTAAATTCTCCTGGTAATGTTATATTTGTTCTATAGACCATTTCCGCTGCTGTACCATTGAGTGGTTCTTTGTATGTTGTCGGTATTCCTAATAATATCATTGGAATGTTGTCGAACCAATCCTTGGCATTGTAGCAGGATTTTAATGCGGATTTTAGTTGTCTATGGAATCGTTCTATCATACCATTGGATTCCGGATGATAAGCTGTTGTACTGATGTGTTTTGAGCCTAATAGTGAAGTTAAATGTTTAAAAAATGATTATTGGAACTATGGGCCTCGATCCGTTGTAATAGTGGATGGTACCCCAAATCTTGATACCCAGCCGGTTATAAATGCGCGAGCTACTGTTTCGATTTTCGTGTCTTTTAAGGGAATTACCTCTGGCCACCTGGTGAAGCGATCGATGCATGTTAGTAGGTATGAGTGATTATTTGAGGTTGGTAGAGGGCCTACCAAATCTATATGTATCATGTCAAATCTTTTTGACGGAGTGTCAAATTTGCCTAAAGGTGCTTTAGTGTGTCTAGTAACTTTGCATTTTTGGCATATTACACAAGTTTTTGTCCAGTCTCGTAAGTTAGTGTTCATGTTTGGCCATATAAATTTGGTAGCAATGAGTTTTTTAGTCGCATTTATGCCGGGATGCGTCAGGCAGTGAAATTTTGCGAATATGTCTTTGCGAAATTTAGAGGTAATGTAAGGTCGTGGTGTGCCGGTCGACGTGTCGCAACAAATGAGTGTTTTGGAATTGGGGAGTTCGAAATTTTTGAATAAGAGGTTATTTGTATTTGAATTTTTGAGTGCGTGCAATTCTGTATCATTTGTTTGATCTTTGGCAATAGATTCGTAATCTATTGTTGTAGTTTGATTTATATTGTTTATTGTATTTCTTGATAGAGCGTCGGCTACTGGATTGTTTTTAACGTTGATGTGACGTATGTCGCTTGTGAATTGTAGAATATAGTCCATTTGACGTATCTCTCTCGGACAATATGTGTCAGAATTTTTATGTAGGGCGTAAGTTAGGGGTTTATGATCTTTTATTATATGAAATAGTCTTCCTTCTAAGAAATATCTAAAAAAAATATAGTTAGATATATTGCTAATAGTTCCCTGCCAAAGGTACTATATTTTCTTTCGGTTGGTGTAAAACTTGTTGAAAAGAAGGCGATACGGTGCCATGTGTTGTCGTAGTATTGCTGTAGTACGGCGCCGACTCCGTTGTCTGATGCATCGACCATTATGTTGAACATTGCGTGTTGTTTAGGGATTGTTAAGGTTGTGTAATTCATTAATGCATTTTAAAAGTTTTTGAATGCTTGTTTAGCTGTTTGGTCTAAATCTAAGGTGCTGGAGTTAGTCTTTTTGTTGTCTATTAGTTGATTTAAGGGTTGTGCGATAATTGAGCAATTTGGGATGAATCTGTGTTAAAAGTTTATTAAACCTAAGAATTCTCTTAGTGATTTTTGAGTTTTTGGTTCTGGAAAGTGTTTAATGGATTAAATTTTTTTTTGTACTGGTGTGATGCTGTTTTTCGAAATATGATGTCCCAAAAATTCAATTTCTTTTGTCCAAATTGACATTTGTTTTGGTTGATAATGATGCCGTATAGTTAGAGTCTATTGAAGAGAGTCTTTAAATGTTTTTCGTGTTCTTCTGGTGTGTCACTTGCAATAAGTATGTCATCAATGTATGCAAAGCAGAAATTTAGACCACGTGTTACCTCATCGATAAAATGATGGAATGTTTGTGCAGCATTGCGAAGACCAAAAGGCATGACTAAATATTCGTATAGGCCGAAAGGTGGTGTTATAGCTGTTTTTTCAATGGAGTCTTTATGCATTGGAATTTGGTGGTAAGCTTTTCTTAAATCTATTTTTGAAAAAATTGTTTTATCTTGTAAGTTTATCACGAAGTCTTGGATATGGGGTAAAGGATATCTGTCTGGTAGTGTTATGTTGTTTAACGCTCGAAAGTCTCCGCAAAGTCTAAATAAGTCCGGGGGTGGTTTTTGTACAAGGTGCAGTGGTGATGACCAGTTGCTGGTGGATGGCCTGATAACTCCCATGTCTATTAATTTATGGAATTCATTTTTTGCGAAATATAGACGTTCGGGTGGTAATCGGCGATGCTTTGAGAAAACAGGTGAGCCATCTGTCAGAATTTGATGGGTCACCTTGTGTTTAATTTGACGTTTTACATTGAAAGGATCTGCCAAACTTGGAAATTTAGAGAGCAATTTCTCATATTTGTTTGTGTTTTGAATATTTTTAGATAAATTACAAATAGGAACAAAAGATAATTTAGAATTGTCTGTTAGACGTTTATTACGTAAATCAATACTGAGATTAAAATAATGGATAAAATCTGCACCTAAAATTGAATATTTGACATTGGCTATAATGAATTTCCAGGTAAATGTATTTTTGTAATCCTAAGTCTAATGTTAGTGTAGTGCTTCCGAATGTAGCTATATTGGAGTGGTTGATGGCTTGTAGGGTTAATTTTTGTTTTAGATGATGATGTGTAGTGTTTGGGGTAATTATACTTACCTCCGCACCCGTATCCACTAAGAACTTGCGTCCGGATATCGCATCAGAAACGTGGAACAAGAGGGAAGGTGAAGATTTGCTAACACTTTAAATGACGTTAGTATTAGGGGTAGGAAGCAGTGGATATTTGGTCGTAAGACCAACTTCTTTTGTTGGTTTGTTGGTAGTCCATTTGCATGGGGCCACGCATTTTTTGGCTTCATTGCCAAATGTCAGATGATACCAGCAGTATAGACTAGGAGAGCTTGTATCTTGACGTTCTGTTCTGCGCGGTGTCACTGGTAATTTTGTAATGATTTTCTTGTACATCTTTTTTAATTTCTTGTAGCTCATCCACCCGTGAAGTTACGGTTGCGATGGATTGTCTTGAAATTTCCATAATATTGTCTGCTATGTCAGCTTTCTTTTCGAGATTGACAGGTGACGTTGTCAGCATTACCTGTACATGATGAGGTAATTTTTGTAGAAATAGTTCTTCAAGGAAGGTGTTGTCGATAGATTTGTCTCCAATAAGTTGTCGCATTTGACGTAGAATTTGAGTAGGTTTTTTGTCACCTGATTCAGACACAGAAAATAATTTTTGAAATTTCTCTTTGTCAGATAACGTAGTTCTGGTAATGAGAGCTTGTTTTAATGTGGAGTAAGGATTTATTTGTGGTTGACGAATAATAAGGTCACGAACTTCTAGGGCTTGGTCTGGTCTCAATGAGGTGATAATTTTTAAATATTTGTTTGTCTCGGAAGAAATTCTGTGAGCGGTGAATTGAGCCTCTGCCTGGGTGAACCATAGCTCCGGATCGTTGGGCCAGAATTCGGGTAGTTCGAATTGTTGTGTGGCCCCGAATAATGGAGGGCCTGTCGCTGGAGAAGGAGGGGCTGTCTCTGGAAAAGGATCTGAATTTTCTTCTGGACTGGAGGTTGGAGAAGTATCTTGTGAGGAAGCCTGTTCAGTCATATTGGAGATATTAGTAAGGTAGAGTATTGAAAAGAAGGGCGGATCCCTTCTCGGGGTCACCAATTTGTAACGAAAGGATTATCTTTCTTCAATAATCTAATCGTAACAATTTGTAAAACAAACACTTGGAAAATTAAGTTGTAAATGTATTGTAAATATCTAATATATTTGTATTCCTCGTTTTGATGTAATGTCAAAATTTCTTAATAAAATTTATTAGATATTTACAATACATTTACAACTTAATTTTCCAAGTGTTTGTTTTACAAATTGTAACGATTAGATTATTGAACAAAGATAACCCTTTCGTTACAAACCCACGTAGGACACCAGGAACCAACCACGTAGGACACTAGAACGAACCCACGTAGGACACTGGAACGAACCCACGTAAGGCACAGCAACCAACTCACGTAAAACACAGGAACCAACACACGTAGGACACAGAAACCAACCCATGTAGGACACTGGAACGAACCCACGTAAGGCACAGGAACCGACCCACGTAGGACACAGGAACCAACACACGTAGGACACGGAAACCAACCCACGTAGGACACTGGAACTAACCCACGTAAGGCACAGGAACCAACCCACGTGGGACACCGAAACTAACCCACGTAGGACACAGGAACCAACCCACGTAGGACACTGGAACGAACCCACGTAGGACACGAACGAATCCACGTAGGACACTGGAACGAACCCACGTAAGGCACAGCAACCAACCCACGTAGGACACTGGAACGAACCCACGTAAGGCACAGGAACCAACCCACGTAGGACACAGAAACCAACCCACGTAGGACACAGGTACCAACCCACGTAGGACTCTGGAATGAACCCACGTAAGACACAGAAACCAACCCACGTGGGACACAGGAACCAACCCATGTAGGACACAGGAACCAACCCACGTAATGCACAGAAACCAACCCACGTAGGACACTGGAACGAACCCACGTAGGACACTGGAACGAACCCACGTAGGACACTGGAACGAACCCACGTAAGGCACAGCAACCAACTCACGTAAAACACAGGAACCAACACACGTAGGACACAGAAACCAACCCATGTAGGACACTGGAACGAACCCACGTAAGGCACAGGAACCGACCCACGTAGGACACAGGAACCAACACACGTAGGACACGGAAACCAACCCACGTAGGACACTGGAACTAACCCATGTAAGGCACAGGAACCAACCCACGTAGGACACAGGAACCAACCCACGTAGGACACTGGAACGAACCCACGTAGGACACTGGAACGAATCCACGTAGGACACTGGAACGAACCCACGTAAGGCACAGCAACCAACCCACGTAGGACACTGGAACGAACCCACGTAAGGCACAGGAACCAACCCACGTAGGACACAGAAACCAACCCACGTAGGACACAGGTACCAACCCACGTAGGACTCTGGAATGAATCCACGTAAGACACAGAAACCAACCCACGTGGGACACAGGAACCAACCCATGTAGGACACAGGAACCAACCCACGTAAGGCACAGAAACCAACCCACGTAGGACATTGGAACGAACCCACGTAAGGCACAGGAACCAACACACGTAGGACACAGAAACCAAACCGCGTAGGACAGTAAAACCAACCCACGTACGACACAGGAACCAACCCACGTAGGACACTGGAACCAACCCACGTAGGACACTGGAACCAACCCACGTAAAACACTGGAACGAACCTACGTAAGGCACAGGAACCTACTCACGTAGGACACAGGAACCAACCCACGTAGGATACAGGAACCAACACACGTAGGACACAGAAACAAAACCGCGTAGGACACAAAAACCAACCCACGTACGACACAGGAACCAACCCACGTAGGACACTGGAACCAACACACGTAGGACACAGGAACCAACCCACGTAGGACACTGGAACCAACACACGTAGGACACAGAAACCAACCCACGTATGACACAAGAACTAACCCACGTAAGACACAGGAACCAACTCACGTAGGACACTGGAACGAACCCACGTAAGGCACAGGAACCTGCTCACGTAGGACACAGGAACCAACCCACGTAGGACAAAGGAACCAATCCATGTAGGACACAGGAACCAACCCACGTAAGGCACAGAAACCAACCCACGTAGGACACTGGAACGAACCCACGTAAGGCACAGGAACCAACCCACGTAGGACACAGGAACGAACCCACGTAGGACACAGGAACCAACACACGTAGGACACAGAAACCAACCCACGTAGGAAACAGGAACCAACCCACGTAGGACACAGGAACCAACCCACGTAGGACACAGGAACCAACACACGTAGGACACAGAAACCAAACCGCGTAGGACAGTGAAACCAACCCACGTAGGACACAGGAACCAACACACGTAGGACACAGAAACCAAACCACGTAGGGCACAGGAACCAACCCACGTAGGATACAGGAACCAACCCACGTAGGACACAGGAACCAACCCACGTAGGACACAGGAACCAACCCACGTAGGACACTGGAACCAACCCACGTATGACATAGGAACTAACCCACGTAGGACACAGGAACCAACCCACGTAGGACACTGGAACGAACCCACGTAAGGCACAGGAACCTACCCACGTAGGACACAGAAACCAACCCACGTAGGACACAGGTACCAACCCACGTAGGACTCTGGAATGAACCCACGTAAGACACAGAAACCAACCCACGTGGGACACAGGAACCAACCCATGTAGGACACAGGAACCAACCCACGTAAGGCACAGAAACCAACCCACGTAGGACACTGGAACGAACCCACGTAAGGCACAGGAACCAACACACGTAGGACACAGGAACCAACACACGTAGGACACAGAAACCAAACCGCGTAGGACAGTAAAACCAACCCACGTACGACACAGGAACCAACCCACGTAGGACACTGGAACCAACCCACGTAGGTCACTGGAACCAACCCACGTAAAACACTGGAACGAACCCACGTAAGGCACAGGAACCTACTCACGTAGGACACAGGAACCAACCCACGTAGGATACAGGAACCAACACACGTAGGACACAGAAACAAAACCGCGTAGGACACAGAAACCAACCCACGTACGACACAGGAACCAACCCACGTAGGACACTGGAACCAACACACGTAGGACACAGGAACCAACCCACGTAGGACACTGGAACCAACACACGTAGGACACAGAAACCAACCCACGTATGACACAAGAACTAACCCACGTAGGACACAGGAACCAACTCACGTAGGACACTGGAACGAACCCACGTAAGGCACAGGAACCTGCTCACGTAGGACACAGGAACCAACCCACGTAGGACACAGGAACCAATCCATGTAGGACACAGGAACCAACCCACGTAAGGCACAGAAACCAACCCACGTAAGGCACAGAAACCAACCCACGTAGGACACTGGAACGAACCCACGTAAGGCACAGGAACCAACCTACGTAGGACACAGGAACGAACCCACGTAGGACACAGGAACCAACACACGTAGGACACAGAAACCAACCCACGTAGGACACAGGAACCAACCCACGTAGGACACAGGAACCAACACACGTAGGACACAGAAACCAAACCGCGTAGGACAGTGAAACCAACCCACGTAGGACACTGGAACGAACCCACGTAAGGCACAGGAACCAACCCACGTAGGACACAGGAACTAACCCACGTAAGACACAGGAACCAACTCACGTAGGACACTGGAACGAACCCACGTAAGGCACAGGAACCTGCTCACGTAGGACACAGGAACCAACCCACGTAGGACACAGGAACCAATCCATGTAGGACACAGGAACCAACCCACGTAAGGCACAGAAACCAACCCACGTAGGACACTGGAACGAACCCACGTAAGGCACAGGAACCAACCCACGTAGGACACAGGAACGAACCCACGTAGGACACAGGAACCAACACACGTAGGACACAGAAACCAACCCACGTAGGAAACAGGAACCAACCCACGTAGGACACAGGAACCAACCCACGTAGGACACAGGAACCAACACACGTAGGACACAGAAACCAAACCGCGTAGGACAGTGAAACCAACCCACGTAGGACACAGGAACGAACCCACGTAGGACACAGGAACCAACACACGTAGGACACAGAAACCAAACCACGTAGGGCACAGGAACCAACCCACGTAGGATACAGGAACCAACCCACGTAGGACACAGGAACCAACCCACGTAGGACACAGGAACCAACCCACGTAGGACACTGGAACCAACCCACGTATGACATAGGAACTAACCCACGTAGGACACAGGAACCAACCCACGTAGGACACTGGAACGAACCCACGTAAGGCACAGGAACCTACCCACGTAGGACACAGAAACCAACCCACGTAGGACACAGGTACCAACCCACGTAGGACTCTGGAATGAACCCACGTAAGACACAGAAACCAACCCACGTGGGACACAGGAACCAACCCATGTAGGACACAGGAACCAACCCACGTAAGGCACAGAAACCAACCCACGTAGGACACTGGAACGAACCCACGTAAGGCACAGGAACCAACACACGTAGGACACAGGAACCAACACACGTAGGACACAGAAACCAAACCGCGTAGGACAGTAAAACCAACCCACGTACGACACAGGAACCAACCCACGTAGGACACTGGAACCAACCCACGTAGGTCACTGGAACCAACCCACGTAAAACACTGGAACGAACCCACGTAAGGCACAGGAACCTACTCACGTAGGACACAGGAACCAACCCACGTAGGATACAGGAACCAACACACGTAGGACACAGAAACAAAACCGCGTAGGACACAGAAACCAACCCACGTACGACACAGGAACCAACCCACGTAGGACACTGGAACCAACACACGTAGGACACAGGAACCAACCCACGTAGGACACTGGAACCAACACACGTAGGACACAGAAACCAACCCACGTATGACACAAGAACTAACCCACGTAGGACACAGGAACCAACTCACGTAGGACACTGGAACGAACCCACGTAAGGCACAGGAACCTGCTCACGTAGGACACAGGAACCAACCCACGTAGGACACAGGAACCAATCCATGTAGGACACAGGAACCAACCCACGTAAGGCACAGAAACCAACCCACGTAAGGCACAGAAACCAACCCACGTAGGACACTGGAACGAACCCACGTAAGGCACAGGAACCAACCTACGTAGGACACAGGAACGAACCCACGTAGGACACAGGAACCAACACACGTAGGACACAGAAACCAACCCACGTAGGACACAGGAACCAACCCACGTAGGACACAGGAACCAACACACGTAGGACACAGAAACCAAACCGCGTAGGACAGTGAAACCAACCCACGTAGGACACTGGAACGAACCCACGTAAGGCACAGGAACCAACCCACGTAGGACACAGGAACGAACCCACGTAGGACACAGGAACCAACACACGTAGGACACAGAAACCAAACCACGTAGGGCACAGGAACCAACCCACGTAGGATACAGGAACCAACCCACGTAGGACACAGGAACCAACCCACGTAGGACACAGGAACCAACCCACGTAGGACACAGGAACCAACCCACGTAGGACACTAGAACCAACACACGTGGGACACAGGAACCAACCCACGTATGACATAGGAACTAACCCACGTAGGACACAGGAACCAACCCACGTAGGACACTGGAACGAACCCACGTAAGGCACAGGAACCTACCCACGTAGGACACAGGAACCAACTCACGTAGGATACAGGAACCAGCACACGTAGGACACAGAAACAAAACCGCGTAGGACACAGAAACCAACCCACGTACGACACAGGAACCAACCCACGTAGGACACTGGAACCAACACACGTGGGACACAGGAACCAACCCACATAGGACACAGGAACTAACCCACGAGGACACAGGAACCAACCCACGTAGGACACTGGAACGAACCCACGTAAGGCACAGGAACCTACTCACGTAGGACACAGGAACCAACCCACGTAGGACGCAGGAACCAACAGACGTAGGACACAGAAACCAACCCACATAGGACACAGGAACTAACCCACGTAGGACACAGGAACCAACCCACGTAGGACACTGGAACGAACCCACGTAGGACACTGGAACGAACCCACGTAAGGCACAGGAACCTATCCACGTAGGACACAGGAACCAACCCTCGTAGAATAAGAGAAATATCGTTTACTGTTCATTTGTATAACAAAAATGGTCAAGACGTAGCAGAAGAATTAATAAAGACTAAAGTCCAGTAATAAATATAACCGAGTAAGGTTTTTAAAATATGAAGGATTAGTCTTTTTTATAAAATTAAACATTATTCATAAATTTGAAGTACGGAGTAACATTTCTATAATATATATGGTTGGATTAGAAGTATAAATCTAAAAATATTATATTGTGGGACCAATTTATGTTAGAAATAAAATTAGAGCAAGAAAAATATATATGAAAATTCACTATATATATATATATATATATATATATATATATATATATATATATATATATATATATATATATATACCAACAGGTTCAGAAGAATGAAAAAGTACAGTATTCCCACCAGGAAGACGGGACAGCTAGAAAAAGAAGAATTGCACAGAAGAATTCTCAAGAGGGCGTTGTAATCCAACATGCTCAGAAGAATGAAAAGTACAGTATTCCATGTCATCTGAACCACAATACCAGAAAGACGGGGCAGCTGGAAACAGAAGAATTGCAACGAATAATTTGCAAGTTAAGAGCGCTGGAAATCGACAGGTTCAACAGAAGAAAGGACAACACAGGTCCATTGAAGGAAGAAGTCAGCAAGCTGGAAAAGAATATTTACCGGAAGAGGTAAAAAGTAAATTACTGAATTTATTGGTGGAATATGAAGACATTTTTCAATGGGAGGATACTAAGCTAGGGTGCACACATAAAGTAAAACACAGAATAATTACTGAAGATGTACCGCCTATAGCTAAAGCACCGTACCGAGTTCCTCACAGCCAACAAGAACCATTGACTAATGAATTAAAGAAAATGCGTGAAGCAGGGGTAATAGAACCCTCCGATTCGCCATGGTCAGCACTAGTGGTCATCGTACCAAAGAAATCCGAAAACGGCGAGGGAAAATTAAGGGTGTGTATCGACTTCAGGGGTTTAAACAAAGTGACAAAGAAGGATTACTTCCCTGTAGGCAACATGCAAAAAACCTTGGATCAGTTAGAGAATGCAAATCTATTCACTATCCTAGATTTAGCATCCGGCTACTGGCAAGTGCAGCTAGGTGACCAAGATCGGGAGAAGACAGCATTCACGACAAATGGAGAGCACTATCAGTTCACGAAGATGCCGGTTGGACTCGTAAACGCATCAAGCACATTTCAAGGACTCATGAACAGTGTGCTATCTGGGTTAAGAGGAGAACAATGCCTAGTATACCTGGATGACGTCATCGTATTCAATGGGAATGGAGCAGACGAACATCTCAAACGACTCACGGAGGTTTTCAAGAGACTAAGACAGGCGAACCATAAGTTGCAACCCAGTAAATGCAATTTTTTGAAGACTGAAACGAAATATTTAGGCCAAATCATAAATGGAGAGGGTGTTAAACCGGATCCATAAATAATTACAATTATACAAAATTATCCAAAGCCAAAATCAGCCAAGGAGATCAGGGCATTCTGTGGCCTAGTAGGATTCTACAGAAGATTTGTACAGGATTTCCCAAAAAACATCAAAACCTCTCACAAAATTGACACAGAAAAGTGAGCCGTTCATCTGGACCGCAGACTGCGAAAACGCATTCAATTCATTAAGGAATGTCCTCTGTTCCAAGTCAGTTTTAGCCCATCCAGATTTCACCAAGGAATTCATCTTGTCCACCAATGCCAGCAGCAAAGCTATAAGTGCCATATTGAGTCAAAAATACCGTGGATACAAGAGGCCAATAGCTTTTGCAAGTCGTCAGTTAAATAAAGCGGAAGTAAATTACACTACCAGAGAACAAGAATGTCTTGCTATAATTTGGGGTGTAAAATACTATTGATGTTATCTATATGGAAGGAAATTCACAATAATAACTGACCATCAACCACTAAAATGGCTATTTTCGATCAGCAATCCACAATCACGTTTGGCAAGATGGACACTTACTCTCCAAGAATACGAGTATAAGATTGAACATAGAGCGGGGAAGTAGCATGTGTACGCAGACATACTCTCAAGAATACCAATTAATGCTGTAGAAGTTGAAGAAACATACGAACCAATATGGGATAGATACATGATAGCAAATAAACAACGCCACGATGCAGCAGTGCAACAGCTCTCTAGTAAAAAAGGATATTTCACGGACGACGAAGGGTTAATCTTCAAAGAAAAACCAAATAATGAGCGTCATCATCAACTCGTAGTACCAGTATCCATAAAATTCAAGGTAATGTACGATTACCACAACCTACCGTATGCGGGACATCAGTGGTTTGGCCGAATCAAAGAATTTTTTTTTTTTGGAAAGCGATGGCAAGGGACATAGAAAATTTTTGCAAGAAATGTTACTCATGTAATCAGAAGAAAACATCTCTACATCACAAGCCTGTGCCACTTCAAAAATTCAATGAAGTTGGTAGGCCAATGGAAAGGGTCTCAATAGATAATGTTGGTCTATTACCAACAAATATGAAGGGGAACCGATCAAAAGGCATCAACAATTTCGAGAATATTTTCACAAGAAATTATCGCAAGACACGGTGCTCCAAGGCAACTGTTGACTGACTAAGGCGCAAATTTCACTTCGGAAATTTTCAAAGAAATCTGCAAAATATTTGGGGTAGAAAAATTACAAACAACGGCATACCGACCACAAACGAATGGAATGATAGAGCGAAGTCATCGCGTCGTCAAGGACTTTCTATCTCATTTCGTGAATCGAGATCAAACCGATTGGGATGAGTGGCTACCATATGTGTTATTGGCATACAGAAGTAGTGTACATAGCAGTACACACGAAACTCCATTTTTCTTAATGCATGGTTGTGACCTAGAGTTACCGTATGACGAAATAATCAGACCACAAGGTCTACGATATGATTATGCAGATAACTATGCGTCCGAATTAAAACAAAGGTTGCAAATTGCTTTCAACTCAGTAAAGCAGAATATCAACAAAGCGATCAGAAAACGCATAGACAGTTCAACATCTATACAAAATTAGCAGAATATCAAATCGGTGACGCAGTATATTTGCATAGTCCAGCAATAAATGCAGGAACATCACGAAAGTTTCACAAGCCATGGACAGGACCGTACTTCATCACAAAAGTCATGGGAGCAGTAACGTACCAAATTCGACAACAAAATTCTGAAAAACTTTTGACGGTTCATGTAAATCGACTAAAACCATTTATGGATGATAATCCTTTAGAGGAAAATTTAAATGAAGACATAGAGATGCCGAATTGTGAAACAGTAGAGTCTACAGAAAAAAATGACATTAATCCTAAAGTGTTACAAAATATACTGCATCAATATATGATGAATGAATTATTGTTTCATAATTCAGAAAGCGAACGCACCCCCACTCCTGTAGTAACACCGTACCCGTACCATACTTGTAGTAAAGATCAGCACAACGGCACTCATGGATTATGCGTTAGTGTTAACTACCAGGAACCAAATAAACGGACTAGAGATCGGTACACGGATCCAAGGAAATAAGGAAAGTACACATATGTGTATGAAATTAATTCTTCATATTTAAGCCTGTAAGTAAATAATTTAAATAGCATTTATAACGTATTCAAAATTATTAAATATTATCATTTTTTTTTCACTTCGCTCATTGTAAATTGCATTGAACTTCAATTAGCAACTTATCTGTGGGATGTGCCAGCCATACCATTAATAATAATTGCAGGAAATACGTTATAGATGGTAAATATAGAAAACAAGATTTGGAATATTTTGTGTGTTATATGAAAAATCAGTTATTTAGAAATATGGTATTTAAAACGTGTGTATGTAAGTGTTGATCTTAAGAGAGAAAGAACAACCGTCAGTGCCATGCATGTTGAGGAAATAGCATCAAACCGCAGGAAGCAGATGAACCAGTCAAGGGATGACGACTGGCCAATCGTCTCCCCTCAAACTCATCTACAGCCATGGATACACCATCCATCACAAGCCCAGTGGTATGCAGTAATTGTAAGTAAAATTGTGCTCCTCCGGAAGTAAATTTTTAAAGAAGGGAGGTATGTAAGATTACGTCACCACACAATTGAGGTCATCATAACTCAGTAGTAGTAATCACTAATATTGCAGAATAAGCAATATGGAGCAATTATAATATTGTTTCTTTATTTGATAATTAGGTGATACCTCAATTGTTTGTTGACTTAACATTACAGTAACATAAAAGACTGTATGGACGATGGGAAGTGAGAGAGAGAATCCGGTGAGAGTCCATTGAGGGGACCAGTAAGAACACCATTCCTCCATACAGTCGGGTCCATTAACTGTACATATCTATTCATCATTTATACTAGTCAATAAACCTTTTATAATAAATCATTATTATTATTTCGAACCTCTATTCTTCTACGAGCAACATCGCAACGGTAAGGACATTTATTATTATTTATTATACTTTTGGCAATTACTAATTTGTACCTCCAGTCTGGCAAGAACCCATTTTAAATATTATTTGTTAATTCGCCTCATAAAGGCGGGTTACACTGATACGAAATATCATTTCTATATTGCCAATATGGTAAGCACATTGTACGTATATCAGACTTTTTTGACCAACCTTTTTGACAAAACCTTATAATTTCTGAACAAATTGGATCTTTTTGAATATTGAGAGCTATTTCAGAAAGTTTTGCATTGGAAGCTGGAAGATTTTCAACAACTTGTTGAATATATGCAGTTATCTCTTCGGATAATTCAGAATGTGGTTTTGTTAAAGGCTGAGGACTACAGTCATCTTTTTGCCAGGAATATGAATAATATAATATGAATATCGAAGAAGACGCAATCTGATTCTTGGAAGTCTGGAAGTAATGGTGTCTAGATCTTTCTTTCCTCCTAGTACAGCAACAAGAGGTCTATGATCCGTTTCAATAGTAATATGCAACCCGGTGATGAAATCAGAAAACTTTTCACAAGCCCATGCTACAGCAAGCGCTTCATTTTCAATCTGAGCCCATTTCTTTTCTGAATCTGATAAACATCTAGAAGCATAAGCAATAGGTATTGAAATTCCATTTTCTTGAACTTGGGCAAGAACTGCACCAAGACCATAAGATAACGAATCAGCTGATATTATTGTTTGACGGTTACAAATAAACAATGCTAGACACGGAGGATTAGCAATAGTTTTCTTAATTAATTCGAATGCTTTTGTGTGTTGTTCATTTTAGAACCATTCGGAACCAGTACGTAAAAGTTCATAAAGGGGTTGAACTTTAGTAGATAAATATGGTATAAATTTACTCAAAAAATTGACATTTCCTAGTATTCGTTTTAGTTCTGTAACATTATTAGGTTCTTTTAATTTTAATATCGCTTCAACTTTTTTAGGATCCGGAGAAATTTCATCTTTGTTTATTATATATCCAAGTAGTTTTACAGTTTCACTTCTAAAAATACATTTTTTTTGTAACACTGCAAGTAACCTAGTATCATGTTTTTCAATGGTTCTGCCAAAAATAGTAATATCATCCATATGGCAAACGACTCCCTCTAACCCTTCAAGAGAGTTATTCATTTTTCTTTGGAATATTTCTGGCGCAGAGGTTATCCCAAATGGAAGTCTTACAAATTTATATCCCCCAAATGGAGTAATAAATGTTGTTAGTGAAGAAGTGTCTTCGGATAATGGAATTTGCCAGAAGCCTGAATTTGCATCTAGCTTTGTAATATAATTAGCACCTTCTAGTTGACCTAAAGTATAATCTACAGATGGAGTAGGATACTATCATTGATTAAATAATATATATATATATATATATATATATATATATATATATATATATATATAAATATATAGATTGGCAATGCTATAGTCAATCCGCGTAACACATTTTAATTCTGTATGAGTAAGGGCCATCTGTGCTGTAGTTGCATACTATACATGTGTTTAATTCGCTACAAGATAGCAGGGGCCAAACAATTTTAAAATGAGAAGTTGTTAAAACTATTTCGTCATTTCTTCAGAGATATTTAATTTAATTATAATTTTTTTTAAATAAGCTTACATTCTTTCATGTGTTTACATTTCTAATTAAAATTTATTTAACATTTAATTGAAAAACGATTTAATATGAATTTACAGTGGATATGTATTTGAAGATTTGGACCATCCGCTTCGCGTCATACTCCAAACTTCCTTCTTACAAAATAAAATATCCCTTTTAACACATCATAAATAGCTATTCTTTTTAAATAAGGTTCTTATCAAGCGGCATTGAATTAGGTTGGATTAGAATTGAATCGGGGCTGTTAAAATCACACCCGATAACTTGACGCACATAAAATTATTAAATTTTGAATACTGCTAAAAGAGCAACTTTTTAAGATATTCCGCAAATAAAACAATGTACATATTTTAATAAAATAAATCTTCTCCGAATAAGTTTTCTTGTTTTACTTAATAATTATAAATTAACGCAATTTTTTAATATCTTCTTTGTCCACCAATTAATAACGCAAGAAAAAGTATCAATTAGAAAAAAAATATTTAAACAAGGATAATATAGAACTATTGACCTAAAAATTTATTACACTGTTCAACGTTTTAATTATTATTTGTTCTGCAAAATATATATTTTTATTTCACAAACCTTTTCTTGTAATATCTGTAGATTTCCATTTCAAAGTTTTAAAAACTTTTATTTTAATAAATATTTTTATAATAAATTTTTTATGGTCATAGCATCCATTACTTTTATTTAACCTGTCACTGTAATGCATATTTATGCACCATATAATATTTTTTAATAAATTGCTGGTTATATTATTTGAATGTAAACATTCCTTTGTAAATTCACTAAAAATTTCTAATAATTCTGACACAATTGTTACTGTTTGTTCATTTCGGTCTGCAAAAATATTATATTTCATTCACTTTGCCATAATCTTTAAGAACTAAATAAATTTCATTTTCATCAAGAGGAAGGTCTTTTTTCCTTTAAATTTTATCACAATTTTCGCAATTGTATTGATCATTTCGTATACAATTTCTTGAGGCGGTGTAATGGATTCAGATATTTCTATTTCAATAATTTTATCGTTATCTATTTCACAGTTTCCGGTTACAACTGGTTTCAAAATTCTTATATGAATAGTTCTTAGTAGTATAAATTACCTCCTACTCCCGCGGTGGAATGCAGACGGTAATTAAGATAATGACTCATGGGTAATTAAGATAGCTGAAATTATATGTAAAAGATATTGACCTATTAAATTGTAATTTCAAAAATTTCAATTTAATTGATTTTGTCTAATTAAATTGTAATTTCGAAATGTAATTTTTATTGATTTGGTGAAAATCTTGATATGACATGATTTTGGGTAGATTTGGTGTTGTATTCAAAAATCAAGTTGAAATGAACTAATGAATATGTCATTAGCAGATACTCAAATTGTGTTGTGGATATTTTGGTAATGATGTTTAGATAAATTTATGTGCGATTAACTAGTCTTTTGCTAGCGACTCATAATTATATTCGAATGAGTATTTAAGATGCCCCACTATCTGGTAATCTATATGATAATAGAAATATGTTTAGCTAATTAAATATGGCAATGACAATTGATATTGTTAGTATAATAGGGGATTTTAAAATTTCTATTACCTGGCTCATTTCTGAGTTTAGACGATGGGACTTGTTGAAATTTGAAAGAGATGGGAAATTAGATTTCAATGTACAGCTATTGTTATATTGGTGTCGCCTAGACGTCGGATTTAAAGATTCATTACGGGATATTAGCTTGTATGGGTTTTTTAGACATTATGCTTCGTATCGATTAGATGTTAAAGATTCATTAGGACCTATTAAAGATTCATTATATCCTATTAGTTTAAAAATGATGTTTCATTATGTTAAAATTTTCTACACATTTTGAGTTTAAAAATGATGTTTCATTATGTTAAAATTTTCTAGACATTTAGACTTATAAATCGAGAGACGAAAATATTTTTAGTTAGTATATACCTGATTTTCTTGTCTTGTGTGTGCTTTCAACGAGTATTTTACTATTTCGCTATGTCTTCGAACAAAGTGATTATTTTGAGTAATGTTTTAATCAAACCGGCGAATTCGCTCGCAAGCAACGATCTTATGGAAGACGTCGAGGCTTTGAGTTTTCCTGGAGGAGGTGAAATTTCGTCTAAAAAATGAAGATTGTCAAAGTCAAGCTGTGCTTCACTTGAAATCTTGCTAAAGATGTATGACAAGCAGAAGAAGTTCCATCTAAGAAACGGAAAACTTCTTTCGGCAGCTCCCAAAACATTTTAGAAATGGCAGTTTCTGCGATGTTTGCTGATCTTGGGGAAGATGAAATTGAGTCGGCACCCAATACCGATTCTACGCTATTTTTGCCCCAGAGTGAAGATGCACCAATTGAAGTAGAAGATGATGATGATTCGATTATTGTCATCGGTAATGATAGTGATGTTATAGAAGAAGAACCGTACGGTCAGCGTCTGGAAGATTGCTATCAGGAAGAACTTTTTATAGAAGTTGAAGATAGCTATGAGGAGGGGTAACTTGTTATTTCTCAGGACGAGCTGAAAAAAATTGATTTAATATCAGAAACGGCTGAAATAACAAGTTTCGCATTTCCTAGTAACAAAAGTACGAGGGATAACAACGATCGGCTCCTTGATGTCTACCCTCCCAGTATAATTCTCAAGACTTTCCTTTCCCATATTGATACTTGTTTTTATTGTTCCATATTAATTGTCCATAGTTCACTCCCGTACGTGACCACAGGTCTGATCACTACTTTGTATATTCGTAACTTAATTTTACGCGAGATGTTCTTATTTCTAAGTACTTTCTTTAACGATCCCATACATTTGTTTCCTTTTGTTATTCTCTCATTTATTTCTTCTCCTTCTTTCCCTTTTTCCGTTATGGTTACTCCCAGATAGCAAAAAGTACTCACTTTTTTCGAAGTTATACCTATGTGACCCCTTTTGCCGTTGTCATTTGTAAACGGGTCTCCCTTATCCCGGTCTCATCATTCATACTCATATATTTTGTTTTTGTTTTGTTGATTCTTAAACCATATTCTTTCGCCGTGTCTGCTAGTTTCTCAACTGCTTCTTTCATAGTGGCCTTTGTTCTTGTTATCAAAGTACGATCGTCTGCATAGGCCACGCACTGTATTCGTTGGTTATAGATTGTCCCCGTCGTCTTTAAGTTACTTCTCCTTGTTATGTCTTCTAGTACTACATTGAATAACAGAGTCGACAAGGGGTCTCCTTGACGTAGCCCAGTATTCACCATAAAACTGTCAGAGACATTACCTCTCACTAGCACCTTGCAACTCGTGTGTTTTAGCGTCATTTTAACAAGACGTATGAGTTTGCTAGGTGCTCCACAATTTGCCAATGCTGCATACATCTGATCGCGTTTGATTGTATCATATGCCATTTTGAAATCTATGAACAACATATGCAACGGTAAACCTTCTTCATAGCTACTTTCCTGAATTTGCTTTATTGTAATATCTGGTCCATTACAGACGTTCTTGGCCTGAATCCACCATGGTATTCGCCTAATGCCGGCTCCATTATTTCTCCTATTCTGTTTCGGATTACTGTGGCTAATATTTTATACATAGTGTCCAGCAACGCTATACCTCTATAATTCTCGCACACGGTTTTATCCCCTTTCTTGTAAATAGGACATATGAGTGTTTGTCCCCATTTCTTTGGCATTACTTATTTTTCCACATTTGTGCAATCATCTCTGTTATCTTGTCTTGTATAAACTCATCCCCTAGCTTTATTAATTCTACAGAAATACCGTTCTCTCCTGGTGATTTATTGTTTTTCTGGCTACTTATTATTTCTCGTATCTCTTCTGAAATCGGAGTTCTAGTTACCTCTTCTTCTACTTCTTTTCTTCTTGCGTGTTCAATATTCGCTTGTGTCAGGTCGTTTTCATCTTCATTATCGCAGTTGAGAGCTTCCAAAAAATTCTCTTTCTATCTATTTAGATTTTCTCTTATTCCACCTATTATTTGTTGATTCTTATCTCTACAGTAAATCCTGTTGACCTGGTGTCCTCTCTTAAACCCTTTACCTTCTCTGTAAAAAGTTCTTTTATGCTGTTCTTTATATGTATCTTCTAATTTACTTGTCTCGTGGTCCAAAAATTTTCTCTTTTTTCTCTATATAATTTTTTTGTCTCGCCCCGTATTCTGTTGTGGTGTATTTTGGCTTAATACTACTTGTCTTGCCTCGTTCTTTTCCCTTCTTTTTTCTTCGCACTCTTCATCATACCATCTTTGTTTTAGTTGCTTCTTATTATTTTTTGGTAGAGTTTGAATAGCCTTATTTATTATTCCTTCTATATTTCCTATATCTTTTTCTATGTCACTGTCTATCTGTATATTTCCTTTCATCGCTTCAAGATATCTTTCTCTAACCGTTTTTTCTCTTAAGCTGTCTACATTAACTTTTATTCGTGCTCGTTCATCTTTTCGTTTTAGAGGCTTTACTATCTTCATTTTGGCTCTTACCAAAGTATGATCACTATCTGCGTTCGCTCCACGATAGCTTCTGGCATCCTTTACTGTCTTCATGTGTTTTGTTTCTACAAACATGTGATCAATTTGGTTTTTTGTGATACCATTTGGTGCTGTCCACGTTGCTTTGTGAATTTATTTATGTTGAAAATATGTTGTCATGATTCTTAAGTTTCTCCTCGTTGCGAAATCTATCAATTTTTTTCCATTTTCGTTAGTTATTTCATGTTTACTGTTCTTTCCAATTGTGGGCTTTTATATACTTTCTTTGTCTAACTTTGCATTAAAATCTCCCAGCACAATTTTTAGGTCATATTTTGATAGACTTCTTCCAATTGTTCATAAAACTCGTCTTTTTCTTCTTCGCTCTTGACCTCTGTTGGGGCATGTACATTGACGATTGTAACTTTTCTAAATTTGCTTCGTATTCTGATTGTATATAGCTTTCCTCATATAGGTTGGAAACATACTACATCTTCTTTAAGGTTTTTGCTTAGTAGGAAGCCAGTGTCGAAAATTCTATTGTTATCCCCACTATTAAAAAACATATTTTCATCAATTTCTATTATTTCAATTCCTTTTTGTTTACTCTCTTGTATTGCCAGGATGTCAATTTTATACTTTTCCATTTCTCTAATCAAATTAATTAACGCACCTTCCCTATACGTGCCTTGTACATTCCACATGCTTATGTTTATAGTTTCAGAATCTTTATTTTCCTTAAACGAGTTCTGTGTTCTTGCTAGTGTCGTCATCATACAGTCTGTCCGGCTTCTTGCTCTTAGTTTTTTGGGTTTCTAGGTCCCTCAGCTCCTTTGTGTTGCTTCTCGAAATTGCCGTACTGACTGTCCCCTGTCCACAGCACGCCATTCACCCATAGCTTTCGGTATCCTATCTTAACCTGGTTTCCTTTTTTCCTTTCAACATTCGCCCTTTTATTATTCTCTGTCTTTTAATTCTTCTTCCGTATAATCATTGTCAATAAATATATTTATTCCTTTTAGTTTGTTTTTTCCTTCATCAGCTCACTTTTTTCATTCCAACTTTTCACTTCTACTATGATGAATGGTTTACCACTTTTTGGGTTTATTATTTGAGTGCTCAACACTCCCTCGTTCGTTATTCCGATTTTATGCAATACCTGTATGACTTCTGTCTTTACGTTTTCCTTATTACATATAATTCCTCTAATTATTACGTTATTCTTTTTCTTGTTTTTGTCCATCCATTCAATTTTCCTTTCTAGGTTTTCCACTTTTTCTGTTAGTTTTCTATTCTCCTTTTTAAGTTCTTTGATTTCTTGAGCGTATTATTGTTGTCTTTTTCTAATTCCTTTAATTTCATGCATCATTTGCTTCATCATCTTCATCATGTTGTTCATGCTTTCCTCTTGTTGATTCATTTTTATTTCCGGGGATCTTACCGTTTTCTTACTATTTCGAAAGGAGCTCTCACTTTCCCATCTTATACGTTTTCCTTCTTCGGTCGTTGAAGTATCGCTGTCGTATTCATAAATATTCTTTTTTGTTCCGCTCATTTTTAAACTTCCTTCACTTTACTTTCTTGAAAGATTATATTTTACTTGCTTGAAAGATTATACCTGAGTCCAGCCCTGTCTACCGTTTACTGCTGTGCTCACACGTTCACACCGCGCCAAGAGCCGCCAGCCGGTCAACCCGTCGGACCTTGAGCTCTTACCTGTGTTTCTGATGGAATATACTAATATTATAAAATGGGTCTATCTCACCTTTACATGTAATGTGATTCTACTAACACACACGTTGCACTTTTGCGCACTCACTTTTCCAGTTGGTTGATTTATGAAAACTCGTAATTCTCCAAAATTTTGAAATTTACTACGGAGCAATAAATCACGCCTATTGACTCTGCAACCAGGACCGTATTATAATAAAGAAAAAATTAAAAGACGATATTCAATCTCATTTAGGATCACAGATTAGTGTAGTTACTAGTGCTAGTGCCTCTCAAACTCAGCCAAAAATTGTGAATGTGACGTTACCAACCATAAATTTGCCTATATTTGACGGCACATTTAGTCACTGGCGTGAATTTTCTGACGCTTTTACATTCCTTATACATTTAAATCAAGATATTCCAAATGGAACAAAACTAAATTATTTAAAATCAACATTGAAGGGAGACCCTGCCGATTTATAACGCCCTCTAGAAATTACGGATGAAAATTATCTTGTGGCATGGGAAAAATTAAACAAAAAATACAATAACAAACGTAGAATCATTTACAATCACATTCGTAATTTACTAGAGATACAACAAGTTATCAAAGAATCTGTACACACCCTACAAAAATTCGTGCATACTATAGAAACTCACAAACAACCGACTGAATCATGGGATGCTGTTTTGGTTCCTTTGTTTTTGGGTAAGTTAGATGTTTATACAAATAGAGAATGGGAATCAAAGGTAAATAAAGGCGATTCAACGCGAGAAAGCATTCCTAGTTTAAATGAATTTTTAGAATTTTTAAATAATAAAGTTATTACGCTAGAAGCAATCATGACTAAACGATCAGATAATATTAGACCAGGGGTTAATGCTAATAAAAGTCAATCAAGTCGATCATTTACAACTTTTAACATTTTATGCATTGTTTGCAATGGCAATCATTCGATCAATAATTGTGAAGTTTTTTCAAAATTAAGTAGTCAAGAAAGAAATGCTAAAGTTAAGATGCTAAAGTTATGTATAAATTGTCTACGCAAAGGACATTTCACATTTCATTTAGAATTGTCAGTCGCGAAATAAATGCAGAATATGCTCAAAAAACATCATACCCTATTTCATAATTCATATCCTAAATCCCCAAAACCCGAAGAAAATCAACAAAAGGAAGAAAAGAACAACCCTGAAACAGTTGCAACCTATGCATCGAGCATAACAAATGATAAACATGTTCTTTTATCAACCGCTAGAGTTAACGTAATAGACAATAAACAAAAACCGCATGATGTAAGAGTTTTACTTGACTCGGCATCGCAATCACATTTCATAACAGAAGACACTTGCGATCGTTTAAAACTGAGAAAAGAAAGGATAAATATAAGTGTGTCAGGAATAAGTCAAACAAATCTAGACATTAAGTATCAAACTCAAGTAAGATTTCAATCAAAGTTTAATAACTTCGAAGCAAACATTACGTGTTTGGTGATACCAAAAATAGCAGACAAGCTGTCAACATTCACAGTGAATGTAAAAAAATTTCACATTCCTCCGAACATAAAATTGTCAGATTCAGAATATTATCAACCCGGTCCAATCGACATGTTGATTGGCGCCAATTTGTTTTCGGATCTATTATGCGTTGGACAAGTGAATCATCCAAACAATCCTATAATCCAGAAGACAAGGTTAGGTTGGATTGTGTCCGGAAGTATAAACGAGAGTCAAAATGCGGGAACAAGGAAAATTTTCTTCTCAATGGACAGTTTGCAGAAGGATGTTGAAAGATTTTAGAACATTGATGAATTCGTTCAAAAAGGGCAAAGGTACACTCCGGAAGAGCAATATGTTTAGATTTATTTGACAAAACAACCACAAGAGAGGAAGGCAGATTCGTGGTTCGAATGCCATTAAAACCAAACATAGAAGAACTAGGAGACTCATTGGAAGTAGCAAAAACTAGATTTTATAAGCACGAAAATAGATTCAATAAAAATGAAAAATTCAAGGAAATGTATGCAAATGTTATGGAAGATTACTTCAAACAAAATCATGTAAACGAGTTACAAAAAAACGAAACTCATTCTTTTTTTCTACCCCATCATACTGTATTGAAGGTGTTTAGAATACAAGGAACAGGCGGCAAAACCTCGGTTGTACGCCACTGGTAAGTTCCAAGGCCGGACGACGTCGCAGAGAGTCGAGCCGCTCGTTCAGTCCGGTTTGCGGTTGTCATAGCAACACCCCATGCTAGGGACATTCCCCTTCCCTCGCAAGCCTGTACAGAGCCCAGGCTGGGAACGCGTTGTGCGATTCATTCGTTCTGTAGCCGCTGTCGACTGCAGACCGGTCAGTAGTCTTCGTGTTATTATTGTTCAAATAGCATTGTTGTTCGGTTATTTGAATATTTGTTGGGTTTATGATTCTTTAACATTTTGGTTATTGAATTATTAGTTAGTTGATTCAATTTGGGGTCATTTAAGATGCAATTATTGAGTTTTCGCTCCGAGTTTTGTGTAAATTGTATCTTTTGTTGTTTAAATACTGTTTCGTTTCGGATCATCATTATTTGGTGATTTTATTTGTGTTTATAAGGTTATATTTACTTTAATAGTTGTTTAGTTCGTGTTAGAAGTATATTAGTACTTAGGGTTTGTTCTCGTTAGCTACGTTCATTGTGAATTGGGTTTTTAGAGCTAATATACTTTGTTTCTTTGGTTTAAAGTTAGTTTGCAGTTTAATTACTAGAATCATATTAATAACTTAGGATTTGTTTTTGTTTAGCTGGAATCAGTTGAAATTGGTGAATTAGGGTTAATGTGATTCACTTAATAATTATTCCATCGTCTTTTGTTTGGGTTTTTGCATATTTTGAATTAGTATTATATTATTTATGGTTATTTGGTTTTGAATTAATTTTGTGTTTTGAATAATTGCTCGAGTTAGTGGCATATTGGCGCTTAAGAGCATTTGTGTGTTTTGGTTTTGGGTTTCCATTATTATTATACAGTCCACTTCTCATTTTGATATTTGCAAAAATCCATCTTGTGTTTAAGCTGAGCTATTGAAAACATTTGGTCCTAATCGAACCGGATTTGTAGACAGTTTGGTTGAATTTAAGTTTTTTTTGTTTTGTTGTTGAAGTTTTTTTGTTGGTTTTATATAATTTTGTAAAAATGGACAGTATATTGAAATACCAACTGGATGTGATTATCAATAATATTAGAATGCTTTCTACCTATGCTACGGGGAAAGACGAACATGATCAACGCAGATTCAAAGCTGGTTACTCTAAATTAGCAGAATGGGAGACAACGTTTAACGAAAAATATGCCGCTTATCAGTGGGGTTTAGGGAAAATTCAGAATCCATCTTCTGAAGTATTAGGTGAAATTGAACAACAAACAAATACTTATGTGGAAATATTTAATTTAATTTTGGATATAAAAGTAATGTATGATGAATTATATTCGGTTGGTGAAATAAAAAAGTGTGACAGTGAGAAGTTACTCGCTGGCAATAATGAGTCGATAGTTTCTGCTAATACTACTGCATTTCGAGCAGCATTGCCGCGTTTGGATTTACCAAATTTTGATGGTAACAAATCCGCTTTTATGAATTTTTACGATTTATTTACTCAAATGATCGTAAATAGAGATGAAATTAGTCCAATTGAAAAGTTTCAGTATTTGAAATTGAGTTTGAAGGGTGAACCACTGGATCTTATTAAACATTTGCCAGTGACTTCTGATAATTTTGATGAAGCATGGAATCTTATTCAAGAGGATTATCATAAACCACGTATGTTGAAATCTATTCATTTCAAAAACATTGTTGATTTAGAAAAATTGTCATCATCTTCGATGTCAGGTCTTAAGAATATTCTCAATCTTATTCGAGAGAATATAGCTGCTTTAAAATCGTTGAATATTGTCTTTGAGAATGACACTGCTGGTACCGCGTTATTGGAATACATATTAGCAGACAAACTCGATCACAGTTCTCGCCTACGTTGGGAGGCAATCGTAAATAGCGGTAAAGAACCAACTTTATCGGAATTCTTGTCGTTTTTGAAAGATCGTGTTTCTAATTGGGAATTGGCTAATGGTAAAGCAGATTCAGAATCAGTTTCGAAATCAGGTTCGCTTAAAAAATCTTGGAATAGAGCAAATGCTAATAAGAATCATGGTAAAGCCGTGGCATTGGTGACCTCGGCTGAATTATGTCCGCTGTGTAAAGCATCTCACAAATTATATCGGTGTGATGACTTTAAGAAGAAGAAACCTGCGGAACGTCTTCAGTTTGTGAAGGAACAAAGATATTGTTTTTCATGTCTACAAAAGGGACATGGTGTCAATAAATGTACAGTTAAGTACACGTGTAGAAATTGTGGAAAGCTTCACAATACATTGTTGCATTTATCTTCAAATATGAACACGGTAGAAACATCGTCAAAGATTGCAACCCCTTCGGGTTCGAATCAAATCACTGCACCGACAAGTCAGGGCACTTCAGTGACATTGGCAAATTATCCATCTGAGTCAGATAATAAGTTGAAATCTTACTCAACAACAATGTTACCAACAGCTTTAGTAGACGCACAAGGGCAAACCACTCAACCTCATACAGTACGTGCGTTGTTTCACAGTGTAGCTATATTACATTAAACTGTGCAAAAAGATTGAAACTACCTATTCATCATGCGAACATGGGAGTTTTATCAATTGGTGATCGATCGGTTAATATTGTTAAAGGCCGTGTAACTTGTGAAATTTCTCCTCACGGACAGGCGCGTCCATGGCGTAAGGTAGAAATGTTTGTTGTTGATACTATTACTAGTAACATTCCTAGTGTGGAAATTAACACTAGACATTGTAAACACATTATGCGTTTACAATTGGCAGATCCTTGCTTTGCTGTTCCTGGATCTATTGATATATTGTTGGCAGCAGATGTATTGGCCAACAGTTTAATTGATGGTCATGTTCATGGTAGATTGGGCAGACCTACTGCTTTGAATACCATTTTTGGATATGTTGTACTAGGCCCAATTCCTAGTTTCTTGCAAAGACCTACAACTGGTACTTCTATGCGTCTTTCATTGGAAGAAAATATGAATGATATGGTTACTAAATTTTGGGAACTGGAAAATGTTCCAACATATGTTAAAGTTCCGCCTAGTGAAGAACTCAAAGCTGAGGAGATCTATGTGAACTCTGTTAAACGAAACACACAAGGTAGATATTGTGTTGCTTTGCCGTTCAAAGAGTTCCCACCACCATTGGGAGAGTCGTTCAATAAAGCCAAAGTGTGCTTGGATTCACTTTTGGCACGGTTGAATAAAAACCCTGAGTTAAAGTGTCAATATCAGGAGTTTTTAACTGATTATGAACAACAGGAACGTATGACAGAAGTCCCTCATAATTACGATAATGAGGAAACAAATAAGTCTTATTTTATTCCTCATCATGGTGTGCTCAAACCAGATAGCACTAACACTGCGTTAAGAGTAGTGTTTAACGCATCAAAGGAAACGTCAAATGGTATTTCTTTAAACGACACGCTTATTGAAAGTCCTCCTCAAGAATTGGTAAAGGAATGGTTAGAGTTCCAAGGTAACTTGTCACAATCGTCAAAAGTTCGTGTTCCTCGGTTCGTGGGAACGAAACAAAATTTGGATTTAATCGGATTCTGTGATGCTTCAAACAAGGGTTTCTGTGTAGTAATTTATGCACGCACTTCAACTGCAGAAGTACACTTATTATGCGCTAAGACGAAGGTAGCGCCGTTGAAAACAATCTCTATCGCCAGGTTGGAACTTTGCGCTTGTGTGTTATTGGCACAATTGCTAGAAGCTGTAATTAAAGCTTGGGAGTTAGAGATAAACTCGGTTACTGGCTTCACAGATTCGATGGTGGCGTTGGCATGGTTGTCGCAACCACCACATAATTGGAAAACATTTATTGCTAATAGAGTCGCGATTGTTCAAGAAATCCTTCCAACCTCAATGTGGGCTCATGTCCCAACAAAATACAATGCAGCTGATCCTGGTTCGAGAGGAATGTTACCCACCGAATTAATCACATGCGATTTATGGTTTCTGGGGCCAGAGTGGTTAAGAAACAGTGAAGATACTTGGCCAATAAACCGCTCGGTGAATGTCACAGATTCAGTTTCGAATTTGATTTCTAGTGAAGAGAAATCAAAGTGTTTGTTGACGAAACCAAATGATAAATTTGTATTGTTTGAACGTTGTTCGTCGTGGAATAAATTGTTACGTTCCACAGCGTATGTATTGCGCTTTATTAACAATTGTCGGAAATCAAGATCGAACAAACTAGAGAAAGGTTGTTTAACAATCTTAGAGTTGCGTAGAGCGCAAACAAAAATTGTTTTGCTGCTGCAAAGAGAAGCATTTGTTGAAAAGATTGCTCTGATTCAACAGAACCAATGCTGTCGCAAGGCCATTCAATCGCTTTCCCCCTTTTTCGATTCAGAGGGTGTACTGCGTGTTGGTGGGCGGCTCCGACACTCTATGTTAAATATCAATCAAAAATTCCCAATGTTACTCCCGTGTAAACATAATGTCCCTATACCTTGTCAACCAGTAATGGCAGACTTACCCGCTTCACGTGTGGTTCCTGCAAAACCATTTTCTAAAGTCGGTGTGGATTATGGAGGTCCGTTTGCGATCACTCTGTCACGTCGACGTGGTCAATCCACAGGGAAGGTTTACCTTTGCTTATTTGTGTGTATGGTAACCAAAGCTGTGCATTTGGAGTTAGCTACTGATTTGTCGGCTAATAAATTTTTGGAAGCATTTCGGCGTCTTATTGCTCGTCGTGGTAAAGTAACTGATGTCTTTAGCGATTGTGGTACGAATTTTGTGGGTGCCAATCGTTATTTGGGAGATTTGACTAAGTTCGTTGTTTCGGACAAGTACAACCAGCATATGACAGAGCAATTAGGCGGCAAGGGAATTACTTGGCATTTTAATCCCCCTTCAGCACCTCATATGGGAGGTTTATGGGAAGCTGGGATAAAATCTAGCAAGAAGTTTTTGAGTCAATTTTTGAACGCAAAGATTTTGACTTACGACGAATTCCATACCTTGTTAACGGAGATTGAGGCTATTTTAAACTCAAGGCCTTTATACTCCATGTCGGAGGATCCGAATGATCTTCAACCCTTGACACCAGGACATGTTTTAGTTACGGAACCCTTGATAGGTTGTCCTGAGGAAACCGTCTTGGAAGTGCCAGATAATAGATTGTCTCATTATCAGGCAATTGTTAAAATTAAACAACAATTTTGGAAATGTTGGTCGAAAGACTATTTGAACACGCTGCAACAGCGTAACAAATGGCAGAGTGCAGGTGTCCTGTTACAGTCAGACGATCTGGTCATAATAAACGACTCACCATTGCCTCCTAGCCAATGGAGAATGGGAAGAGTTTTGGAGGTTTACCCAGGTTCAGACGGTGTGGTCAGAATTGCCAGAGTAAGAACTGCTCTTGGAGATGTCAAAAGACCGTTAGTAAAGTTGTGCCCCCTACCAAGTAATTAGATGTTGGAGGAAAATGGGACATTTTGGTGGGCGGAATGTTTAGAATACAAGGAACAGGCGGCAAAACCTCGGTTGTACGCCACTGGTAAGTTCCAAGGCCGGACGACGTCGCAGCGAGTCGAGCCGCTCCTTCAGTCCGGTTTGCGGTTGTCATAGCAACACCCCATGCTAGGGACATTCCCCTTCCCTCGCAAGCCTGTACAGAGCCCAGGCTGGGAACGCGTTGTGCGATTCATTCGTTCTGTAGCCGCTGTCGACTGCAGACGGGTCAGTAGTCTTCGTCTTATTATTGTTCAAATAGCATTGTTGTTCGGTTATTTGAATATTTGTTGGGTTTATGATTCTTTAACATTTTGGTTATTGAATTATTAGTTAGTTGATTCAATTTGGGGTCATTTAAGATGCAATTATTGAGTTTTCGCTCCGAGTTTTGTGTAAATTGTATCTTTTGTTGTTTAAATACTGTTTCGTTTCGGATCATCATTATTTGGTGATTTTATTTGTGTTTATAAGGTTATATTTACTTTAATAGTTGTTTAGTTCGTGTTAGAAGTATATTAGTACTTAGGGTTTGTTCTCGTTAGCTACGTTCATTGTGAATTGGGTTTTTAGAGCTAATATACTTTGTTTCTTTGGTTTAAAGTTAGTTTGCAGTTTAATTACTAGAATCATATTAATAACTTAGGATTTGTTCTTGTTTAGCTGGAATCAGTTGAAATTGGTGAATTAGGGTTAATGTGATTCACTTAATAATTATTCCATCGTCTTTTGTTTGGGTTTTTGCATATTTTGAATTAGTATTATATTATTTATGGTTATTTGGTTTTGAATTAATTTTGTGTTTTGAATAATTGCTCGAGTTAGTGGCATATTGGCGCTTAAGAGCATTTGTGTGTTTTGGTTTTGGGTTTCCATTATTATTATACAGTCCACTTCTCATTTTGATATTTGCAAAAATCCATCTTGTGTTTAAGCTGAGCTATTGAAAACAGAAGGAGTGAAGCCAAACAACAAAACTAAGAATAGTATTTGATGGGTCATGTCAGCTTGAACATGGTCTGCCAATCAATAAAATTACAATATGTTGGACCCACCTTACAAGATGAGTTATTTGACATAATAACTAGATTCAAAACACATGAGTATGCTCTTACTGGAGACATTACACAAATGTATAGACAAATTCTTATACATCCGTCAGATAGAAAATACCAAAGGATTTTATGGAGAAAGAATTCAGATGAAGCAATTAAAGTTACTTTTGGAATGACCTCAGCTCCATTTTTAGCCATTAGATGTGTAATGCAATTAGCAAAAGAAAATTAAATGGAATATCCCCTAGAATCACAAATAATAAAGAAGGATTTTTATGTGGATGATCTAATTACTGGATGTAATGACATCGAACAATTAAAGGTCATGAAATCAAATCGTCAAAAAAATCTACAATCAGGAGGATTTTCACTACGCAAGTTTAATAGTAACATTGCAGAGATAGGAGATGAGAACATGTCGTCCTTAAACACTTTGAAGATCTCTGATGAAACGTTTAAAATATTAGGAGTTCAATGGAATCCGAATGCAGACACGCTTTCATATATAAACGATGAAGTTTATAAGTCAACAACAGTAAGCAAGAGAACAATACTTGGGCAAGTAGCGAAATTGTTCGACCCTCTAGGGCTTCTTGCGCCAATTGTTATAATAGCCAAGATTTTGTTGCAAGAATTATGGCAAGCCAAATTGGATTGGGACGAATCTATCCCTCTAGACTTACACACAAGATGGTTACATTTCGAAGACAACCTGAAATGGATAAAGGACATAAAGGTAAAACGCAAGGCTATCATTAAGAATGCGACGAGAATCGAATTACGCATTTTCGCCGACGCATCTGAAAAGGCGTACGGTATCTGCATATATATTCGATCATCAAATCAAAATAATACTGAGATTCATTTATTAGCCGCAAAATCGAGGGTAGCACCTCTTAAGACCACAACAATACCTCGTTTAGAACTCTGTGCTGCAGTCATAGCTGCACAGCTAGCAAGTAAATTCAAAACAATTTTAAACGTGAAAATTGACAAAGACTATTTCTGGACAGACTCTCAGATAGTATTAGCATGGATTAAATTCGAACCAAACATATATAAAACATACATAGGGAATAGAATTGCTGAAATCCAAGAGCTTTCGAAACCTCATGACTGGTTCTATGTTAGGTCACAATCTAATCCAGCTGATTTGATATCACGAGGTGTTTCGGCAAATATGTTAGCTGATTTAAATCTGTGGTGGGAAGATCCTACATGGCTGAAGGAAGATTCCACTTTATGGGAAATTCAACCACAACATATCATAACGGAAACTTCATGGTTTCCACTAGAGAAATTCTCAAGTTTTAATAAGGCCCAAAGAGTAATGGCTTACTGTCGAAGGTATATAAATAATTCTAAGAATTCAAGGTCAACACGTATCGTAGGCGAGTTAACAGTCGATGAAATATCCAAAGCCAGTTTGCAATTGGTAAAAATAGCTCAAGAACAAGAATTCACGACAGAGATAAATAGTTTGAAAAACAACAAACCTCTTTACAGAAGAAGTTGTTAAATTTAGCGCCATTCCTTGATCCTTTTGGTATTGTTCGAGTAGGAGGAAGATTAAAGTTGTCAGCCTTTCCCTATGATAAAAAACATCAAATCCTTCTTCCTAAATCCCACCATTTAACTAACATCATCTTTCGTCAAGAGCATATAAATACAGTATATGCAAGGCCAACTCAACTACTTGCAGTGATGCGAGAAAAATATTGGCCCATTGCAGGAAAAAATACAGCCAAAGGCATTGTCCGACAATGTATAAAATGTATAAGGTTAAAAGGTGAGGCCAATCAACAATTAATGGGACAGTTACCTATTCAAAGAACGACAATAATGCCTCCGTTTCATTCAGTAGGCATTGACTATGCTGGTACTTTCATATTAAAAGATCGTGAAGGTCGGGGATCCAAAATTTATGAGTCGTACATATGTTTATTCATTTGTTTTTGTACTAAAGCAATACATTTAGAGTTAGTGACACAATTACCTACTAAGGCTTTCATCGCGACGTTAAAAAGATTCCTTACGCGTAGGGGAAATCCTTTACATATATTTAGTGACAATGGCAAGAATTGTGTAGGTGCATGTAACGAATTAGCCAGTTTTCTAAATCATAAATCCAAAGATATTCAATCACAATTAAGCGTAGATAATATAAATTGGCATTTAATCCCCCCGCATTCACCCAATTTTGACGGGTTGTGGAAGGCCAAAGTTAAAAGCACTAAAAAACATTTAAATCTAGTTTTGAGTAATTCACCTCTTACTTATGAGAGTTTTAGCACCATCCTAACCCAAATTGAATCCATTCTCAATTCTCGTCCCTTAACACCTTTGTCTAGCGATCCCAATGATTATACTGCTCTAACACCGGGGCATTTCCTGATAGGAAGACCACTTATTGCATTACCAGATCCTGATGTTACAGACATTAAGATATCCCGTTTGGATAAGTTTCAACAGCTCCAGTTAATAACAAAAAACTTCTGGGATCAATGGCAAAAGGGGTATGTGAATAATTTACAAATTCGATCAAAATGGCTACAACAAGGGGAACCAATCAAAATCAACGATTTCGGCATCATTAAAGAAGATCATGTTCCACCAGCCCAGTGGAAACTAGGCAAAATTGTCCAGGTCTATCCAGGTCAAGATGGCATAATCCGTGTAGTAACAATAAAGTGTCGGACAGGTGAAATTAAACGCCCTGTGAATAAAACTAAATGTCATGTAAACTGTATTAGTAAATCATAGAATTATTTGTGTTAATGTTTATGTACCATAATAATTGTTTATTTGATTTTGAAATTGTAATATTTCAACGCAACCGTTTCATACCCTACATTTGGACCAATTAGAGCCCTTTAATGAAAATAAAAGAGGCAATCTCTTCGTATTAGACAAAATAGATGCGTTTTCAAAGTTCACTTTTACAAAGGCTGTACCTAGCATGAAAAGTAAATGTCATTACAGAAATGAATAAAATTACGGAAATTTTCGGAAACTCTCGACGGTTAATCGTTGAGGCTGGAAAAGCATTTGTATCTAAAAAGTTTAGAGAATTCTGTTCACAGAAAGGAATAAGGCTATTCATAAATGCTGTAGTAAAAGGGCTAATCGCACCGTGTTAAATGCAATGGCAACGATGGGTTCTCATGTACCAGCTTACAAGTAGGATACGAATATGGAAGCTATCCAGAGAGGTATCAACAGTACAATACATAAAATAATTAAGACCAGTCCAGCCGAAATCATGTCCGGTTACCCGTTGATTGTTGACAGTGGACGATTTGCAACCGAATTAGAAGACGAAAAACTCGTCGATGTAACTAAATTACGTGAAGACGGACACCAAAGACTAGAAGATAACAGGGAAAAGCAAAATCAGTATTTCAACAAGGAACGCTGCGAAGCTCTTATATTCAAAGTCGGCGTTGAAGTTTTAAGCAAAATTTCTAGGCATGCTAGAGGGGGATGTCTAAGTAAAAAACTGTGGGAGAAGTACAAAGGGCCATGCCGTATAGTCGAAGTATTGAGAAACGACAGATACGGAATAAGGGACGAACAGTACATACGAGGAGTTGTATGTGTTGAACATCTAAAGCCGTCATAGCAACATGTAGCTAAAGTAAGTAAAAGACGGGATGTTAATAGATATAAAGGTAGACAGTTTAATTCAGCTTGGCAAAAGATAGACCAGTGAACAATATGGTTCAGCTAGGCAAATGGTATTGTATAGGTTACTAGATTAACTCCATCTCGACTCAAACAGCCTCCATGATCAAGCGAATTGGTTGCTATGGATATTATGATTATTATTGATTTTTTGATGTTCTGACAAGTTGTATTTTTAACAGTTAGATTTATTATTATTAAGTAGTTTATGTTCTTGTGTATTTATTTCTTTGAATATTCACTCGCAATTTCTTCCTAATATTGGTGACCCCGACGTGATAAGCGAGTGACCTAGTATTTGTCGGCGGAATTCACTTATCTTCAAGTTCCTATAAATTAAAGAAACAGGATGAGTACGCAACCTTCGCAACGTATGTAAATCAACTAATCATCGCCAGGAGCAAGATACCGTAAACTTGGGAAGTGTTGGTCCGGTAGTCCGGATTCCTCCATTTTGGAAGGCAGATCCTGGTCTCTGGTTTCTCCAACTTGAGGTAGTGTTCGCAACGAGTTGATTTACTGCCAGCTCCGCAAAGTTTCAATTATTTGTTGCAAATCTGAGGATGTTATCCGAACTCTTTGGATGAGGGCACTTCCCAGTAGGATGCAAGAAGTCCTTCTGGCTACCAGCCCCGTAAATTCCGCACCGCCAGCGCTTGACAACTTGTTGGAAGAAATCAAGCAACTAAGGTCAGAGGTAGCTAACTTAAAATGAGCCAAAAGTGACAGGAACAGCCGCAGCAGACACAGTAGATCTCGTTCTCGAATTTTTGCTTCTACCACAAGAAGTTTGATAAAGAAGCAACCAAATGTAGCGCGCTTTGCACATGGCCAGAGAAGGAAAACTATTACCGACAGTGACAGTGGCGGAAAGCATTGTCGGCTTACCTCTTCGTCAGAGACAACACGACAGGGTTACACTACCTAATAGATACAGGAGCAGCTGTCTCTGTGTACCACGGACTCGGAATATAGAGAAGAGAAATTCGCCCAATGATACTATCCTTTATGCAGCAAATGGTTCAGTCATCAAAACCTGCGCAAAATTAACCTAGGTTTACACAGACCATTTCTTTGGGACTTTATCATCGCAGACATTGGGAAACCCATTGGACCTCAAGGGCGTCAATTGATTGACGGCAAAACAGGCTTGTCAACGAGAGGTAAGGAGTCGCGAGACCTTACAACATCTACAGTTTGCTCTGTATCAGCATCTAGCCCCTACGAAGAAATTCTGCGAGTTTCCTGGCACGACAAAACGTATGCGAGTTATAGAATGAGTGACACATTCGGTGAAACACGTCATCAAAACAACTGGCAGACCTGTGATAGCCAAGGCTCATCGATTAGCACATCATAGATACCACGCAGTGAAAGAAGAATTTAGGCGAATGATGGTCGAAAGAATCTGTCGATCTACAAACAGTTCATGGGCCACTCACTATTCTTCATGTGGTTGACAAGAAAGAGTGGAACATAAGACCCTGCGGGGATTTTAAAAGATTGAATGCTCAGATGATTCCCGACCGGTACAGCGTCCCGAATTTGACGGACTAACTGGTGGACAATATATTCCAGTTCAATTAGTGATGATGCCGATACGATTCCAAAGCTGATCAATCCAGAATGCGTATATTAAGAAATTGCTAGTTCATGATTACATGATAGACTTGGGCAGTCTATTATTTGGATAGTGATTAACATTGAGAGTAGAAACAGTGACTATGTTCCAATAGTTATGTTTCAGGATTTTTGGAGAAATAGATAAAAAAAAATTAATATGGACCGTCCGAGGACGAACGCATGTCAATCTGGCCTAATGTTAGCTAATTTAATAATTACTCATTATAATGTATCTGCTATTTAATATTGTGATGTTATTTAAGTGGCGGATTGATGTAAATAGGGATCATTACTTGTTTGTTCGTGGTGCTTTGTAAAAGAGTGGTAGAATAAGGTGTTTTAGGAAAGATAACAGTTACATTCTGTTTATTAGAACTTGGGAATCGCCGATGTCCGCTGCGAGCATTAAAGCATTCTGAATGCTAAAATTCACTATGTGTACCTAACCTTAATGTAAAATTATGCAATATGTATATGTTTTGTATTTTTTTTTTTTTCAATAAAAAAATATAGTCACGCGACATATTAAATTACATTACTATATTCATTTCAAAAAGTAAGGTTAGGTAGTAATATATTTTAAATTTCCTACCAAAACAGTGCTACCAACCTTGTGACGGTTGGCTATAACTTCACTAGATTTTACCAACTTTACACAAATGTCACTAAATCTAGGGTACCACAATTTTTAGAGACACGTTAAATTTAGTTTTTTTTATATTCTTAATTTTTAAAATCAAGTTAGTTACAAAAAAAAAATTAATAAGACACAATGTATGTATGACATATGTCAAGAAAATAAAAAATAGTTTTTTCTAAAGAATTACAAATAATTAATTTTCTATCAGGTATACGACGAGTAGTCGTTTATGCTAACATTTTAACAATCGTCTCCATGCGTCCTTAGGCTTAGGGGCTCAGAAATCATGGTGTTCGGCATTTAACAATTAAATATTCTAAATTTTCGGGGATCAAATTATGTCTCTTTTCATTTAGAATATTCTTAAATGCTGAAAAATCTTCTAGATGCCTTTTAGATATTATATCTACATTAACGAATACACACAAGAATAGAACACTATAACACAGCAACTCATATAAGGGAATCCCAGAGCGCAAGTATGATGGGACCCAATTCAGGGTGCAAGTGTAAGTATTGATACTAGGTCATTGGCTATCATTGTAATTCTTGGAGATATAAATATATAAAAGGAACAATATTTTAGGGAAAAATATTTGTCCAAATTATTAAAAAAGCCATTTGTAGCTCTAAAACAAAAAAATAAGCCTAAAATAAGCATGATATTTAAAAGAAGCATAAAATAAGCAAATAAAATCTGATGTGGCCAACACAATATCTCCCGTTTAATTTAATTTTTATTGATGTAAATACTTAAAATTAAATTAAATTTAAATATCGGGTTCGATCTCAACCGACGCCAAATATTTCGAATTTTAAATGACGCAAAAAATACCCCTGTGGTGTACTCTCCACGGCAGCAATAAGTGCTCTTGAGGTGACACCTGGTAAACGCCCGCACGGTGCAAATGTCATCATTATCACCGACATCTGTGTACAAAGCAGAATGGCTCACCCAGCAATGGGTAATATGCCGTGATGATATTTTTATTATTTTACCTATATTCCTACATATTTACATATGCTGGAAACTGTATTAAGTTCCTTTCCATATAATTATTGTTCCATTTACTATTTTCTTTTTAAAACTATACTTTTATTATTAGAAATGATTAGTATATTGACAGTGGCATATATCTGTCAATTACAAATATTTGAGATCTGAACCATTACCAAGGGGCGGGAGGTAAAGAACGAAATATTTATTCGTTTAATTCAAGTAAAAATTCAGTAAACCTTAAAATTTACTGAGGCTGTTGTATTTCAGCTACGGGCTCTGTGTAAATAGGCGGTGTATTCATTTCTTACCTTATATAACACAAGAATACAATACTACACTGTTTAGTACAAAATAAAATACAAAATTCCAACTTTATGTTGGTGCAGAGCTTATAGAAATACGCAAGTTTATTATTTTTAATTGACATTATTAAAAATGTACATATTTTATGATATTTTAAAACTAAAAATATTTTTATGGTGGTCATGTTGTGTAAAAATTTACAGTTGTTTTCAATTAATAAATCTCTCAAATGGTAACTAGTTATAAAAATTGGGCATTTTTTTTTCAAACAAGAACGGTTATTATTGTTCCGTTTTATCCAGTGAAAATTTGTATACCCTCGTTAAGCAGTTTTTATATAATAGTTATTTTAGTATTAAGGTCAGTACGTGCTTCCTATAACGATTAAAAATGATTTTGGAGATCTCCAATACATCCGATATCGGTAGCAGAGCACTTACTGACCACAATTCATATTACGTTTTTTGCAAGATCGACGCACAAAACTAAAAAAAATAAAATTTGAATATTGTTTTGATATATTAACAATTTTTGGTTGTCATACGTGGGAAACCCTATAGGTAAACATATAAAAAACCCGCTCGTGTAAAAAAGTATATAAGTATTGTTAAATATTAATTAAAGGAGAAAAAAATCTGATATGGCCAGAACATTACCTTCCGTCAATCCTTTGTATTATGTACAAATTTCATACATAAATTTTCTTCCAAAAGATATGGGAGTACAGTGGCACACAGACTATGGACACACGGGCGGACAAAGCTAAATTATTGACTTAATATTATGTTGTATGCTGGATGGACAAGTAAGATTGTCCTCTTATTCTGGATGATATTTTGTATGAAACAATTATTTAAAAAGCACTGGTTACACAGTGCACAGTTGAAGTGTGTAGACGTATATTATTTCTCCTGAAATTATTACATTTTTTCAGTGTTTATATTTATTCTATTGGAATGAATTTAATATTGATCTGTGCGGAGTGAGATATTTTTTCTGTGTAGTTAATTGTGAACTCTCTTATTATCATCTTAGTGGCTGCTTTAGTTAAAAAGTGTCATTTAGTTCAGTGATAAAAACGGTTTTTTTCTTATAATTTTAATTAAACGTGGCTTACCGGCTTAACTTAAGTCAAGTTCATTCAACCTCTACTGCAGTGTGCGAAGTGTTCACGTGCGGTAAATTCAAAAAATCCGGCCGTCAATTGTTTATCTTGTGCTAAATCCTTTCATCCTCTATGTATTAAAATGAGTGATGAACTATTTGCAAGCTGTAAGTCGGGCGAGTTAGAGTGGCGTTGCATTTCTTGTCGCAAATCCGGTGGAACAAGCATTGTTGACGGTGACGATAGTAACAATGCAATTAAACTAATAAATAATCCATCTAATATAAAATCGTTACTAGACAATTTAAAAAAAGACATAATTTCCGAATTTATTGATAAATTTACTACTTTACTATCATCTGTTGAGTTTTGTAGTAATAAAATTACAGATTTTGAGATTAAAATGAAAGATATAAAAGATAAATTAAAGAACCTGGAAATTATAAAATCTGAAAATATGGAACTAAAAGAAAAAGTATTTAATTTATCTAAAAATATTAATGATTTAGAACAGTACAGTCGTTTAAATAATGTTTTAATACATAATGTGCCTGAAGATAATAATGAAAATATAGTTTCTGTCATTTCTAAAATTGCAAATACTGCCGGGATCGCTGTAAATGAAAATAATTTGGATGCAATGCATCGGTTGCTGCCTCATACTAGGGGTAAATCGCGCATGATTATTGCTAAATTTACCTCGCGAAGTTTTAAGGATAATTTTATTGCAGCCTGTAAACGATGCACGGACTTAAAATCTACCTGCATATATAGTGACAAACCCGCGCAAAATTTTTTTGTTACTGAGCATTTAACTGGAATGAATAGTGCCCTATATAAATCATGCCGCGATATATTAAGCGCCAAAGGATTTAAATATATCTGGACAAAGAACTGCAAAATCTTAGTTAGAAAAGACGAATCCTCGCGAGTCATGATGATTCAATCCGAAAACGACCTCAAAAAATTTTAATTACATTTTTTTTTTATATTAAAATTTGCAAATCATGAACTTATCGGTTTACTATCAAAATGTTCGAGGTTTAAGGACAAAAACTATTAATATTCGAGTTAATTCAAGTGGGTGTGACTATGATGTGATCTGTTTAACAGAAACTTTCTTAAATTCGTCAGTATTTGACCACGAGGTGCTTTCCAATGATTACAACATTGCCAGGCGTGATAGATCCTCCAGCTCATCTGAGAAGTGTGATGGTGGTGGAGTCTTAATAGGAGTCCACAATAAGTTCTCTTACACCGAGATGCGTGACTGGTGTTCTGGTGCCGAAGATATTTGGATAAGTTTGGATTTGTGCAATCACTCAAAACTGTATGTATGCTGTGTTTATATACCCCCCGAAAATAGAACCGCAATGTCATTGTTTTTGGAAAAATTATCAGATATATTTCAATCTGTTACGAACAGTACTTTTTTAATATGTGGTGATTTTAATGTTACCTACTTGCAGTGGGAACCTGTAAATAATAATAATTTCTTATCACCCATAAATACATATAATACTATCTCTACCGAATTTGTAGATGTAATTTCGTACTGTGGGCTAAAACAGTTTAATAATGTAAAAAATAAAAATGGTAGATTACTTGATTTAACTCTTTCATCGCATGATGATGTCATAGTAAAAGATTGTACATTTCCTTTAAGTAAAGTAGATGACATGCATCATCCTCCGCTTGAAATTTCAGTTAATTTCAGTAATCCCATAGTTTTACCACTCAATTGTCGAAAAATTTATAAATTTGGTTCTGCTAATTATGATTTAATTAACGATTATCTGAATAACATAAATTGGAATGATGAATTTATGAATTTGGACACTGAGGACATGGTTAATGTCTTTTACAATAAATTATGGTTTGTAATTAATGAGTTTGTGTCTAGTAAATCAATTAATAATAGAACTTACCCTCAGTGGTATTCTTATGATTTAATTAAGCTCATTAAAGAAAAAGATAAAGCTCACAGAAAGTATAAAATTTACAAGACTCAAGCTCATTATAATACTTTTTCGGATATGAGAAGAATGGTAAAAGCTAAAATTAAAAGTTGTTATAACGAATATGTTAACAATATAGAGGGACAAATAGCTAATAATAATAA
This sequence comes from Harpalus rufipes, assembly GCA_951394225.1. Classification (NCBI taxonomy): domain Eukaryota; kingdom Metazoa; phylum Arthropoda; class Insecta; order Coleoptera; family Carabidae; genus Harpalus; species Harpalus rufipes. The sequence continues at coordinate 5,743,642 of OX596292.1, forward strand.
AAAGTTTTGGTCCTTTGTTTCATCCTTAAAAAGGACTAATATACCGTTACAGATGAAATACAAAGATAAAGTTTCTAATTCTGGATCTGAAACTTGCAATTTATTTTCAGACTACTTTAAATCAGTTTATGTTGATGAAACTACGAGTAATTACAACAATTCTAATAACACTAGTTCTACGTTTCCTCTCAATTGTTTATCGACAGTAGACATTAATGAAAATGTTGTTTTCAATGTGCTGTCTAATCTTGACACTAACAAGGGTGCGGGTCCTGATGATATACCCAGTATATTTGTTAAAAAATGTGCTTCATTTCTCAGTTTACCACTCAGCTTAATATTTGCAAAATCTTTGCACGATGGTCACTGTCCAGATAGATGGAAAAAGGCCTATGTTGTTCCTATTTTTAAAGGAGGAAATAAAAATGTAGTTGAAAACTATAGACCTATTTCCAAACTATGCATCTTCGAAAAAGTTTTTGAATTGCTCATTTTTACTTCTCTTCTTGCAACTGTTAAGCCTCTTATTATACCCCAACAACATGGTTTTCTTCCTGGTCGTTCTGTAGATTCCAATTTGGTTGAGTATACTGAATATATTTTAAAATCAATGGATAAGAGAATTCAGGTAGACGCTGTTTGGTGTAAACAGCGGTGTGACTTCTCTAAAGCTTTTGACAAAATTAATCACTCTATATTGATAAGAAAATTAGCTGAGGTCGGTGTACACGGACCATTGCTGAAATGGTTCACATCTTATTTAACTGATAGAAAACAAAGTGTCGTAACGCATGGATTTAAGTCTTACGAAGTCCTTGTTCCCTCTGGTGTACCTCAGGGCTCTCATCTTGGTCCCCTTTTGTTTAACATTTTCATTAATGACGTGTCCAAATGTTTTTCTTACGCTAATTTTGTATTGTATGCTGACGATTTGAAAATCTACCATGCAACTGAGACCATTATTGATTGCAAACAATTACAATCGGATTTAAATAGTTTTTATAATTATTGTCATCAGAACAAATTTTCAATTAATGTCTCTAAATGTTTTACTATTACTTTTACTCGTAATAGGAATAGTTTTTCTTATTCCTACAACATTAATGGCGCGTTACTTGAGCGTGTTAACCATATTAAAGATTTAGGCATTATTTTCGACTCAAAAATGATCTTTGATTTGCATGTAGATTATATTACGAAAAAGGCCTATAGAATGCTTGGATTCTTAATTCGTACATCAAATAATTTTAAAAATCCATTCACAATGCTATCCTTATACTTCTCTCTAGTGAGAAGTCAACTTGAGTTTTCTTCGGTGTCTTGGTCTCCTACTTATGATATTTATATCAAAAGAATTGAGAGAATTCAAGACAAATTTGTAAAATATTTTGTATCAAAATTTCCGAATTACAGGCTAGGTTTGTTGTCCTTGGAGAAAAGGGGGAAATTAGCAGATTGTACATTTCTTTTCAAATTGTTTAACAACTTAATTGATACTCCTTCTACTTTAAACCAATTCTCTTTTAGAATTCCAAATTACTCTTCGAGATCTCAAAATTTGTTCCTTCTCTCTGTCAATACTGGTTATGCTGCTAATTCGCCTATAAATAGGATATCCTTTCTTTTTAATAAGCTTGTTCGTGATAACTCAATGCTTGATGTTTTTTCTGACTCCTTATCACAATTTAAAAAGAATATTGCCAGAATTTTATAAAAATTAAATTTGTAAAAAGTTACATTTTTTTTCTATTGTTTAATGATTTATTTGGATATAGTTCTTCTTAGTTATTAATTGTCTTTACTTTTGTATTTAATATGTAAATTTTTTGTAAGTGCCACTCCATTATTGGGAGATATGTCCTGTCGAGTGGCCTGATTCTCTAAAATAAAATAAAAAAATAAAAATATATTGTAACGTGCGACGCCACTGACTTTTGGAGTACGCGATCGCCGCCGCTGATCGAGCGTGATAGAACGGCGATGCCTTAATAGGATGAGCTATCGGCGTAGTAAATACGTCGCGAGCTATTTAACTACTTAGGATGACCTGTTCCTTTGTATTCGGTGTTATTACGCGTCGAATGCTCTAGAAAAAGTACGCCGCACTATATAAATACGTCAGGGAAGCCAGCCGAAACATTCTGATATAGATACGAGTCGTGCAATAAACAGTTGGTGATAAATAAATAGTCTACGAATGGTGGACATAAATAAATACAGTTATATAAATAAATTGAAATAAATATTGTTTAAATAATTAATAATACTCTTAGTCGTAAATTAGTGTATATAATTGTTTAATCATAGTGTTAGTTATTTTCATTATCTTTATCTTAATTATTTATCGTTTAATATACTTTCATTTTTAAGTCACAATATTTCTCTGATTTTTACACATCGCCCAAACAAATACACGTTACAATTGGTGTCAGGTGTGGAGTTGTTAATAAGCTGTGCAGTGTAAATAAAAACAAATAAAATGGCGACTGAACAAATAAAATTAAACGAATTAAAAGTAAGTGATCTCAAGACAGAACTGGAAGAACGAAATTTGGATACAAATGGAAAGAAATCAGTGTTTCAAGAAACACTGCGGCAAGCATTAATTGATGCTGAAAAAATCCTGAAGATTAATTATCCAAAATTCAGTGTGACATTCGTAAATTTATTAAGAATTTAAGCAGGAAATGGCAGAAAATTCTAGAAAGGCAGATGAAAATTCTAGAACATTAAAAGAAGAATTAACAGAAACACAAGAACACAAATGAATAGAAAGTTCTAGAAAGGCAGAAGAAAATTCCAGAACTCCAAAAGAAGAACATTCTAGAATATTGGAACAAAAATTGGAGGAGATTTCTAGAAAAGTAGAAGAAAATTCTAGAAGTTTAGAACAGAAATTAGAGGAAACTTCTAGAAAACTGAAGAAGATCTAAAGAATTTGAAAAATAGGTATGACAAGAAGATCGATGAATTATAAGAAAAAGTCTCTAGACTTACATTGTCGTTAATGTCAAATTCCGAAGTGGGTAAGGCGGATCCAATAGAAGGAAAAAAAGTAGTAAAATCTGATACTACAACAATGCTCATCAAAACACCGGAATTTGATGGTAAATCTTCGTGGCCGAAATATTTAAAACAATTTGAAGCGGCTGCGAAAGCACGTAAGACGTCCACGGAGAAGGCCACAGTGTTGACTGTCTCGTTGCGTGGAGAAGCTATCGACATCCTACAAACGCTGAGGAAAGAAGAACAAAAGGATTGTGAAATCGTCGACCCCTAATCTAGTAGCCTCACAATCCAGACCAAAGAACCATGGCATAGAATTTAATTGTAAATTTTCAAGATGTGTTCCACGCTCGCCGCACAAAGCATCAATTTTGCTCCTAATAACATAATATATTAATTATATCTCTTGAAAAATGCTAAATAATTTTAATATTTTTTAAGTAACTTTCAATATGCTACGAAAACTAAAACAAAAAATCTCGATTTTCGAGTTTTTCAGTTTGACAGATATAAAATAATTATTAGAGTGATTATATTATTGTTTGGATTCGAAAATCTGGTATAATAAGAAAATGGCTTATAATACACGTGTATAAGTACCTACAAAGCATTAGTGCCGTAAAAAACACTACGCTTCGTGTCATGGTTTTAAGCTTGTCATACTTACTTGAAAGATTTACTTAATACACTTTCATCACAACATAATATTTATCATGACTTTGGTATTTAATATCAGATGTATAATCAACATCAACCAGTCGAAAGCAGTTATCGCCCTTAATTTTCCAGTTTAAGCAGTCCCATTTTATTGAACATGTATAATGAATTTTGTTTTATTTAATTGAAGAATGGCATGTAAATCATATTTGAACAATTACTTTTCAAAACATTTGGTAAAAATATAACGAAGAAAAATTATGATCCCATGTTAGACGAGTATGTTCGTATTCCATGTTGGTACCATAGCAAACAATATATGGCAACAGTGCAGGATGTCCGACTGATAGCTTTTTGTAAACATATATTTATCTTGGATGCTAAGTTGTCGGTAATATGGAAAAAAATATACGCGGGACGCCAAATACCCGCGAAAAAAGTACGGACGCCTAATTGTTTGTGTATATCGTTTTCTTTAAATATACATTTTTCGAAATATCCTTATGCCCACATTATAAGGTAGGGCAAAATATTCTGTATACACGAAAATTAGTGAATAAGCATGTTTTAGGGTCCCTATAATACGATTTTACCATTTTTACAATGATGTCTGTATGTATGTATGTGTGTCTGCGTGTCAGTGTGTGACGAAAGTTTCGCATCGCATAACTTCAATACCACGATTCCAAAATTATATTTTTGTCGTATTCCTCAAGTTTACATCCAGAAGAACAAGTGATTAGATTTTGGTTATAATTGGTGAACCGGAAGTGGCCTCATTTGAAGATTTAACAGTTAAATATGATTTATTGACATTTAACGTTATTATAACTTAAAGAATATATTATTCTCTATACGATTTCATTGCATTTTATACTTCATATTCAATAGATATAGAGTTAAAGAATTATCAAGATATTAAATTTCATAAATCAGCCAGCTATGTTAACCATGAAAATTGATAATATATTCAGATAATTCAAATTGACAGATGTCAGTATCAATAAAAAGTAAATGAATATGGCAGAGATGACGATGTTGAAGTACATGTTGGGGAAGACACAGAAAGATACGGTAAGAAAATAACTCTAGTGTTACAAGTTTCTAGAAAGATACAAGAGAGGCGATTACATTGGTTTGAACATGTCATGAGGGGAAATGAAGAATATATATTTGAAGATGAATCAATAGCTTAGTAATAGAGGGTTGAAGAAACAGAGGAAAACCAAAGATAAGATGGAAGGATTGTATTGCGGAAGACTTGAGAGAAAAGGAACTGAATGAGAACGACACGCAAAACAGAAATGAGTGGAAGAAGAAAATAAAAAAATAGCGACCTCTAACTAATGTGAAAAGCTAAAGAAGATGAAGATGTCAGTGTCAAGTGCAATTTTCATAGTTTGTTTATGGAATAAATTTACTGGAAATTTAGAATTTTTTGCACGAAAATTTATGTATGGAATTTATACATAATACACAGGTATGATGGAAGGTATTTTGCTGGACACAACAAATTTTTTTTAATGGATTGTATTTATTTTTAGGCTCATTTGGTAGAATATTCTTTTCCAAATTCAACCACAGTAAAAAAATTAAAAGATGTCCGATCTAGGTCATCTACAAATTGTATGAATTCAGATTTTTGCCCCGACCATTCTGACAAATTCAGTAGTGTCGTTTACTTAGCTTTTATGGGGGTACATAAGATACTACTGTTATTTTATTATTATAAAAATATGTGTTACAATAAAAACATTCAAAATTCAAAAATAAGTCATCTGGTAAGTTTATTAGCAAATGTAAACCCTAATATGTGAAAAATAAAATACTGACAATGTCAGTGTCAGTGACATTGACAGAAAATAACGTTATTCGTACGTCTATGAATCAAGGTAATGTATCTGAATTTATAAATAAACTTTCGTTACAGCGAAAGTATTATCAACAACGAGCAACGTTTTAAAGTGGAATGTCCTAACTTCGTCGAAACAATATGAATTTTTGAAAGACAAGGGTGTTACATCCATCCTTATCGCACACGCTTATAGCCTTTGCAAAGGAAAGAGATAAATGTATGCCAATTTTTTAATTCGTTGATGACCTTAATCGGACATCTTTTAAAAAAATACTGTAATCATTTTATATCCTAACATAAAAATTTTTTGAGAAAAATTCAATTGAAATTTAAATATATTTTATATTTATAGTTATTTTTCAGTGGGCTATGTATGAAAAACATAAAATATATATATATATATATATATATATATATATATATATATATATATATATATATATATATATATATATACAGGGTGTTTCCTTTAAAACAACCAGCGCTTTTTTGGGGGAACTAATGACTTTAGAGAAAAATGTCATATACAAAAAATTACCAGGAAAAAGGGCTTAATTTATGAGGAATAATAAATAAAAAATTCAACCAGTGGTTCTCAAACGGTAAAATAAAACTATATTTTTTTAAATGGCAACCTATATAATTTTTTTATCCATTAGATAGAGAATTTTTTTCTGATTTCAACGATATAAATATGATATGGGGTTGTATAACAATTATTTCGAGAAAAATGATATTAAAAATCAGCAATAATTTTACAATATTTAAGTAGGCTATGCAACACTTACTAAGAAATTCATAATAACAAATGAACTACATAACGAAGAAATATCAAAAAATAATAGTACTAACATAAAAAGAAAAACAATATGATGGAAATTATTTACAAATTTATGCAACCTTAGGTATTTTTGGTACTTTTGCACTTAAGAGTACTAATTTTTATTAATTTGTTAATTCTTGCAACTGCAAAGCTATTTTTTATTAATAAGTAATTAAACAATTACGAAAACAAACACTTAATAACGTAAGTAACAAAACTATCTGTCACCTGTATCATTTGTTTGCATTTGTTTATTGCATAGCCTACTTCAATATTGTAGAATTATTTCTGATTTTTAATATCATTTTTCTCGAAATAATTGTTATACAACCCCACATCATATTTATATCGTTGAAATCAGAAAAAAAATCTCTATCTAATGGATAAATTATATAGGTTGCCATTTAAAAAAATATAATTTTATTCTACCGTTTGAGAACCACTGGTTGAATTTTTTGTTTATTATTCCTCATAAATTAAGCCCTTTTTCCTGGTAATTTTTTGTATATAACATTTTTCTCTAGTCATTAGTTTACCCAAAAAAGCGCTGGTTGTTTTAAAGGAAACACCCTGTATATATATTTATGTATATATATATATATATATATATATATATATATATATATATATATATATATATATATATATATATATATATATATATATATAAATAAATAAATATTTCATCACGGCATATTACCCATTGCTGGGTGTGCCAATCTGCTTTGTATACAGATATCGGTAATGATGGAATATTTGTACCGTGCGGGCGCTTACCAGGCGTCACCTCACGGGCACTCATAGATGGCGTGGAGAGTGCACCACAGGGGTCAATTTTGTGCCATTAAAATTCGATGTAATTTTTGGCGTCGGTCGGGATCGAACCCGGGTCCCCAGATTCGCGACCAGACACTCAGGCACACGGCCACGAGACCCCATATATATATATTATCACGGCATATTACCCATTGCTGGGTGTGCCAAACTTCTTTGTACACAGATATCGGTAATAATGAAATATTTGTACCGTGCGAGAGCTTACCAGGCGTCACTTAACGAGCACTCAATGCTGGTGTGGAGAGTGTACTACAGGGGTTAATTTAGTGCCATTTAAATTCGAAGTAAATTAAAACAAAACATAAATATTTGAATAACTTCGTGTTCTATTTGATTTCTATCCTAAATAATTGGAATTGACATACAGCAGTTTTTGTGTTTCATACATAGCCTACTGAAAAGTAACTATAAAAATCTGATGTGACCAACACAATACCTCCCGCCATTTACCTATGGGGTCTCGTTGCCGCGTGCCTGATTTCTGGTCGCGAATCGATTCGGTATCGATCAACGCCAAATAATTCGAATTTTAAATTCCATAAAATTAACCCTTGTGGTAAACGCCCACATAATACAAATATGTCATCATAACTACCGAAATGTGTGTACAAATCAGATTAGCACACCCAGCAATGGATAATATGTCGTGATAATATATATTTATTTATTTAAATACATACCTGCATATTTACTAATGCTAGAAATTATGTATATTAAATTCCTTTCCATAAAACTATTGTTCTTTTTACAATTTTCCTTTTAAAACGTTACTATTATTAATTTGATATATGATCTGAACTATGAAACCATGGAAATGTGTTTCAAGCTAAGCTCCGAGATATAATTTTTATATTACTTTATAAATTTATCCATAAAATATATAGAAAAAGTATTAAAGTAAACTTGTAGAAAATGAAATAATCTATAATTTTTATAATAACATAATAAACGTATTTTTTGAAGAAAAATATTTTGAGCTTCAAGTAAACTGTCATTTCTGGTTATTCGATTGCCACCAGAATATAATGGTTTCTTTCCATATTAGAATAAGGTAGAAATACATGGTTTCAAAACCTTCTGAATAATAGTATATGAGTTAGAGCGTAAAGAGGATCCACACACACACACACAACATACACACAGACATCATCGTGAAAATGTTAAAATTGGATTCTAGGGACTTTAAAACGTGGTCATTTACCAAAATCTTGATATGCGATTTTTAGCACGATCCATCCCTATACCTCCCTTACCAAGGGTAGCGGGAGGTAAAAATCAAATTTGTTTAAATATCAATTGAATTTTTCGCATTATTTTTCTTATGTCAGGATATAAAATGAATACATGGTTGAATTCAGAAAAAAATACTCTATGCAATGGGCCTCAAAAACATATATCATCCTATTTAAAAAATATAAATTTATGTTGTAATTTTAGAACCACAAAATTGTCTTATAATATTTTATTGTATGTTTAAAAACACAGAAATTATTTGAGGTAACTTGTTTAGCTGTTACATCCTGTATATTATTAAGTACATTTTAAAATAAATGAAAATCGGTACTAAACAAATTAAAAACTACGTCGCGTTAAATCACAAGAAAATAAAAGGATTGGCGACACTGTCAGACAGTACGAACGTGTTTTTATACTAGCAAGTAATTTTGAATTTGAAATATTCAAATATCTAACTTCTTGTATTATTTCATAGAATAGAGAATATAAATAAAAATAAAAAGAATTATATTCAAATATCTTTAAATTTAAAAAGCAAAACAGTGAAAAAGTACGGTGACAAACTGTGTTTATAAACGAGATAATATATTGGATTTCTATACAAGAAAATATTATTTATCTTTAACCTGTAAGTTGTGTCCAGTCCATAATGGCAGAAAACGTGGAGGACAAAATTAATTTTATCTTGAAAGCAGTATCGGTACTAAACAACATGAATGAAGATATGAAACAAACAAGATATAAGATGAAAACCTTAATTGCAAGTATAGCAGCAAATTCACAGAAAATGAGTGAACTTGAAACACATATAAAAAGAAACATAATAGTAGTTGGGCTTTAAGAGAAGGAAAAGAACAAAGAAGAATTAGAACAAAGTGTAATAAATATAATAACTAATAACTTACAGGTCAATATTACATACAAGGATATTGAACAAGTATTTCGCCTTGGTCGAAACACCGGAAAAAATCGACCTGTATTAATTATATTTAACTCTCTAAAGACTAGAAATGAGATATTTTCGAAACGTACCCTTTAAAAGGTACAAAACTATTTCTAAATGAAGACCAAACCCTGCAAGACCGGGAAAAGCGCAAAGTACTGGTCGATCAGTTAAAAGCAATCCGAATAAACGGAGGACGAGGCAAAATAATCAACAATAAGATCCATACATTCGAGTCGTCAAAGGAACCACCTAATAACAAAAGAGGGCGACAAACATCTGAAGAAAGCCCAACGAAATCAACGCAAGCAGCAAAAATAGAAAAATACGTTGAGCCACGTCAAGCAACCAGTTAACCTCTACTGTCGGTTTTTCGTCAATGAACAACTGCACACACAAATCTGCCAACTAAAACCAAACCCACGTGTTGGCAAAAACATTGAAGTTAATCTAAGAGACACATATTGTTGGGCAGAAAATGTATCATATTGTAATAATAAATTAGAAAATTTTTCAATAATTAGCTGGAATATTAATGGATTAAGAAATATATATTTATTTATTTAAAATATTTGGGAAGCCAACAGTTGCCCAATTAGACTTCCACTTATTAACAACAACATATTATTTAAACAGTACATAGTCAGATAATATTAAATAGTAAATAACCCTAAGAAACATTAAGAAGCATGAGTAGTATCGTTATAAAGTACACCTTGAAATGAGCTAAAGATAAATGAAATATGTCTATATGTTGATATAAATGATTATAATTTCCCATGACTCTGTTCAAGGGTGAATTCATATAATTATTGGTATTGCATTTTGGTACATAAAACAAGGTTCTATTACGTATGTGAAAAGCTGGAATATGAATTCTTACATAGTCAATGATAATGTAGTTATCAATGTAATTGTATAGTACCTAACTTAAAAAGAAAAAGCATATCAGCTTCGGATCTTCTTTGTTCAAGTGATTTTAAATTATATTGTAATAAAATTTCATTGTAACTCATGTTTTCATAGGAAAAATTATATTTTAATAACGATATAAATTTCTTTTGTATTGACTCTATAAGAATTATATTTTTATTGTACATTGGATTCCAAACCTGGGAGGCATACTCAACAATAGGACGCACTAGCGTATTATAGAGCAACATTAATAAAGCTTTATGTTCGTAGCATTTGGCTATACGAAACATAAATCCAAGTGCCTTGTATGCCTTTTTGACTATTACGACAACATGTTCATTAAGGAGTATCTTGGAATCGTAAAGTACACCCAGATCTCGGATACTTGCTTTACGTTCCAAATTAGAACCATCCAAATTGTACAGAAAAGTAATTGTAGTTAAAGATCGTGTGAAACTTAATATATGACATTTATCAACATTTAAGGATAAATCATTCAGTTCACAGTAAGGACTAACCGTTTCAAATCAGATTGGAGTTCGAAACAATCGGTAGGAGATGAAACAGCTTTAAAAAACTTTAAATCATCAGCGTAGAAGAGGAACTTACTGTTTTCGAAACATTCTCCCATAGAATTAATACAGATATTAAATAAAAGTGGGCCTAAATGTGAGCCTTGAGGGACTCCTGAAGTTACTTCAATTATCCGTGATTTGAAATCATTACATAACACTATTTGTGAACGATTTTTAATATAGGACCCAATCCATATCAATAGAGAACCATATGCTGATAATTTAGTCAACAACTTAGAATGATTTACTCTATCGAAGGCTTTACTGAAATCTATATACACTACATCGACTTGTACTCTTTTATCCAGACACCTGCTAACGAATTCAGTGAATGGGATGAGGTTGTTTAATACTGATTTTTTGGTGCAAAAACCTGTTTGTTGTGGAATTATTGATTTATGAAGATCAAAATTAATTTAGTTTACTACGATGCTTTCAAATTTTTTGCCGAATATAGGTATGATAGAAATTGGTCGGTAGTTTCGCACATCCCTTTTATCTCCAGTTTTATGAATGGGCGTAATAAATGAATACTTCCATTGGTTAGGAAATACGCGTCTGGTCAAGGATTTGTTGAAAATAAGAAATAAAGGACGAGCCAGGTAGTTAGCGCATGTTCTTACAAATAAGGGATGAATTAGATCTGTTCCACATCTTTTCTTAATGTCAAGTTTTGATAAACATTTAAAACCTTCTTCTTCATTAATAATCACATTGCATTTGTTAACTGCTGTGTCGCTGGTTGTTTGAGCAGCACTGGTATCAGTAGTAGAGTCGAACGTTGTGTATACAGATTCGAAAAAAATCGCAAAGAGGTTAGAAATGTCTTCACCAGTATAAGCATTAATGTCATTGACATACATTGAGTTAGGATCTTTCCTTAGTTTTTTGGTGTAATTCCAAAAATGAGATACGTTAGATTTTAAGTTTTGTTCAAGATAATTTACATAATTTTTGTAATCAGTTGTCATTGTTTTGTAGACAGTGCGTGGATAATAAGCAATTTAATAAAGTAATTATTAAAAAAAAACTTGTATTAACGTGTATTATAGTTTAGCGTGGCATAATAAATTTAAACAAGTGTTGCATCCATATACTTGAAAATGGATTCCATATTTTAAAAAAGCGATAGCAGAAGGATTGAAAGTAATGATAATTTGAAATAGAGTAATGTATGACGTAGATATAGAGATAAGGAAATGATATTAAAAACTCAATATTTCAAAAACTAATAATTTTTTTAACACTTTAATAGTTATAAGGTCTAGTTTTAATATATATGACCCATGTTCTAATCTATATTACCACGTTCCAGACCCCTATTTTACTGATTTTCTTAGATTTTCATGTACTATTATACAGGGTGTTAAAAAGACGGGTAATTTTTTTTGACGATAAACATTTCGATGTGCCTATTCTCAATCAAAAAATATTTTTTTTTACAAAATCCGGCAATTTTATTTTTATTTTTCATTTAATTTTTTTTAGTGCGCTACTGGGGACATGAAATTTTTATTAAAAATAATTAATTGAATAGGAAATAATTACGAATTAATTTAATTTCTATTCAACCTTTACCTTACGTTAAGTGCTTAGATAATTCATTATTTTTAATAAAAGACCGACCTCAAATCTCGTTTCGTCTTGTGGCAACACTATACATCATTATGTATCAAATTCATTATTAATAAATATTAATTATTTACTTACCCCATATCAGTGTTAAAATCTTTGCGGTTGTAATTAAAAAAATTCCATTGACCGCAAATACATAAAACGCAAACATGTGTATCACATTCTTCCAAATTATTGGTGTTTGAAACTCAAAATGAAAATCAATTTTAGGAAAATTGAAAAAAATCATATATAACGAATCAGCTAAATAACGTCTGTAATACATTACAAATAACAAATATTCTGAATACTTGTAATGCGTACTGTTGCAGTGATTTGTCACTTATATACTACTAAAAAATAATACTATGTATATTAAATTACTCCCATAGTTATTTATCACCACCACAGGTCACCTATTGTTTCAGCTAGGATTTTCAAATTGAGTGGCATATTGAATATATAAAATGTACAAAAAAAAAGTATGATTTTACATAATAAAATCGTATGTTCGGGTATTCGAGTCTCTGCTTTATATAAATTCTGCTATATTGATTACTAATGAGGAAGGAATTTAGACCACTGATGAAATAGGTACAATAGGAAAATGTATTATACAAAAGTAGGTAACAATGCTTATTGCGCATTCAATAAGTATTGTCAATGTAACATTTTAATAAATTTACAATGAATTGACAATATTTACATGTATTCAAATATACTCCAATTTGTTTATTTGTTGTATAATGTATGATATGTCTCATTATTAATCAAAATATCTAGTGAAAACTTGACCGCTGTACAAATTTACACCGTTTTACATATGGACGACTATTTTTGTAAATTTTCAGCCTCAGGACGTATCATAAAACTTGTTGGAGTTCAAAATTTTACATTGTTTTTACCTCTCGCTAAGAGAGGTATTGGATTCATGCTAAAAATCGCATATCTAGATTTTAATGAATAAACATGTTTTAAGGTCCTTACAATTCAATTTTCACATTTTTACGATGATGTCTATGTGTATGTGTGTGTGTGTGTGTGTGTGTGTGTGTGTGTGTGTGTGTGTGTATGGATGTTAGAAAGAGCTCTATAAAGCTGGCTCAGCATTTTCATCTCACAACAATAAACATAGTACTAATATTTAAAGCTCATTTATTGCTAATTTATTACTCATGTTTAAAATTTATTGCTTTTGCCGATTCGGAGAAAATTGATGTGAGCTAGCTTAAAGACAAGCTAGCTCACAACCAAAAATTAAAAAAAAAAACGATCTGTTATAATTTATTGCTGTATTTAAAAATTTATTGCTTGCAAATAATCAAGGTATTCGTTAAACAAACTGCATACCACACGTTTTAGCCTACTAAATGAATATCTGACTTCAAAAACTGCTTTTCTACGGAAATAATACTTTATCGCAGGTCATTATTAGTCTTCAATAATATTTACGCGTGTGAGCTGCAGCAATAAATTATTTAAGGGTCACATTTAGCTAAAACTAAAATTTTACAGGATTATCTCGCAACAAAAACTATCTGTCGCTATAGGGCACTTCAAAAACTGCTTTTCTACGGTAATTATACTTTCTCGCAGGTCACAAATTAGTTATCAACAATATACACGTGTGTGAGCTGAAGCAATAAATTATTTTAGCCACCAATTTAGCATAAACTCTACTTTTTCAGGAATATCTCGCAACAAAAACTATCTGTCGCTATAGGGCACTTCAAAAACTGTTTTTCTACGGAAATTATACTTTCTCGCAGGTCACAAATTAGTTATCAACAATATACACGTGTGTGAGCTGGAGCAATAAATTATTTTATCCGCGAATTTAGCTTAAACTCGACTTTTTTAGGAATATCTCGCAACAAAAACTATCTGTTGCTATAGGGCACTTCAAAAACTGTTTCTCTACGGAAGTTATACTTTCTCGCAGGTCACAAATTAATTATCAACAATATACACGTGTGTGAGCTGGAGCAATAAATTATTTTAGCCGCGAATTTAGCTTAAACTTGACTTTTTTAGGAAAATCTCGCAACAAAAATTATCTGTCGCTATAGGGCACTTCAAAAACTGTTTTTCTACGGAAATTATACTTTCTGGCAGGTCACAAATTAGTGATCAACATTATACACTTGTGTGGCTGAAGCAATAAATTATTTTAGCCGCCAATTTAGCATAAACTCGACTTTTTTAGGAATATCTAGCAACAAAAATTATCTATCGTTACAGGGCACTTCAAAAACTGTTTTTCTACGGAAATTATACTTTCTCGCAGGTCACAAATTAATTATCAACAATATACACGTGTGTGAGCTGGAGCAATAAATTATTTTATCCGCGCCTTTAGCATAAACTCTACTTTGTTACATTTCACAACAATAAACACAGTTCTAATATTTAAAGCTCATTTATTGCTAATTTATTACTCATGTTTAAAATTTATTGCTTTTGCCGAATCGGAGAAAATTGATGTGAGCTAGCTTAAAGACAAGCTAGCTCACAACCAAAAATTAAAAAAAAAACATGTCACAAGACACAATACGATCTGTTATAATTAATTGCTCTATTTAAAAAATTATAGCTTGCAAATAATCAAGGTTTCGGTTAAACAAACTGTATACCACACGTTTTAGCCTACTAAATGAATATCTGACTTCAAAAACTGCTTTTCTACGGAAATTATACTTTATCGCAGGTCATTATTAGTCTTCAATAATATTTACGCGTGTGAGCTGCAGCAATAAATTATTTAAGGGGCACATTTAGCTAAAACTATAATTTTACAGGATGATCTCGCAACAAAAACTATTTGTCGCTATAGGGCACTTCAAAAACTGCTTTTCTACTGTAATTATACTTTCTCGCAGGTCACAAATTAGTTATCAACAATATACACGTGTGTGAGCTGAAGCAATAAATTATTTTAGCAACCAATTTAGCATAAACTCTACTTTATCAGGAATATCTCGCAACAAAAACTATCTGTCGCTATAGGGCACTTCAAAAACTGTTGTTCTACGGAAATTATACTTTCTCGCAGGTCAAAAATTAGGTATCAACAATATAAACGTGTGTGACCTGAAGCAATAAATTATTTTAGCCACCAATTTAGCATAAACTCTACTTTTTCAGGAATATCTCGCAACAAAAACTATCTGTCGCTATAGGGCACTTCAAAAACTGTTTTTCTACGGAAATTATACTTTCTCGCAGGTCACAAATTAGTTATCAACAATATACACGTGTGTGAGCTGAAGCAATAAATTATTTTAGCCGCGAATTTAGCTTAAACTCGACTTTTTTAGGAATATCGCGCAATAAAAACTATCTGTCGCTATAGGGCACTTCAAAAACTGTTTTGCTACGGAAATTATACTTTCTCGCAGGTCACAAATTAGTTATCAACAATATACACGTGTGTGAGCTGGAGCAATAAATTATTTTAGCCGCCAATTTAGCATAAACTCTACTTTGTTACATCTCACAACAATAAACACAGTTCTAATATTTAAAGCTCATTTATTGCTAATTTATTACTCATGTTTAAAATTTATTGCTTTTGCCGAATCGGAGAAAATTGATGTGAGCTAGCTTAAAGACAAGCTAGCTCACAACCAAAAATTAAAAAAAAAACATGTCACAAGACAGAATACGATCTGTTATAATTTATTGTTCTATTTAAAAATTTATTGCTTGCAAATAATCAAGGTTTCCGTTAAACAAACTGCATACCACACGTTTTAGCCTACTAAATGAATATCTGACTTCAAAAAATGCTTTTCTACGGAAATTATACTTTATCGCAGGTCATTATTGGTCTTCAATAATATTTACTCGTGTGAGCTGCAGCAATAAATTATTTTAGCCGCCTATTTAGCATAAACTCTACTTTTTTAGGAATATCTCGCAACAAAAACTATCTGTCGCTATACGTCACTTCAAAAACTGTTGTTCTACGGAAATTATACTTTCTCGCAGGTCATAAATTAGTTATCAACAATATACACGTGTGTGAGCTGGAGCAATAAATTATTTTATCCGCGCCTTTAGCATAAACTCTACTTTGTTACATCTCACAACAATAAACAAAGTTCTAATATTTAAAGCTCATTTATTGCTAATTTATTACTCATGTTTAAAATTTATTGCTCTTGCCGATTCGGAGGAAATTGATGTGAACCTTAAAGACAAGCTAGCTCACAACCAAAAACTGTTTTTCTACGGAAATTATACTTTCTCGCAGGTCACACATTAGATATCAACAATATACACGTGTGTGAGCTGGAGTAATAAATTATTTTAGCCGGGCATTTATCTTAAACTCTACTTTTCTGGTTTAACTCGCAACAAGAAATATTTGTCGCTCTACGGCTCTTCAAAAATGTTTTTTCTACAGAAATTATACTTTCTCGCAGGTCACAAATTAGTTATCAACATTATTAACGTGTATGAGCTCGAGCAATAAATTATTGTAGCCGCGAATTTAGCTTAGTATAATAGGTAGTATTTGTTTCGAGATATTCCTAAAAAACTAGAGTTTAATCTAAATTGGCGGCTAAAATAATTTATTGTTGCAGCTCACACATGTGTATATTGTTGATAACTAATGTGTGACTTGTGAGAAAATATAATTTCTATAGTAAAAGATTTTTGAAGTGCCCTATACCGACAGATAGTTTTTATTGCGAGACATTTTTGTAAAAGTGGAGTTTAAGCTAAATTCGGGGCTAAAATAATTTATAACTCCAGCTCGCACACGTGTATATTGTTGTTAACTAATTTATGATTTGCGAGAAAGTATAATTTCTGTAAAAAACATTTTTGAAGTGCCCTATAATGACAGATAGTTTTTGTTGCGAGATATTTCTGTAAAAGTTGAGTTTAAGCTAAATTCGGGGCTAAAATAATTTATAACTCCAGCTCAAACACGTGTATATTGTTGATAACTAATGTGTGACCTGCGGGAAAGTAAAATTTCTGTAGAAAAACATTTTTGAACTGCCCTATAGCGACAGGTAATTTTTGTTGCGAGATATTCCTAAAAAAGTTGAGTTTAAACTAAATTGGCGTCTAAAATAATTTATTGCTTCAGCTCACACACGTGCATATTGTTGATAACTAATTTGTGGCCTGCGAGAAAATATAATTTCCGTAGAAAAACAGTTTTTGAAGTGCCCTATAGCGATAGATAGTTTTTGTTGCGAGATATTCCTGAAAAAGTAGAGTTTATGATAAATTGGCGGCTAAAATAATTTATTGCTTCACCTCACACACGTGTATATTGTTGATAACTAATTTGTGACCTACGAAAAAGTATAATTACTGTAGAAAAGCAGTTTTTGAAGTGCCCTATAGCGACAGATAGTTTTTGTTGTGAGATATTCCTAAAAAAATCTGATGTGGCCAGCACATAACCTCTCGCCTTATATTTTACCTGGCTGTATGTGTAACCCGCCTTTATGAGGCGAATTAGCAAATAATATTTAAGATGGGTTCTTGCCAGACTGGAGGTACAATTTAGTAATCGCCAAAAGTATAATAAATAATAATAAATCGTTCTTACCGTTGTGACGTTGCTCGTAGAAGAGTAAAGGTTCGAAATAATAATAATGATTTATTATAACTAAGTTTATTGACTAGTATAAAGATGAGTTGATATATTTACAAATGATGGATCCGACTGTATGGATGAATGGTATTCTTCTAGTCTCTCTCTTGATGGACCTCTCGATGGACTCTCACCGGACTCTGTCTTCCCATCGTCCATACAGTCTTTTATATTACTGTAATGCTAAGTCAACAAATAATTGAGGTGTCACCTAATTAACAAATAAAGAAACAATATTATAATTGCTCCATATTGCTTATTCTGCAATATTAGTGATTACTACTACTGAGTGTAATGACCTCAATTGTGTGGTGACCTAGTCTTACATACCTCCCTTCTTTAAAAATTTGCTTCCGGAGGAGCACAATTTTTCTTACAACTACACTTAAAGTCTCTATATTCACAATATTTTATAGCATGTCATGTTTGATGGGGAAAATTACTGCATACCACTGGTCTTGTGCTGGATGGTGTATCCATGGCTGTAGATGAGTTTGAGGGGAGACGATTGGCCGGTCGTTATCCCTTGGATGGTTCATCTGCCTCCTGTGGTTTGATGCGGTTTCCTCAACATGCATGGCACTGACGGTTGTTCTTTCACTCTTAAGATCAACACTTACATACACACATTTTTTAAATACCATATTTCTAAATGACTGATTTTCCATATAACACACAAAATATTCTAAATCTTGTTCTCTATATTTACCATCTATAACGTATTTCATGCAATTCTTATTAATGGTATGGCTAGCACATCCCACAAATAAGTTGCTAATTGAAGTTCAAAACAATTTACAATGAGAGAAGTAAAAAGAAAAAAAAAATGATAATATTTAATAATTTTGAATACGTTATGAATGCTTTTTAAATTATTCACTTACAGACTTAAAATGGAGAATCAATTACATACACATATTATTTTCCTTACTTCCTTGGATCCATGTACCGATCTCTAGTCCGTTTATTTGGTTCCTCGTATTGAACTCTAACTAACGCATAATCCATGAGTGCCGTGGTGCTGGTCCTTTACTACGAGTATGGTACGGTGATACTACAGTGGGAGTGCTGGTAGTATTTGATTGTCCCTGTCGTACCAATGCATCCATTAATAGACTGTCCTGAGTTATGCTATGTATCATCTCTGAGTCTATTTCATTTTTATTTCGCTCCTCTGTGCTGGCTGTTACTTCATCTTTTGATGTACTTGTTTCTTCGCTCTCATCTTCTTGATCAAAAAGGCTCTCATCTCTAAATGGTTTTAAACGGTTGACATGTACTGTTTGAATTTTTTCGGACTTCTGTTGTTTAATTTTATATGTCACAGGTCCCATTATTTCCGTTATGAAGTACGGTCCTGTCCATGGCTTGTGTAGTTTTCGTGACGTACCTGCGTGTATTGCTGGGTTATGCAAGTATACTGCGTCACCGATTTTGTAGACTGCTGACTTGGTGTTTTTGTTAAATTGTTTATGCGTTTTCTCTGTTGCCTTGTTGATGTTTTGCTTTACTGTGTTGAAAGCAATTTGTAATCTTTGTTTTAATTCGGACGCATAGTTATCTGCATAATCATACCGTAGATCTTGTGGTCTGGTTATATCGTCATAAGGTAACTCTAGGTCACGACCATGCATTAAGAAAAATGGAGTTTCGTTTGTACTGCTGTGTACACTACTTCTGTATGCCAATAACACATATGGTAGCCACTCATCCCAATCGGTTTGATCTCGATTCACGAAATGAGATAGAATGTCCTTGAAGACGCGATGACTTCGCTCTATCATCCCATTCGTTTGTGGTCGGTATGCCGTTGTTTGTAATTTTTCTACGCCAAATATTTTACAAACTTCTCTAAAAACTTCAGAAGTGAAATTTGCGCCTTGGTCGGTCAGCAGTTGTCTTGGAGCCCCGTGTCTTGGGATGATTTCTTGTGACAATATTTTTGAAATTGTTGATGCCTTTTGGTCCGGTATAGCGAATGCTTCTGGATATTTCGTGAAGTGGTCCTGGAAGGTTAAGATGTATTTGTTCCCTCTCATGCTTGTTGTTAATGGACCGACAATATCCATTGAGACCCTTTCCATTGGCCTACTAACTTCATTGAACTTTTGAAGTGGCACAGGCTTGTGATGCGGTGACGTTTTCCTCTCATTGCATGAATGACATTTCTTGCAATAGTCTTCAATGTCCTTAGCCATTGCTTTCCAAAAAAAATTTTCCTTGATTCGGCTGTATGTCTTCTCGAACCCCTGATGTCCCGCATACGGTAGGTTGTGGTAATCGTGCATTACCTTGAATTTCATGGATACTGGAACTACGAGTTGATGATGACGTTCATTATTTGATTTTTCTTTGAAGATTAACCCTTCGTCATCCGTGAAATACCCTTCTTTAGTGGAGAGCTGTTGCACTGCGGCATCCTGACTTTGTTTATTTGCTATCATGTGTCTATCCCATATTGGTTCATATGTTCCTTCAACTTCTACAGCATTAATTGGTATTCTTGAGAGTACATCTGCGTTCACATGCTTCTTCCCCGCTCTATGTTCAATCTTGTACTCGTATTCTTGGAGAGTAAGCGTCCATCTTGCCAAACGTGATTGTGGATTGCTGATCGAAAATAGCCATTTCAGTGGTTGATGGTCAGTTATTATTGTGAATTTTCTTCCATACAGGTAGCATCGATAGTATTTTACACCCCAAATTATTGCAAGACATTCTTGTTCTGTGGTAGTGTAATTTACTTCCGCTTTATTTAACTGACGACTTGCAAAAGCTATTGGCCTCTCGTACCCATTGCATTTTTGACTCAATATGGCACTTATAGCTTTACCGCTGGCATCGGTTGACAAGATGAATTCCTTGGTGAAATCTGGATGGGATAAGACTGACTCGGAACAGAGGGCATTCCTTAGTGAGTTGAATGCCTTTTCGCAATCTTCGGTCCAGACGAACGGCTCACTTTTTTGTGTTAATTTTGTGAGAGGTTTTGATGTTTTTGCGAAATCCTGTATAAATCTTCTATAAAATCCTACTAGGCCGCAGAATGCCCTAATCTCCTTGACTGATTTTGGTTTTGGATAATTTTGAATGACTGTAATTTTTCCTGGATCCGGTTTAACACCCTCACCATTTATGATGTGTCCTAAATACTTCGTTTCAGTCTTCAAAAAATTGCATTTACTGGGTTGCAATTTAAGGTTCGCCTGTCTTAGTCTCTTGAAAACCTCCGTGAGTCGTTTGAGATGATTGTCCGCTCCATTCCCATTGAACACGATGACGTCATCCAGGTATACTAGGCATTGTTCTCCTCTTAACCCGGATAACACACTGTTCATGAGTCGTTGAAATGTGCTTGGTGCGTTTACGAGTCCAAACGGCATCTTTGTGAATTGATAATGCTCTCCATTTGTCGTGAATGCTGTCTTCTCTCTATCTTGGTCATCTAGTTGCACTTGCCAGTAGCCGGATGCCAAATCTAGGGTAGTGAATAGATTTGCATTTCCTAACTGATCCAGGGTTTCTTGCATGTTGGCCACAGGAAAGTAATCCTTCTTTGTTACTTTGTTCAGGCCCCTGAAGTCGATACAAACCCTTATTTTTTCTTCCCCGTTTTCGGATTTCTTCGGTACGATAACTACTGGTGCTGACCATGGTGAATCGGAGGGTTCTATTACCCCTGCTTCTCGCATTTTCTTCAATTCTTTAGTTAACGGCTCTTGTTGGCTGTGAGGAACTCGATACGGTGCTTTAGCTATAGGCGGCACATCTTCAGTAATTATTCTGTGTTTTACTTTATGTGTACACCCTAGCTTCGTGTCCTCCCATTGGAAAATATCTTCATATTTCACCAGTAAATTCAGTAATTTACTTTTTACCTCTTCCGGTAAATACTTCAAGTTGAATTGCTCTTCAATGGCTTTCTTCCCTTGAACCTCCACGGTGCACACTGCATGCTGGTTTTTGCTTACAGCTGGCGTGGCCTGTGGACTTCTTCCGGTGGACTTGGCTTGTCCCCGCTTTTTCTTCGGATTATCAGCTGCCTCGACTTGTTGCCCTCTTCTTGAGATGGTCGACGGATGCTGTCCTTTATTGTTTTGAGCCTGTATGTTTCCAGCGCTCACCCCTTGAGAATTCTTCGTTTTTCCGACTACAGCTGTCCCGACTGGTCCTTTTGAAGTGGTCGGCGAATGCTGCTCGATTTGAGCCTGTTTATTTCCAGCGCTCACCCCTTGAGAATTCTTCCTTTTTCCGACTACAGCTGTCCCGACTGGTCCCTTTGACGTGGTCGGCGAATGCTGCTCGATTTGAGCCTGTTTATTTCCAGCGCTCAACCCTTGAGAATTCTTCCTTTTTCCGACTACAGCTGTCCCGACTGGTCCTTTTGAAGTGGTCGGCGAATGTTGCTCGATTTGAGCCTGTTTATTTCCAGCGCTCACCCCTTGAGAATTCTTCCTTTTTCCGACTACAGCTGTCCCGACTGGTCCCTTTGACGTGGTCGGCGAATGCTGCTCGATTTGAGCCTGTTTATTTCCAGCGCTCAACCCTTGAGAATTCTTCCTTTTTCCGACTACAGCTGTCCCGACTGGTCCTTTTGACGTGGTCGGCGAATGCTGCTCGTTTGGAGCCTGTTGACTTCCAGCGCTCCCCTTCTCAAGTACGGCCGATTTGCCGATTACCATATTCTTCCCTAATAGAAGCTCTTGATTTGTGAAGTTCATCAACTTCACCGGTACCTCTTTTTCTGCTTTTGTTATGACTCTTGCTGCCATAACCCCATGGGTCTTCAGTTCTTCAGGTTCAACCACAATGTCTTGCCCTGGATTGATCAGATCCTGGACTGCTGTACACACGAATTCACAATTTGGAGGAATCTTCACGGCGCTCTTCAATCTAACCAATCCACTGGTTTGTGTGACTGATTTTTCTTGATTGAGGAAGCCATTCCCCGTATTTTGAACTTCTGTGTCCCTATCTTGAATTGTGATGGTTGCCTTCTGAGTACGTGCCTGTACATTGTTTTGCTTATCTTGCAGTACTGCCTCTTGACCTGCCCTGCTGATGTCATTGGTTCGTGTTGCGCAATTTATGACGTTGAGTGCTACGGTGTCCATGTTTTCTAAGTCGTGATTGCTCAGCAGTTTTAGGCATATGTTTTTAAAACGAACCTCCTCTCTTGATATGTGCACATCAAATTTACGTATAAAATCTCTACCCAATAAACCGTCGGCATCCAAATCTAAATTATCTGAGCAAATAAATGTTTTAAGGCGAAAACTAGAATTTTGACATTCATATTTTAATTTACTTGTGCCGTAATATGATACTGGTGCGCCTGATATAGATTTTAATCGCCCAACATCTCCTTTTGTAATCAAATGCCCCTTAGCAAACCGTTTTTTAAGAATTGATACTCTTGATCCCGAATCTATTAATAATTTTACTGAAATACCTCTAATTTTGACTAAAATAAAATTTGGATCGTCTTTATTTAAATCTTCCAATGTTCGAATATTATTAATTTTGAAAATTTTATTTCTTACTGATACCTCCCGAGACGGAGCACTCGCGAGAGGTAGTTCCTGTTTAAATGCTGGGGTCTTCGTCCTTCCTTCGTCCTATGAATGTCCTTGTTGTGCCTGTAACCCGCCGTTGCGCTGTTGGCGTTGTAACGATTGCCTCCTGGTGGACCTCTGTACCTGCTATGATTTCGACTTCGCTTCTGATTAGTACATGTTTTACAATACTTTGTATAGTGCCCTTTTTTCGCCCAATCTTTACGCGGAAATTTTATCCTATAATCCCGTTCCGTATTTTTGCAAACACCGTTTATTCTTGTATATGCCGATTGATTTGAATTTTTACTTACAGTCCCTATATCTGAACAATTATTTTTTTCCATTTCCAATTCCCATTCCTCCTGTTCTGCCAATTCGACAGTTTCTTCAAATGTTAAGTCGGTCCGACACTTCAGTATTACCTTAATACATTCTTTAATTTCTGCTCTCAGGCCTTCTTTAAATCGAGATAAAATTTGATAATCTATATAACTTTCATTCGCACATTCTATATTTAATAATTCTACCTTTAGATCCCTTAAACGTTCTGCAAAATTTTGTACTGATTCCCCTACATTTTGTGTACAATTCCAAAATTCTCTGTTAATTTGGTCTTCATATCTACGTTTAGAAAATCTTTTTATAAATTTTTCTCTAAATTCTGCAAATGATATAGTTACAAGATGTAATTCTCTAGTTTGACAATAAAATTTTAAAGCATCCCCATTTAATTTTATACGAACCAGGTCTACTGTATCTCTGTCATCAAACTTTATAATACTTGTTCTTACTAGTACTTTGTTAAAAAATTCTTCTACATTGTCACCATTAAATTCTGGTATTTCTGCTATTACAGCACTTCTTAACGATAACATTTCTGCTTCTGATTTAATCGTTGTTGGCAGATTTAATTTATTTGAACTACCCGCCGGGCTACTACCCACAATACTGCCCGCTGGCATGTTTATTAAATTTTAAAAAATAATTTTGTTACAAAATCGTACTCCGCGAGTGGACCAAATATATTAGCCACCCTGGGCTGGCAAACTACCCCAAAACCGCTGCCACCAATTTGTAACCCGCCTTTATGAGGCGAATTAGCAAATAATATTTAAGATGGGTTCTTGCCAGACTGGAGGTACAATTTAGTAATCGCCAAAAATATAATAAGTAATAATAAATGTTCTTACCGTTGTGACGTTGCTCGTAGAAGAGTAAAGGTTCGAAATAATAATAATGATTTATTATAACTAAGTTTATTGACTAGTATAAAGATGAGTTGATATATTTACAAATGATGGATCCGACTGTATGGATGAATGGTATTCTTCTAGTCTCTCTCTTGATGGACCTCTCGATGGACTTCTCACCGGACTCTCCCTTCCCATCGTCCATACAGTCTTTTATATTACTGTAATGCTAAGTCAACAAACAATTGAGGTGTCAACTAATTACCAAATAAAGAAACAATATTATAATTGCTCCATATTGCTTATTCTGCAATATTAGTGATTACTACTACTGAGTGTAATGACCTCAATTGTGTGGTGACCTAGTCTTACAGTTTCAGACTGTGAAACGGCCAAATATGATGTAAAAACTGTTTTTCTCGCCTTCAAACGCTTAAAAATGCTATTTCTAAGCGAAATACATGTGATTTGGGTGTTTTACAGTAACTTCCACGGAACTTTAGCTGTACCGGCGAGGGCACCACGGAGGGCCCCCAAAACCTTGTATTCACTAAAATTCAGTGTATCTGATGATTCTATGCCCTAATCAATCGATTTCCATCGATACATCACGCAGAATATGTATCCGAGATGTTCTTACAAATCGTTCGTTTCAGACTGTGAAACGGCCAAATATGATGTAAAAACTGTTTCTCTCGCCTTCAAACGCTTAAAAATGCTATTTCTAAGCGAAATACATGTGATTTGAGTGTTTTACAGTAACTTCCACGGAACTTTAGCTGTGCCGGCGAGGGCCCCACGAAGGGCCCCCAAAACCTTGTATTCACTAAAATTCAGTGTATCTGATGATTCTATGCCCTAATCGATCGATTTCCATCGATACATCACGCAGAATATGTATCCGAGATGTTCATACTAATCGTTCGTTTCAGACTGTGAAACGGCCAAATATGGTGTAAAAACTGTTTCTCTCGCCTTCAAACGCTTAAAAATGCTATTTCTAAGCGAAATACATGTGATTTGAGTGTTTTACAGTAACTTCCACGGAACTTTAGCTGTACCGGCGAGGGCACCACGGAGGGCCCCCAAAACCTTGTATTCACTAAAATTCAGTGTATCTGATGATTCTATGCCCTAATCAATCGATTTCCATCGATACATCACGCAGAATATGTATCCGAGATGTTCTTACAAATCGTTCGTTTCAGACTGTGAAACGGCCAAATATGTTTAAAAACTGTTTCTCTCGCCTTCAAACGCTTAAAAATGCTATTTCTAAGCGAAATACATGTGATTTCAGTGTTTTACAGTAACTTCCACGGAACTTTAGCTGTACCGGCGAGGGCACCACGGAGGGCCTCCAAAACCTTGTATTCACTAAAAATCAGTGTATCTGATGATTCTATGCCCTAATGAATCGATTTCCATCGATACATCACGCAGAATATGTATGCGAGATGATATTACAAATCTTTCGTTTCAGACTGTGAAACGGCCAAATATGATGTAAAAACTGTTTCTCTCGCCTTCAAACGCTTAAAAATGCTATTTCTAAGCGAAATACATGTGATTTGAGTGTTTTACAGTAACTTCCACGGAACTTTAGCTGTACCGGCGAGGGCACCACGGAGGGCCCCCAAAACCTTGTATTCACTAAAATTCAGTGTATCCTAATCAATCGATTTCCATCGATACATCACGCAGATTATGTATCCGAGATGTTCTTACAAATCGTTCGTTTCAGACTGTGAAACGGCCAAATATGATGTAAAAACTGTTTCTCTCGCCTTCAAACGCTTAAAAATGCTATTTCTAAGCGAAATACATGTGATTTGAGTGTTTTACAGTAACTTCCACGGAACTTTAGCTGTACCGGCGAGGGCACCACGGATGACCCCAAAACATTGTGTTCACTAAATTTCAGTGTATCTGATGATTCTATGCCCTAATCAATCGATTTCCATCGATACATCACGCAGAATATGTATCCGAGATGTTCTTACAAATCGTTCGTTTCAGACTGTGAAACGGTCAAATATGATGTAAAAACTGTTTTTCTCGCCTTCAAACGCTTAAAAATGCTATTTCTAAGCGAAATACATGTGATTTGGGTGTTTTACAGTAACTTCCACGGAACTTTAGCTGTACCGGCGAGGGCACCACGGAGGGCCCCCAAAACCTTGTATTCACTAAAATTCAGTGTATCTGATGATTCTATGCCCTAATCGATCGATTTCCATCGATACATCACGCAGAATATGTATACGAGATGATATTACAAATCGTTTGTTTCAGACTGTGAAACGGCCAAATATGATGTAAAAAATGTTTCTCTCGCTTTCAAACGCTTAAAAATGCTATTTCTAAGCGAAATACATGTGATTTGAGTGTTTTACAGTAACTTCCACGGAACTTTAGCTGTACCGGCGAGGGCACCACGGAGGGCCCCCAAAACCTTGTATTCACTAAAATTCAGTGTATCTGATGATTCTATGCCCTGATCAATCGATTTCCATCGATACATCACGCAGAATATGTATCCGAGATGTTCTTACAAATCGTTCGTTTCAGACTGTGAAATGGCCAAATATGATGTAAAAACTGTTTCTCTCGCCTTCAAACGCTTAAAAATGCTATTTCTAAGCGAAATACATGTGATTTGAGTGTTTTACAGTAACTTCCACGGAACTTTATCTATACCGGCGAGGGCAACACGGTGGGCCCCCAAAACCTTGTATTCACTAAAATTCAGTGTATCTGATGATTCTATGCCCTAATCAATCGATTTCCATCGATACATCACGCAGAATATGTATCCGAGATGTTCTTACAAATCGTTCGTTTCAGACTGTGAAACGGCCAAATATGATGTAAAAACTGTTTTTCTCGCCTTCAAACGCTTAAAAATGCTATTTCTAAGCGAAATACATGTGATTTGAGTGTTTTACAGTAACTTCCACGGAACTTTAGCTGTACCGGCGAGGGCACCACGGAGGGCTTCCAAAACCTTGTATTCACTAAAAGTCAGTGTATCTGATGATTTTATGCCCTAATCAATCGATTTCCATCGATACATCACGCAGAATATGTATCCGAGATGTTCTTACAAATCGTTCGTTTCAGACTGTGAAACGGCCAAATATGATGTAAAAACTGTTTCTCTCGCCTTCAAACGCTTAAAAATGCTATATCTAAGCGAAATACATGTAATTTCAGTGTTTTACAGTAACTTCCACGGAACTTTAGCTGTACCGGCGAGGGCACCACGGAGGGCCCCCAAAACCTTGTATTCACTAAAATTCAGTGTATCTGATGATTCTATGCCCTAATCAATCGATTTCCATCGATACATCACGCAGAATATGTATCCGACATGTTCTTACAAATCGTTCGTTTCAGACTGTGAAACGGCCAAATATGATGTAAAAACTGTTTCTCTCGCCTTCAAACGCTTAAAAATGCTATTTCTAAGCGAAATATATGTGATTTGAGTGTTTTACAGTAACTTCCACGGAACTTTAGCTGTACCGGCGAGGGCACCACGGAGGGCCCCCAAAACCTTGTATTCACTAAAATTCAGTGTATCTGATGATTCTATGCCCTAATCAATCGATTTCCATCGATACATCACGCAGAATATGTATCCGAGATGTTCTTACAAATCGTTCGTTTCAGACTGTGAAACGGCCAAATATGTTTAAAAACTGTTTCTCTCGCCTTCAAACGCTTAAAAATGCTATTTCTAAGCGAAATACATGTGATTTGAGTGTTTTACAGTAACTTCCACGGAACTTTAGCTGTACCGGCGAGGGCACCACGGAGGGCCCCCAAAACCTTGTATTCACTAAAATTCAGTGTATCTGATTATTCTATGCCCTAATCAATCGATTTCCATCGATACATCACGCAGAATATGTATCCGAGATGTTCTTACAAATCTATCGTTTCAGACTGTGAAACGGCCAAATATGTTGTAAAAACTGTTTCTCTCGCCTTCAAACGCTTAAAAATGCTATTTCTAAGCGAAATACATGTGATTTAAGTGTTTTACAGTAACTTCCATGGAACTCTAGCTGTACCGGCGAGGGCACCACGGAGGGCCCCCAAAACCTTGTATTCACTAAAATTAAGTGTATCTGATGATTCTATGCCCTAATCAATCGATTTCCATCGATACATCACGCAAAATATGTATCCGAGATGTTCTTACAAATCGTTCGTTTCAGACCGTGAAACTGCCAAATATGATGTAAAAACTGTTTCTCTCGCCTTCAAACGCTTAAAAATGCTATTTCTAAGCGAAATACATGTGATTTCAGTGTTTTACAGTAACTTCCACGGAACTTTAGCTGTACCGGCGAGGGCACCACGGAGGGCCCCCAAAACCTTGTATTCACTAAAACTCAGTGTATCTGATGATTCTATGCCCTAATGAATCGATTTCCATCGATACATCACGCAGAATATGTATGCGAGATGATATTACAAATCGTTCGTTTCAGACTGTGAAACGGCCAAATATGATGTAAAAACTGTTTCTCTCGCCTTCAAACGCTTAAAAATGCTATTTCTAAGCGAAATACATGTGATTTGAGTGTTTTACAGTAACTTCCACGGAACTTTAGCTGTACCGGCGAGGGCACCACGGACGGCCCCCAAAACCTTGTATTCACTAAAATTCATTGTATCCTAATCAATCGATTTCAATCGATACATCACGCAGAATATGTATCCGAGATGTTCTTACAAATCGTTCGTTTCAGACTATGAAACGGCCAAATATGATGTAAAAACTGTTTCTCTCGCCTTCAAACGCTTAAAAATGCTATTTTTAAGCGAAATACATGTGATTTGAGTGTTTTACAGTAACTTCCACGGAACTTTAGCTGTACCGGCGAGGGCACCACGGAGGGCCCCCAAAACCTTGTATTCACTAAAACTCAGTGTATCTGATGATTCTATGCCCTAATGAATCGATTTCCATCGATACATCACGCAGAATATGTATACGAGATGATATTACAAATCGTTCGTTTCAGACTGTGAAACGGCCAAATATGATGTAAAAACTGTTTCTCTCGCCTTCAAACGCTTAAAAATGCTATTTCTAAGCGAAATACATGTGATTTGAGTGTTTTACAGTAACTTCCACGGAACTTTAGCTGTACCGGCGAGGGCACCACGGAGGGCCCCCAAAACCTTGTATTCACTAAAATTCAGTGTATCCTAATCAATCGATTTCCATCGATACAACACGCAGATTATGTATCCGAGATGTTCTTACAAATCGTTCGTTTCAGACTGTGAAACGGCCAAATATGATGTAAAAACTGTTTCTCTCGCCTTCAAACGCTTAAAAATGCTATTTCTAAGCGAAATACATGTGATTTGAGTGTTTTACAGTAACTTCCACGGAACTTTAGCTGTACCGGCGAGGGCACCACGGAGGGCCCCCAAAACCTTGTATTCACTAAAACTCAGTGTATCTGATGATTCTATGCCCTAATCAATCGATTTCCATCGATACATCACGCAGAATATGTATCCGAGATGTTTTTACAAACCGTTCGTTTCAGACTGTGAAACGGCCAAATATGATGTAAAAACTGTTTCTCTCGCCTTCAAACGCTTAAAAATGCTATTTCTAAGCAAAATACATGTGATTTGAGTGTTTTACAGTAACTTCCACGGAACTTTAGCTGTACCAGCGAGGGCACCACGGAGGGCCCCCAAAACCTTGTATTCACTAAAATTCATTGTATCTGATGATTCTATGCACTAGCCAATCGATTTCCATCTATACATCACGCAGAATATGTATCCGAGATGTTCTTACAAATCGTTCGTTTCAGACCGTGAAACGGCCAAATATGATGTAAAAACTGTTTCTCTCGCCTTCTAACGCTTAAAAATGCTATTTCTAAGCGAAATACATGTGATTTGAGTGTTTTACAGTAACTTCCACGGAAGTTTAGCTGTACCGGCGAGGGCACCACGGAGGGCCTCCAAAACCTTGTATTCACTATAATTCACTGTATCTGATGATTCTATGCCCTAATCAATCGATTTCCATCGGTACATCACGCAGAATATGTATCCGAGATGTTCTTACAAATCGTTCGTTTCAGACTGTGAAACGGCCAAATATGATGTAAAAACTGTTTCTCTCGCCTTCAAACGCTTAAAAATGCTATTTCTAAGCGAAATACATGTGATTTGAGTGTTTTACAGTAACTTCCACGGAACTTTAGCTGTACCGGCGAGGGCACCACGTAGGGCCCCCAAAACCTTGTATTCACTAAAATTCAGAGTATCTGATGATTCTATGCCCTAATCAATCGATTTCCATCGATACATCACGCAGAATATGTATCCGAGATGTTCTTACAAATCGTTCGTTTCAGACCGTGAAACGGCCAAATATGATGTAAAAACTGTTTCTCTCGCCTTCAAACGCTTAAAAATGCTATTTCAAAGCGAAATACATGTGATTTGAGTGTTTTACAGTAACTTCCACGTAACTTTAGCTGTACCGGCGAGGGCACCACGGAGGGCCCCCAAAACCTTGTATTCACTAAAATTCAGTGTATCTGATGATTCTATGCCCTAATCAATCGATTTCCATCGATACATCACGCAGAATATGTATCCGAGATGTTCTTACAAATCGTTCGTTTCAGACTATGAAACGGCCAAATATGATGTAAAAACTGTTTCTCTCGCCTTCAAACGCTTAAAAATGCTATTTCAAAGCGAAATACATGTGATTTGAGTGTTTTACAGTACTTCCACGGAACTTTTGCAGTACCGGCGAGGGCACCACGGAGGGCCCCCAAAACCTTGTATTCACTAAAATTCAGTGTATCTGATGATTCTATGCCCTAATCAATCGATTTCCATCGATACATCACGCAGAATATGTATCCGAGATGTTCTTACAAATCGTTCGTTTCAGACTGTGAAACGGCCAAATATGATGTAAAAACTGTTTCTCTAGCCTTCAAACGCTTAAAAATGCTATTTCTAAGCGACATACATGTGATTTGAGTGTTTTACAGTAACTTCCACGGAACTTTAGCTGTACCGGCGAGGGCAGCACGGAGGGCCCCCAAAACCTTGTATTCACTAAAATTCAGTGTATCTGATGATTCTATGCCCTAATCAATCGATTTCCATCCATACATCACGCAGAATATGTATCCGAGATGTTCTTACAAATCGTTCGTTTCAGACTGTGAAACGGCCAAATATGATGTAAAAACTGTTTCTCTCGCCTTCAAACGCTTAAAAATGCTATATCTAAGCGAAATACATGTGATTTCAGTGTTTTACAGTAACTTCCACGGAACTTTAGCTGTACCGGCGAGGGCACCACGGAGGGCCCCCAAAACCTTGTATTCACTAAAATTCAGTGTATCTGATGATTCTATGTCCTAATCAATCGATTTCCATCGATACATCACGCAGAATATGTATCCGAGATGTTCTTACAAATCGTTCGTTTCAGACTGTGAAACGGCCAAATATGATGTAAAAACTGTTTCTCTCGCCTTCAAACGCTTAAAAATGCTATTTCTAAGCGAAATACATGTGATTTGAGTGTTTTACAGTAACTTCCACGGAACTTTAGTTGTACCGGCGAGGGCACCACGGAGGGCCCCCAAAACCTTGTATTCACTAAAATTCAGTGTATCTGATGATTCTATGCCCTAATCAATCGATTTCCATCCATACATCACGCAGAATATGTATCCGAGATGTTCTTACAAATCGTTCGTTTCAGACTGTGAAACGGCCAAATATGATGTAAAAACTGTTTCTCTCGCCTTCAAACGCTTAAAAATGCTATTTCTAAGCGAAATACATGTGATTTGAGTGTTTTACAGTTACTTCCACGGAACTTTAGCTGTACCGGCGAGGGCACCACGTAGGGCCCCCAAAATCTTGTATTCACTAAAATTCAGTGTATCTGATGATTCTATGCCCTAACCAATCGATTTCCATCGATACATCACGCAGAATATGTATCCGAGATGTTCTTACAAATCGTTCGTTTCAGACCGTGAAACGGCCAATTATGATGTAAAAACTGTTTCTCTCGCCTTCTAACGCTTAAAAATGCTATTTCTAAGCGAAATACATGTGATTTGAGTGTTATACAGTAACTTCCACGGAAGTTTAGCTGTACCGGCGAGGGCACCACGGAGGGCCCCCAAAACCTTGTATTCACTAAAATTCAGTGTATCTGATGATTCTATGCCCTAATCAATCGATTTCCATCGTTACATCACGCAGAATATGTATCCGAGATGTTCTTACAAATCGTTCGATTCAGGCTGTGAAACGGCCAAATATGATGTAAAAACTGTATCTCTCGCCTTCAAACGCCTAAAAATGCTATTTCTAAGCGAAATACATGTGATATGAGTGTTTTACAGTAACTTCCACGGAACTTTAGCTGTACCGGCGAGGGCACCACGGAGGGCCCCCAAAACCTTGTATTCACTAAAATTCAGTGTATCTGAAGATTCTATGCCCTAATCAATCGATTTCCATCGATACATCACGCAGAATATGTATCCGAGATGTTCTTACAAATCGTTCGTTTCAGACTGTGA